>JAULKJ010000010.1:3084431-3094745 GCA_032355405.1 Rubia balearica
CAGGAAGTAACATACGATCTTCCTTGTTTCTTCCAAGTATTTGCACATTCAGATTGTATATGACCAAAACCTTCACATTCTCTACATTGGATCCTTCCTTGCTGTTTTGCTTCACCGCCAGGATTTTTCAAAAATTGTTGGTTGCCTTGTTCCACACTGTTTCCACGATTTCTACCAAAGTTCCATCCACTTGGTTTATTTCCTCCAATTCTATCTTGTGGTCTCCTGTTCACAACCTTCTTCAACATCCTTGAGAAATCCTTGGTGATGAGAGCAATATCTTCATCCTCATCCTCACTATCGGATTTATGATTATCCCGTGATGAAGATGCTTTAAATGCCGGGTTCTCTTTGCAGGCTGTTCCATGTTCATCTCATAAGTTTGTAGTGATCCCATCAACTCATCCAATGACATCATGGATACATCTCTAGCTTCTTCAATTGCAGCAACCTTCATGGCAAATCTCTTGGGAAGTGATCTCAAGGTCTTCTTCACCAGCTTAGATTCTTTGTAAACCTTTCCCAATTCATAAGCCATATTTGAGATGTCTCTCAATTTTTCATTGAACGTGGAAATAATGTCATACTCGTCCATCTTCAATTCTTCAAATTTCGTTGCCAACATCTGGAGTTTGGATTCACGGACTCGACTAGTTCCTTCACGCACAGTCTGCAATATATCCCACGCTTTCTTGGCCTGATGACATGTAGAGATCAGCTTAAACTTATTTTCATCAACTGCTGTGAAGATCGCATTCAAAGCCCTTAAATTTGCCACAGAACACTTCAATTCGTCTGAAGACCAAGTTGATTTCGCCTTGAGAGTTTGGCTCTTTGAACTCAATTCTCCTTCTTCTCCTTTGAACTTGTTGCTTCATCTTAAGTTGGAGGATTTCACTCGTTCTCAACAAAGTTCCATTCAAGTTCATCTAGGGAATTGCTAAATACTCTCATGCGAGCCTTCCAGTAGTTGTAGTTTGAGCCTTCAAGCAGAGGTTGCCGAGACACAGAAGCTCCTTCCCTTGTAGCCATGGTAAAATCGGATCACACTTTCCTTGACACAACCAAGGTTAAAACGTAACTGACCAAAGCTCTGATACCAATTGAAAAATTGGTTTTATCATTTTAGCTTAACTAGTAAACCTATGTTCGACCTATGTTCCAATGTACCCTAACCAAGTATGTAAAATAAAATAAACACGAGACACACAACTTGGTTACACAGTTCGGTGAAATCCACCAACATCTGCGGGGACTGGCATAGTTTAGAATAAATCCACTAATCAGAAAGATATAGTACAAAATAAACCATATAACTATACTTATCTTTTCTAATTCTAGACGTGAATTTCGCAAGCTCCCCTTGCTACCGATCCGTCTTGATCAGACTCCCTTTGACCTCGAAACTTGTCGATACTGGATCTCCTCCTCCCGAGGAATTAAGGTATACGTTCTGAACTTCAATACTCACGTTAAGTATGTTGGAACATGGACAGTTTCTGGCTCTCGGCAATTCTCTCGATAGATAGGTAGAAGTCTTGATTCAGATCTTCTCAATTTTTAATTCGTTAATATTGCAGCTGTGTATTGTCCCTATTTATAGTCCATTGCAGATTAGAATAGCTCCATAATTATCTCCATAATATTTCTATTCTTTATCTGCTTTTGAAGCATATCAAAATCCCATAAATAAAGGGATTTTCCTTATCACCAATATCCCATAATATTCATTCAATTCAATTCCAATTCAATAAATGTAGATATTTACCATAAAATCATAATGCTTCCATTCGGCTAACTCAAATATTGCACAATCAACAATTTCCATAAACAAATCCGCTGCAATATTCTTCTCGCAATTCTACTGCAAAAACTGCTTATCGTAGTATGTTCCAAAATGGTAAAAAAAATTCTTTACCATAAGTTCACAAATTGCCAATTAATTAATCCATGAGATCATACATGACTTTACAGAGCTCGTACAACATTCGATCTCATAAGCATTCGAGATTTGATCGAGCTTGTATAGCATTCGAGCTCGTACATTATTCGAGTTTTGATCGACCTCGTACAACATTCGACCTCGTACATCATTCGAGCTCGAGCTCGCACATCATTCGAGTTCGAGATCGTACAACATTTGAACTCGTACAACATTCGAGCTCGTACAGTATTCAAGTTCGAGATCGTACAACATTGGAGCTCGTACAACATTCGTGCTCGTACAGTGTTCGAGCTTGAACTCGAACCCAACTATATTATTGTTCTTTAATCTCGTCGAGTTTATAGAGCCAACATATTATATAAATTTCATTTTTATTAAATATAATATAATATAATGTAAACAATATAATATATTTATTCGTGGCTCGATTTTGACATCGAACTAATTAATTTCACTCGAGTTCGAGGTGAATCGTAATTTTACAGGTTCAATCAAATCAAACTGAGTTTGAAATATTTTAAACGATTTGAACTCGAACAAACTCGTTTACGGTCGTAGGAATTTGATGAAATTTGAAAAATGTAACTATAAAAATAGTCAGAAAAGTGTAAAAAAATATTAACGCTTAAGTGGAGTCTATTACATGGGAAGTGATCAGGTATTAATTGGGTACCCATAATTACCCAATTTTAAATAGGTATATGGGAAGATTGGGATCCCAATCCCATTTTTCTTTGTAACCCAATACTATAAAACCCATTTGATCATAATACCAAACTAGAAAACAATGGAAATTTCCCATCCCATTAGCTTATATTTAATGGATCACAATGGTTATTGAGATTAATTGACCCCTCTAATTGATATATTCTCCAATAAAATCATTCTGGATGAAATATAACTCTTCTAGGATTTCATTCCTTTTCTCGCAAACCGTACCATAATTGATGTCACAGCACAATAGTTTATATTTGCATAATTTGTCAACTCAATAGTTCCGAACTTTACACAATTGATGTTAAATCGCATTATTGTGATGAAAATGGACAAAAAGGCATATTAACGTATTGTAGCACTTTACATCAAACAACTGTGAAACTCGAATAATTAATCAGACACATTACATTTATCGCTTTGACTTGCATTATTTTGTCCCTGATCATAAGCCTTGTCATGTGTCGAACTCCTTTTGTACCAAATCCAACCTAATACCAAGTTTAATAAACCAAGAAACACATGAAGAGCCTAAACAGCTGAATTGGATTTAGCAAAACTTAATAAATTCTTGTAAGAGATTTTTGAAAAACCATGTGATGGTTTCTTGTCCTTTGTCGACCTAGAGATATTCCATTTGCCCAATTGTGCCCAATAATCCGGATTAAGATATTAATCCGGATTAATAAATATCTTATGCTCCATCTCTAATTAAGCAAGATTTTGCATCCAGGAGGGATTCTTCAGGTGATTAAGATCCAAATAAGTGAGGACAGGGAAGTAAGAATTAATTACCATTACAATAGATAAATAATAACTGATCAGTTGAACTTATAAAAAAAGAAATCGATTGAGAGCGTTCATATCTTATGGTGAGCTAAAATTAACTCTATTTGAATTTTGATTTTAACCTTTTCTGTTCCGTGTATTATACTTTCGTATCATAATTATTAATGCTACAACAAGAAGTTTAATTACATTAATTAATAATAACATACAAAATAGAATTTACAAGTAATAATTTTTTAATAATATTTAATATGATGATAATATTACTAATACAAATTTTATCACAAAGTTTTATTTTAGACCGATGCATGAATCATTAGACGGGATTATTTTTATAATTAGTATGATTGATAGGATGATTTGATATTTTATTTTTATTTATTACAATGAGTTTCCTATACTTTATATACATTAAACACGAATCTCAACATATAAATAATTCCACGCACAATAAATAACTCCTGTACACCAGGGCACCAGTAGAGAAATATTTTTGGAAATTAAAATGATTGGGTTCGATTTCCTAGTTTAGTGAAATTGTCTGGAGTTTGACCGAATCTTTATTTGGAAACTTTATTTTCTTCATTTTTTTATTGCTTTAGTGTTGATCGAAAGTGTAGATAGACTAATTTCTGTTCGTTTAATCCGGTGCTTGTGATCATGTTGAGGTGGGACACTATCCAAATTGATGGATTTTGTTTTGTGGTTTCAGATTCATGACATTGAAGTGGAAATCGCTTGTGCCATTAATTAAAATTGTAATTTAAGGTAGTGCATTGTGTAAATGAAATCATTCCATAACATGTTGTAAAGATCATTTGAATATATACTATTTATTTAGTTTAATCAGTATAAAGGGATGTAGGCTCAAACATCCCTATAATAAACGGTTTAAATTTTAAATTTTTCGAACGCAAAAAAACGGAAGTTTGTAGTACTAAAGGAAAATTTTACGACACTAGTTTCCTCCCAGTCATTTAAATTAGCAGTAAAAATTTACATTACTTGGTTTTCAAATGAAAGAATTGGGCAAAGAGAACAAACATCCGAAACAAGTAAAATTGATCAAATCCTACTCAAAATTCAAAAACAAGCGAAAATATGGACTATGGTCAAGAAGATATTTGCTTGTTTTGTGCATGCACCAATGCAAAAGTATTGTCATCATGATAGTAATCCTCAGTGTGCTTTATTTCCTCTTCATAAACCCAATCCTCCTCTTCCTTTTTATGATGATCCATCCCACCATTCTCTGAGCATGAAATGGACACCTCCCTCCAGTTGGACCATATCCTCAGCATGATGTAGATCAAAACCAAGCAAATCCCTGTGGAGGTGAAAACAATGGCCACTATGATTCCCACCACTGATGATCTTGACAGCTCCTGATCATGTCTTCCTGATCTCGAACATGGCACTAGTGGAGGGCCACACAGCTGATCATTGCCCAAGAAAGAGCTCAGTGGAAACCGCGAAAAAGTTTGGGGTATCTGTCCTTTGAGGTTGTTGTCTGATAAATTCAGCCTATGGAGGCTTGAGAGCTTCCCTAGAGAAGATGGGACTTCTCCCTCAAGATGGTTGGAAGAAAGGTCCAGTCTTTCCAGTTTGAGGAGATTTCCTAGGGCTGATGGGATTTCGCCGCTCAGGGAATTCTCACTCAGGTCTAGTATCACTTGGAGCTCTGTCAGTGTGGCTATCTGGGGAGGTATCGAACCCGTGAGATGGTTGTCTGAAAGCCTGAGCTCATAGAGCTTCTTGAAGTTCTGAATGGTTGGTGGGATTTCGCCGGAGAGATTGTTGTTTTGGAGGTTCAGGACGTTTAGGGCAGTCAGGTTGCCGATTTCAGGTGGGATGATCCCAGAGATTGCGTTGTTCCCGAGGGAGAGTTTCAGTAGTTCTGAACAGTTGCAGAGCTGTAATGGCACTGTTCCATTGAAATGATTGTAAGAAAGATCCAGCTCCCCTAGATCTTGCATGCTTCCCAGCCATTCAGGCAGCTTTCCGGAGAATCCATTGTTGTTGAGAAGAAGGTGTTTGAGTTTTGTCAAACCTGAGAGTTCAGGAGATAGCTCTCCAGACAGATCATTGAATGACAGATCAAGGAAGTAGAGTTCCTTGAGTTGTCCTAATTGGGAAGGGATGTTGCCAGTGAGGAGGTTGTTCGCGAGGCGAAGACGGGTCAGGTTAACGGACAAGGCTAAAGATGGAGGAATCAAGCCAGAGAAGCTGTTATTCGTCAGGTCGAAAAGCGTCAGAGAATCGAAACCTGATAGGGGTGATATGCTTCCTGATAACCTATTATGGGACAAGTTGACAATACTGAGGTTTCTGAGAAGGGAAAGAGATTCAGGAAGTGAACCTTGTAGTGAATTGTTGTATAGGCTGAAAAGGGTCATCCTAGAAAGGAGCCCTAAAGTTGGAGGGATTGCCCCAGACAGCTTGTTATCACCCAATGCCAGTATCTGAAGCTTTTCACAGTACCCTAAACTTGGAGGGATTGTCCCAGAAAGGTCATTCTGCCTGAGGTGCAGAAAAGACAGGTTTTTGAGCCTCCCAATTGTTCCAGGAATTGAGCCACTGAAATGGTTCCCAAAGAAATCGATCTCCGATAAGCTGGAACAGTTTGTGAGCTCTGTTGGAATGATCCCTGACATCTGATTGTCATACAGATAAAGAACACTCAGCCTCCGAAGCTTCCCTATTTCAATGGGGATCGGTCCTGTGATCATATTGTCAAACAGGTAAAAGGAAACCAGGTTGCTCAGGTTTCCAATTTCAGGTGGCAAACTTCCAGAAAAACTGTTGTTGTTGAGAAGAAGATCAGTGAGGTTTCCTAGTTTGTTGATGCTCGCCGGTAATGATCCTTGGATGTTGTTGCCTGAAAGATCCAACTGCAAAAGGGATGAGCAATTGAGGATTTCCAATGGGAAACTGCTGGACAAGTTGTTTCTGGCAAGAAAAAATTGCTCTAAATTCGATCCGGGGAAACATAGGTTTCCAGGAATGCTGCCTGTTAAAAAATTGTCTGAAAGGACTAAAGCCTGGAGCTTCTGAAGCTGATGATTGGAAATGCTGATGCTCCCTGAGAGTTGGTTGTTTGACAGATCGAGCACTTCGAGCCGGCTCAGTTGGTTGATCCCCGGGGGAATTTCCCCGTCGAATCCATTCCCTTGTAAATTCAGGTACTTGAGATTGGGTCCAAACTTAGCTGAAACTTTTCCAGAAAGAGTGTTGTTTGCCAAGTTCATGATCTCAATGGACTTCAAACCAGCCACTGAATCAGGAATCCCTCCTCGAATTCGGTTGTTTGAGGCTGCAAAGTTCTGAAGCTGAGCTAATCTACCAATCTCCTCAGGTATAACACCATCAAGATTGTTGTTCTGCAAATCAAGAGATATCAGGTTGCTCAAATTGCCAATTTCTTTAGGTATGCTTCCATTGAAGTGGCAATAAGCAAGCCCCAAAACTCTCAGTTCTGACAAGTTCCCAATGTTTGGTAAAACTCCACCACTCAGTAAATTATCTCCAATCCTCAAAACTTCCAACTTGTTCAGAAATCCAATCTCCACAGGGACATCGCCTGAGAGAAAGTTGGAGAAAAGCAGCAGCTCCTTCAAATCTTGAAGCTTTCCAAGATCAGATGGGATTGATCCGGTTAGTGAATTCATCAAAAAATCCAGCATTTGGAGATCACTCAGCCTAGAAATTTCAGGTGGGATTGAACCTGAAAGCCCAGAAGCAGACAAATTCAGGCTAACAACATGCAACAATCCATTTCCACTTTCATTAGAGCATGTCACTCCATTCCAGTTGCAGAAGCTATTAGTCCCTTGCTGAGACCAATCTTCAAGAACTCCAAATGGATCTTCAAGTTCTAATTTTATCCTCAAAAGGGTGTCTGAATCAGACAAGGTTTCACCCAATGAGATTACAACAAAGGAACTGATCAAAACTCTGAAGAAAAACATCAGGTGGGAACTAGCCATTTCTTCAGAGTTCTTGATCATTTTCCATGGGGGAAAAAGATTGGTTAGATATGTTTTGGCATGGAAAACATGAAAAAGGGACAAGGAAAAGACATGCAAGAAAATTCAGAAAGAGAGGGGAGAAGTTAGTGGAGAGTTCAAAAACAAGGATTGTGGGGAAGATAAAATGGGAGTGTGTTGAACTGGGAAAGTGATGCTTATATGTAGTTTCTTCCCATGATGTAAATCTTTTCAATCAACTTTTTGGCAAGGATAATCCTAGTTTTTGTTCATCATATTTTGATATGCATGGAAGCTAGAAAGTCAAGTTTCTTTCTCAGTTATTAAGGTTTGATTTTTTAACATTGTTTTCCTTTTGCCATCTAACCATGTTTTCCTGTTTAAGGCTTTATAGAATGTGTTGAATTATATAATTTAATTAAGAGATATATACAAATATAACCCTATATACTTGAATAAGTGTAAATATAACTCTCAGATAATTTAAACTACAAAAACAACACTAACTAGTTGATGAAAGTGCAAATATAACCATCTGATGAGAAATTCGGCATTGACCGTGCTTTTCCGGCGTTGACTCCCCAAAAAATGATTAAAATGCCCTAGCACCAAAGGCTAAATTTAGATGGACAATTATAATCTTACTTGCCGTCGGACCACCGTCGGACCACTGACGACAATATTTAGGGTATTAATGATGCTAAGGGCAATAACCTTATTTCCTATTTTTGAATTTTTATTTTTCAGAAGGGCAAAAATGTATTTTCACAAAATTCCAGCTAAAAAATTGCCGGAAAGGGTTATATTCGTACCATCACTTATTATCTAGGATTATATTAACACTTTCAATCATCAAAAAGTTAGATTTGCATTTATTTAAACTATGTAGGGTTATATATATGCACTTTGTTTTTTAAATAAATTTGGATAAATCATTATGCATGATGTGAGAGTGTTGCATTTCACATTTTTTCCATTTCCAAAATATAATTCATTTTGAATATAGGAATATGATACTGAATGACACGATGTAATTTGCACATGCTACGAGAATGACTTAGGTTGTCTATCATTAATCTATATGGATATTTTACTGTATTTTTCACCTATACATTGTATTTATCAAATTACATGTACTACTAAATTTAAGAATATATTTTTATATTTTTTATTATTTACATTCAAATATACATTATTATATATTTTAATTTATTAAATATAATATTTATTTTTAAAAGAAAATTACAATTTTTAATATAAAAAGTTAAATGATCCATCTATAAGTCACTTTTTCTGACACTTACTAGGTTGATATTAATTTCTCCACTTTTGGCCTTTTGATCTTGTGCAATGATAAGACAATTCTAAGCTGTTTCAATTCATTAAATAATCAATCTCTTTCTTCCACATCAGCAACTAAGCTTGCAACTAAATCGCCCCATTTTTTTTTCTCTCAGTGGTTGAGCCCACTTTGACCCCACTCCATGGACCCCCTTAATTCTCTCTATCTTACTCATTATTTCTACCTTTAATATTTAATTTATAACAAAATAAATTAAAATGTAAAATTTAATAATACATTTGTAATTTTTGAATTGAATTTAATTTTTCAAATTTTATTTTTGAAATTAGATTTATTTTATGAATCATAATTAAAAAGAACTATATATTTTCAAATAATGTAATTTCAATTTCTAAAAAGAACCAAAATTAATTTATAAAAAATCAGAATTTTTAAACAATTTTTTCAAATTACAAAAAATTATTTTCAAATATTAAAAAAATTTGTTTTTTAAAAATTAGTTGGGACACGTGGCCCAGTACTGGCTTGCACGTGTCAACCTGAAAACAAAAAAATAATGGGCTGCATGTTGCCACGTGGGCCAACCAGAGAGCGTCACTAACAAAGTTACCACATCCACAACATCGCGTCCCCTACCTCTATCAACCAACCCATCAACTAAGTATCACCTTTCTAGCATCTCATCACACCACCATCACTATTAGTTTAGGCATTGCCATACACCCTCTCTTTTCCCCCCACCGGACCCTTTCATCCATTCCCGTCAGTGATGATCCTCTTCCCATTCGTATCTCCAACAAAGATTTCAAGTGGTCCCTAACAAACACCACAAGCACACAATCGTGCACCACCGTGTAGAGTCTTTATTTTCTTCGTCTTCCCTCTCCAACACCATTACCACCCAAAATTATCATTATTTGGGATTCATATTGATTTATTTCCTCCACCACCATCATTGTGATGATGATACCTTTCTCTCTTTACATAATGAACTCGTCTATAAATTAGAAGTCTAAAACAAGAGTTTGTAATAACTAAAATTATAAAATTTGATACTCCCTCCGTTCTCTTAAATTTGACATACTTTTCATTTCAGGGCATTTTTCTAAGATTATCACATTTCCTTTTATAACAAAAAGTGAATAATTCTTATCTACTCATTTACCTTTTTACTCTCTACACTCAACTCCATCCATGCATACATTGATATGAAATGAAGTTCAATCCATACCTTTTTCAACTTGCAAAAAAGAAAATTGTCTAAAATTAGTACTCCCTACATTGCTCTATTTGTGACACACTTACCTTATTGGAATGTATTTTTGAAATGAGATGCTTTCCATTTTTGGCAAGATTTCTTCAATCTCATCCACTCATTCTACCTTTTACTTTCTACATTCAATTTCAACCACTCATTTTCTTCACGTAAATCCAATATGCTAAACCTAATATGCCACTCTTAGTGAAATGGATGGAGTAAATCAAACTTAAATAAACAAGAGAAAATATTTAAAAATAACATGTTCATGAATCTAATAAGATTTTAAGTGATATTTTCCTAATTTAAATTTAAATTT
>JAULKJ010000010.1:3125979-3136809 GCA_032355405.1 Rubia balearica
TATGAATGGTTGTATCCATTCGTATGACAGTCATTGTAGACGTGTAAATAAGTTACACTGTATACTGCACCAAAATATAAATGTGTCTCTTTGTGTACTCAGAAACAATGTAGTGTTTCCAAGAGTTGTGTCTCTTTATGTACTCAGAAACAATGTACTGTTTCTGAGAGTTGTGTCTCTTTATGTACTCAGAAACAATGTACTATTTCTGAGAGTTGTGTTTCTTTGTATACTCAGAAACAATGTATTGTTTCCAAGAGTTGTGTACTTACAAATCATATGAATAGTGACATCGTTACAAATCGTACGAAAAGTGACATCCTTACAAATCATACGAAGAGTGACATCCTTACAAATAATTCTCTATATAAAGAATGGTTTGCCATATGTATGAGGTACAACAAAATATTTTACCTAACTTGCCTTGAAAAGGTTTCATGCACAGAACTTTTTCCTGTTTTTAGATATAAACAAAACCGCAAACTCTTGTTTGATTGTTTCTTGTCAACAACCAACATTCAATTGTTTCTTCTTCGTATCTCAAAAGAGTTACCGTGTAACATGTTGTTCATAGTAGGTCAATAAATTTCTTTTAGGAAAGCGTATCAAATATGTGCTTGGAAGA
This sequence comes from Rubia balearica, assembly GCA_032355405.1. NCBI lineage: Eukaryota > Viridiplantae > Streptophyta > Magnoliopsida > Gentianales > Rubiaceae > Rubia > Rubia balearica. Next base: position 3,126,605 of record JAULKJ010000010.1, read on the forward strand.
CATTATTCTGTTATCCTCCACTAGTATCATATATCCTGTTCAAACACTAATTATATGTTTGATTTTCCCGTATTTATGTGTAGATTAATAGAAATCGCTTATCACTTGAAAAAATTGGAAACTGAATTGAATCTATCTTGACAATAAAAATACCCCTCCATTCCTCTATAACTGTCTTACCATCCAAAAATATTATTTTTTTAAAGTCATTGAAATAGCATAAAAATGGTTTGTTAATAAAAAAATTTACATTCAATTTTTTTATTTGAAACTTAAAGTGAGAGCATTATAGAAGAAAAGGAACATAGAGACAAAGGAAAGAAAATGATGCATCACATGTTCACATCTCTTAAATCACGTGCAAGTGTGACTTTAGATTCTTAATCGACATCAATATGAGATAATTTAAGTAAACAATTGCCTGATTGCATCTGCATGCCTTTGTCACGAGCAAAGCAAGAACTTAATATTCCATCCCAAAAACTCGTGCCCGTTGTCACGCGGCCTCTCACGTGATCCACCCATGGATCAAAATCATAGTGCATCATTCAATATACTTCATTGTATTAGAGAAATTGACACATTTTAACTTTTAACAATTACACTAAGCCAAGTTCAATTATTAAATATTATTATTATATATGTAAAATTATTATTATATTATATATTGTTGGATTCATTATAACATTTGTTATTTTTTATGAATTTTTGATACACATAACTAAAGATATTAATTATTAAAAATTAACTCAGTTGACTTTCAAAAAGTCAAAATGTGTCAATTTCTCTGAGAAAAAAAGTATTATTAGAAGGAAAATATTCCGATTTTGTTAGGTTTATTTTTCTCACCAAAACGTCAAAAACCTTCAGGCTTTAAATTGTTTAGATGACTATATCTATTACTTCAGTTATTTTTAAAAAAAAGTAGTTAGTATGTCTTATTTCCAATAATATACATCATTACTTATTTATCTGAAATTGAATAACTTTAAGGCAAAATATTGGGAAAAACAGTTTTTCCATTGGTTTATGTAAAGACGGAGTTTCATTAGAATAATAGAAATGTAAAATATTTTAGTTGCAATATAATTTTTTATTATGCAACGTGTTCTAGTTATAAGTTTATGACCCGATTAATGCAATTCAAATTTTATATCTTCAATATTTCTAATTTGCAATTTAAACCTTAGTCTTTCTATAATTTATGGAAATACTATCTTTCAAGAGACGGACTCTAATTTTAATCACATATTTAATTAAAATTGAATAACTTTAATATTAAATTCAAATGATATATTCACCAATAGAATTTGGATTCATATTAATATATATAAACCGTCGATCTTTTATTATTTTAGCTACATAATTAAACTATTAATCATCGAGCATTTTTAACATAACAAAACATGTTAATTTTGCCTACAAGCATCTCTAATTTGAGAGTTGATTTTGTAAAACTCAGTTGACGCGCCGTACTGATACATCATAAACCACAAAACATCTGAAATGAAAGGCAGAGTAGAAGCACTAGGCCTTGTCTCGGAGCCTGTATGAACTGATTTGATTTTTATTTGCTCTGATTTGCACTGAACTGAATTAAACTGAATATGTCAAAAAATAGTAATGAATGACTGAATTAAGTTAAATTTCACTAAATTAAATTTACGTTGAACTGAATTGAAATGCAAATAAACTCTCGAGAACAGAACCTAAGTCTGGCTAACATAATAATTTTTTTAGGGTTTTTAGTAGAGGTTGTATTTGGAAAAAATCATTTTGATACCTTCATCTATCTATCTAAAACAAAGTGATAGGAATTCATTAACATACATTAACCAAATTAAAATTTGGTTCATTGACAAATAATATCAAAATTATAATTGTGACAGTAGCATTGAGATAGAAAAAAAAAATCGTCAATCAATTTATTTTATTTACTTCAAACTGAATTTCCATTATAAACATGCCATGTGGTTCAATTAGAAGACCAAAAGTGAATCAATAGAACTTGCTATTGTTTCGATATATATAGGGAGAATTTGGAAATGTCCGTAAATACAGGGGTTAAATGCACTAGCATTAAAATAAATGCCCGTAAATACCAAACCACAGATCTATGCAATTAAAAATAAAAAAACGTAGCAGCACACAGCATCGACTCCATTAAAAAAATGCACACCCCATTCATGCTGTCAGGCCAGGGACGCAATTAGGATGACCAAATTCTAGATTTAAAATCACTGCCACAAATACAATCCATTGACAAATTGCCACTATACTTTCGAAATATTGAAAGAAACGGATGCCATTCATTCATTTTTCGCTCATGTTTTGTATTGGGTGAAAGCGACGGCACCCTGAAATTCATGAAAACATGAAAAAAAAGAAAGGACTAAATTTAGAAAAGGTGTATGAATGCTTGTGACTACTGAAGAGGGAGTAGTATAAACAATTCACTGATGACTGCTGCGCCATCTTTCCACAAACTTCAAAAACTAATCCAAAACCAAAACCACCACTCCAAAATTCCATCTCTCTGCATGATGGTGGCCTAGCTGTTCTTGGATCCGGGGATTCTGGGTCTGCTTTCCTCTTTTTTAATTATATATTATACCATATAATTATTAATTACATACCTCCAAGACATGATTTGGATTTTCTTGTTCCTCTTCTTGTTCTTCCCGAAATCCTGTTTTTGTTCCTCCCTAGGCTCAACAAACGCCTTCCTCTCCGTACCCTTTGTGTTATAATTGATAATCCTAATGCCTGTTGTTTTCACACCTGCATTTCACCTATGGAAGAGCCTGTTTTTGTTCTTCTCCTTCTTTCTCTCTGTCTCTTTCGCTGTGAACTTGCAGGGGGAAGCTCTGCTTTCATGGAAGAGGACTTTGAATGGCTCCCTAGAAGCTCTCGGTAACTGGGATCCCACCGACGAGAATCCCTGTAAATGGTTCGGGATCACTTGTAACTTCGACCACCAGGTTATTGAGCTGAATTTGAAGTACATGGATTTGCTCGGAAATGTTCCGGGTGATTTCACGGCGTTGCTGTCATTAGAGAAGCTCGTGGTCTCCGGGACGAATCTCAGCGGAGCTATCCCGGAGGCGATCGGCGACGCTCAGGGGCTGACGGTGCTGGACTTGAGTGATAATGCGTTGATGGGTAGGATTCCGGCGGGGGTTTGCCGGCTTCTGAAGCTTTATCAGCTTCATCTGAACTCGAACGGGCTCGAAGGTTCGATCCCGGAGGAGATCGGGGATTTTTCGGAGCTGAGCTCGCTGATCTTGTACGATAATCAGCTTAGTGGCGCGATTCCGAGGAGTATAGGAAGGCTGAGGAATCTCCAGGTGTTCCGAGGCGGCGGAAACAAGAATCTCCAGGGTCCTTTGCCCGAACAGATTGGAAACTGTACTAATTTGGTTACATTAGGCCTGGCGGAAACTTCCATTTCCGGGTTCCTTCCGACATCCCTCGGGTTTCTGCGGAAACTCGAGACTGTAGCTATTTACACCACCCTTTTGTCGGGACAAATCCCCGCGGAGCTCGGGGATTGTTCTTCGCTGCAGAACATATACCTGTACGAGAATTCGCTCACGGGTTCGATTCCGGCGAGGTTGGGGAACCTGAAGAATTTGCAGAATCTTCTGTTGTGGCAGAATAATTTGGTGGGGACCATTCCGCCGGAGCTTGGAGATTGCCGGCAGCTGGTGGTGATCGATGCTTCCCTGAACTCGATTTCCGGCAGCATTCCGGAGACGTTTGGGAAGCTGAGTTTTCTCCAGGAGCTGCAGATGAGTGTGAATCAGATTTCGGGGAGGATTCCGTCGGTGCTGGGGAATTGTACTGGGCTGACTCACATTGAGCTCGACAACAATCAAATCACAGGTACGATTCCTTCCGAATTCGGAAACTTGTCCAATCTCAGCTTACTGTTCCTCTGGGCTAATAATCTGAACGGGGATATTCCGTCTACATTGTCTTCTTGCCGCAATCTCGAGGCTGTTGATTTGTCGCAAAATGCATTGACGGGAAGTATCCCGAAAGGGATCTTTGAGCTCCAGAGTTTGAATAAGTTGTTGCTATTATCCAACAATCTCTCCGGCGTTATCCCGCCGGAGATTGGGAAGTGCTCGTCTTTGATCCGGTTCCGGGCCGGTGATAATCTGATCACCGGCTCGATCCCACCAGATATTGGGAACTTGAAGAACTTGAATTTCCTCGACTTGGGTTCCAACAGGCTAACCGGTGTGATCCCGCCGGAGATTTCGGGTTGTCGGAATCTTACATTTCTTGATTTGCATTCAAATTCAATTGGCGGGAACTTGCCAGAGAATTTAACTCAGCTTGTTTCGCTCCAGTTTTTGGATGTTTCGGATAATCTCATGGAGGGGCCATTGAGCCAGAGCTTGAGCTCGTTGAGCTCTCTCACAAAACTCGTTCTGGGAAAGAATAGGTTTTCCGGGGAGATTCCGGGACAGCTGGGTTATTGCTCGAAGCTTCAGTTGATTGATTTAAGCTGCAATCGTTTCTCCGGGAATATTCCGGCAAGTTTGGGTAAGGTACCGGCGTTAGAGATCGCTCTGAATTTGAGCTGGAACAGTCTCTCCGGCAACATTCCAGGGGAGTTCGTTGAACTGGATAAGCTCGGGGTTCTTGATATATCTCATAATCAGCTCACCGGCGATCTCCATTTTCTCGCCGAGCTTCAGAATCTGGTGGTTCTCGACGTCTCAAACAACAACTTCTCCGGCCACGTCCCGGACACGGCATTCTTCTCAAAGCTGCCGCTCAATGTATTATCCGGAAATGTCGATTTATGCTTCGCCGGCAACAAGTGCTCCGCCGACGAGGGCAGCGCCTCCCAGCGGAGCAGGGCGGCGCGGGTGGCCATGGTGGTGCTGTTGTGCACCGCATGTGTGCTCCTCCTAGCAGCACTTTACATAATCGTCGGAAAGGCCAGTGGGCCCCACGAGTGTGATGTGGATGGCAATGACATGGAGATGGGCCCACCGTGGGAGGTGACAGTGTACCAAAAGCTCGACTTGTCTATTGGGGAGATTGCCAAGTATTTGACACCTGTGAATGTGATCGGCCGCGGTCATTCAGGCATAGTTTACCAGGTGATCCTTTCCTCGGGATTGTCGATGGCGGTGAAGCTATTCACGACGTCAGAGAAGTTCGCTACATCGGCATTCTCCTCGGAGATCGCCACCTTGGCTCGCATTCGACATAGGAACATTGTTAGGCTATTGGGGTGGGCGACAAATAGGAGGACCAAACTCTTATTTTACGACTACTTGCCTAATGGTTCGCTAGGTGCATGGTTGCACGGTGGTGGAAGTGGAGGAGGAGGATTGCTCTTAGCTCAATGGGAGACGCGGTTTAAAGTCGCGCTAGGCGTGGCAGAAGGGCTGTCCTACTTGCATCACGACTGTCGGCCGCCTATCCTCCACCGCGACGTGAAAGTGGACAACATTTTGTTAGGGGATCGATACGAGCCATGCTTGGCGGACTTCGGGTTAGCTAGGCTCGTAGAGGATGAAAACCGGTCGTTTTCAACTCATCCTCAGTTTGCTGGATCGTACGGCTACTTTGCTCCGGGTAAGATTTCAAATTTCATTCTTTACTTATATACTGCTCATGTTACTACAATCAGTTGATGCTACGTTCATTTACAGTTTTCATCTGTTTAATTGCATGGAATTCAGAAAATAGGAAAAAGTTGAGGTGTTTTGAGCGTGACATGAATATAAAAGTGATTGGGTTAGAAATAAACGAGATTATGGAAAAAGGTGAATTGACAATTGATTAGGGACATAACTTTTAAGTGTGGGAAACGTGAGAGGAGGAAGAAATGTGGTGTTGTTTGCTAGGTCACTTACCAACAATTTAACTATTTACTTGATTAAAATTACTTAATTATGGAAATAAAATTGAGTCAATAAATAAGTTCGCATATTATCGCATATGATATTCTTATATTCGTACTAGCATACATTTTAAAATGTCATCTTTTCATAATTGTAATTACACACAATCACAAATATCAATGATCAATTTTTTTTAAAGTCAACTAACGAAAGTCAAAGTGTGCATGGAAGGAGTGTGTTTTTACACTATTTTTGTTTTGTTTATGGATGATATGATATTGATGATTATTAGTTGGAGGAATGCGTTTTGTGGGTGGGGGACGGGGGCTATGGAACATGTGAGGCAGTGGGGTTGAAGCATGTGGGTAGGGGTTCAGTGTTTTTGTCCCAATTGATACCCCATTAGACGTATTTATCAAGCATTCTGGGATTCTCTTTTCCCCTTCCATCTCTCTTTTAAATATCCCTCGTTTAGCTATGTTTGACACACTTTTTAGTCAAATTTCTCAAGTCATGTTTTACCATAAATCTCATGTAATTTATAAGTAGAAATATTATCATGTGAGATATCGTTGGATTCTTCGTAGCATGTACTTTTCAAATATGAAAATTTTACATGATATTGACATACGTAGCAAAAGTTATTAATGGTCAAACATGGCCTGTAAAAGTTGACTAAAAAGTGGTCAAACATAGCTGAACGGAGGGAGTACATAAATAACATTTCCATTCGCTACCCTCCATGTGTCCTTTAATGTGTCCCTGTCCTCATGAAGTGGATCCCTAATGTTATGCGACCACTTCACAAAATAAAAGCGCATGCTCATTTTCACAACCGATCTGCTTCTCCGTTCTACGGGCAATATATTAAGATCATAACTCTAATACGTTATCAGAATTCGGTGTTTGTTTTTTTTAAACACTGGATTCTAATAACATATTTTTTTTAAAAAAATAAACACTGATTGATTGGCTCGCAATTCCTTTCTGCTAATGTTTGTGCAATGAATTATATTTCTCTAATGGACGTGAGGGGGCATTCCTCAATGATGGTAGACCAAGTTTTAATACTTTCTTCATTTCACTTTAAACTTTTTAATTATTTTTTACACAAAATTTAACAAAAAATTATGTGACATCTGAAGGAATATTAAACTGCTTGTTGATCTAGCTTGCTTGCTAGCTTGCTTGCTGATCAAGTCAAGCTCCCACTGCAATGTTTCATCTGGAAGCAGACCGAAGTTACCAGAAGCAAGAGGAAGCCACCAGAGATCCACTTGCAGCCTCAAGATTAGTTAACAGCTTCAAGTTAGTTAAATAGTTAGACAGTTAGTTAGTTCTTTCAGTTTAGAAATTGTAGATTCAGTTAGAAAACGTGTAGATTAGCTAGCTGCTCTATAAATACAACTCATGTGTAATCAGTGTTTTAAGTTAATCAATTCTCAGAAAATGTTTCCCAAACAATTTGCAGTTTTCACTTCTTTCTTGTTTGTACTCAGTTTTGAGTCTCTAGAAATCCTTTTGGATTTCTTCATGGTATCAGAGCTTCAGGCTCTTGATTGATCGTTTAATTCTCTCTGAATCGATTTCCTTGAGGAACGAACATTTGCTGCAATGGCAGGATAAGTTGTTGATGAAGATGGCTATGTTAGGATCAGACCTAATGATCCTTTGTTTCTGCCTTCTACTGATCATGCTAGCTTGACATTAGTTTATGAATTGTTGAATGAAAGAAACTATGTCATCTGGAGCCAAGCTATGATCACTGCTTTCTCTGCAAAAGGAAAGCTGCAATTTATCACCACAGGAGTTGCAAAACCATATCCTAATTCACCGATCTATGATCAGTGGATGAAGGTCAACTCAACACTGGTGTCTTGGATTCAAAGATCAATAAGCAAGGAATTGTCAAGGAGCTTTCGATTCCAAACAGATGCAAAGAAGTTTTGGGATGAAATCAAAGAAAGATTCTCAGTAAGTCAAGGACCTTTATACTATGAATTGATGAGAACACTAGGTGAGATGAAACAAGGATTAGATTCAGTCACTTAGTATTTCTCAAACATGAAGAGTATTTGGGGGTGAAATTGATGTTATCAGGCCACGGTTGAGGTGCACATGTTGCAACTGTAATTGCAGATGTGGATTTGATGAAAAGGTGGAGATGCATGCTAATCAGGATAGGCTGCAGCAGTTCATGGTTGGACTTAACAATGAGTTTGATGCTTTGAGAGACCAGCTACTGGTTATGGATCCTCTTCCTCCTGTTGGAAAGGCTTACTCACTATTTCGTAAGCAAGAACAACAAAGAGGAGTACAAGACAACTTTGGCAACATAACTGAAAATGCTGCAATGATGGTGAAGCAAGGACCAACTCAGTTTAATTCTGGAAGGTTTAATCAAAAGAAGAGGGATACAGATGATAAGAGACATTTGAAGTGTGACTATTGTCAGAAGTCAGGACAACTGAGAGAGAATTGCTTTAAGTTGAATGGTTATCCAGATTGGTGGCCTGATTCAACCAAAACCAAGCTAAAGCTTTATGCTAATGCAACAATTAAAGATATGGAAGAAAAGGAGCAGATCAGTAACACCCCTCTAGATGCAGGAAATGGACATCAGTTTGGGAATTTTCAGTCCATGATTGTCAGTATGATTCAAAGTGAGTTCAGCAAACTTGTAAAAGGGAAAGCAAAGGAGTCAGGTCCAGAAATGGGGGATATGATCAACTTTGCTCAGTTTGGAGAATATTCAGGTAATCTGCAGGTTAACACTGTTATTGCTACTTGCTATTTTAAGTCAGGTGATTGGATTCTAGATAGTGGAGCATCATCTCACATTTGTAGCAATCTTTCTATGTTTGAATCTTTCAAAAACATAGATCATAAAATGTCTATAACTCTACCTGATCATTCTAGTGTGTTAGCTGACTGTGTTGGAACAGTAAAGCTAAGTGATTCCATCTGCTTACCTGATTGTCTCTATGTGAAATCTTTTAGATTCAATCTTTTGTCAGCTAACGAACTATCTCAACAATCTCATTTGTGTTTCATTTTTTTACTCTGATGCTTGTGTTATACATGACCTCAAGACTAAAATCATTATAGGCATAGCTTCCCAAATAAAGGGCTCTACATCTTGAATCAAAAGTCATTTTAGCCTTCAATAATAAAGAAGTTCTGCCTCAGTCAAGGATCAATTTCAATAAACAACCACAAAGCTTTGTATTCTGTTCAAAAATTTACTGATGTAGAAATGCAGAATTTCCATAATAGGTTAGGTCATCCATCAAATGTTGTAATCCAGCATCCGAATCTGCCTATCATGAATAAAATCTGTACAGTTTGTCTTTTAGCAAAGAAAACTAGAAATCCTTTCCCTGATTCAACATCCAGAAGTTTAGCAATTTTTGATATGATCCATATATATGTTTGGGGGCCTTTTAGAGTAAAAACCAGTGCAGGTGCACAATATTTCTTAACCATAGTGGATGATCACAGTAGAGCCACTTGGACTTTCATGTTTAAGTCTAAAACCTTAGTTTACAGTTTACTGAAATCTTTCTTGCTTATGATTGAAACTCAGTTCAACAAAAGGATCAAAGTTATTAGAAGTGATAATGGAACAGAATTCACAAACAAATAATGTCAGTCATTATTCATGTCTTTGGGAATTGTTCATCAGAAATCTTGTTCATATAGTCCCTAACAAAATGGTGTTGTGGAAAGAAAACATAGGCATTTGATTCAAGTTGTCAGATCCTTCATGATTCAATCAAACTTGCCACTGCATTTCTGGGGTGATTCAGTTCTAGCAGCCACATATAAACAGATTGCCTTCCTTAGTTCTTAACTGGAAATCACCATATGAGATATTATATGGAAAGAAACTTGATCTATCAGTTCTAAAAACCTTTGGTTCATTGTGCTATGCATTATTTTTGAGTCCTCACAAGCACAAATTCAGTCCAAGATCACAACCTTGTGTGGTTTTAGGCTATCCATGTCATCAGAAAGGCTATAAAGTGTATGATCTAGTGAATAAGAATATCATCATCACCAGGGATGTAATTTTCCATGAGAATGTTTTCCCCTTTCAGTCAAAAGATCAGTTTCAAAAATATGTCACATCTGATCCCACTGATCAGGTTTTTCAGCCACAATCCATAGTCTATATTGATCATGATCTTTTATATCAGCCCTATACAAATACGAATTCCTCTTTTCTTCATGAATCAAATCATTCTTCCAATGAGTCTTCTTATAATAATCACAACATTTCCTCTCCTTCTCATTCATCTCACACTGATCATCACAATGATGAATATGCTTCTC
>JAULKJ010000010.1:3145039-3168582 GCA_032355405.1 Rubia balearica
AAAATAAAGAAATTCGTTTGGACAGATAAATGTGAACAAGCCTTTCAAGACTAAAAAGAACACCTCGCATTCTACTGAGTTGGATGAATCCGGAGGGGGAAATTTATACCTATGCATCCCGGTCTCTCCCCTTTAAATTAGTACGGTCTTGGTAAAAGAGAAAGAGAGGTTGCAACATCCTATCTACTTTGTTAGTATGACCTTGCAAGGGCCAGAACCCTGTACACCACCTTTGAAAGACTGATACTAGTTCCCGTTCATGCAGCAAAATGGCTTTGACCTTACTTCCAGAGTCACACCATCATTTTGCTTACCATCCACCCCATCAGACAGATAATACTCAAGCCCCGGGAGTTAGGTTGAATGATGAAGTGGGAAATTGAGTTGGGAGAGAATGACATCCAATGCCGCCCAAGAACGATTATCAAAGGCCAAGCCCTGGAGGATTTCATTATGGAAATCACGGGTCATCGAGGTGGAGAAAGCGAAAGATTCGGAGGGACATAAAAATTCTATGTAGATGGGCCCTCCCACTAGGGGAGGAAGTAGAGCGGGTATAATACTCACCAACTCTAAGGTAAAAGACCACCCCTACACACTACACTTTGACTTTAAGGCCACAAACAATGAAAATGAATATGAAGCGTTGATCATGGGCCTTAGAGTGGTAAAATAACTGAAGGTCTGAAATCTTGAGATATTCAGCAATTCAAAAATTGTGGTCCAATAAGCAAAGGAGGAATATAAGGCTAGGGAAAAAATCTTGTAGCAATACCTAGAGGTGGTGAAGCCCCTCCTGGAGCACTTTTTCCAGTACACCTTAACCCAGATCCCTCGAGGAAAGAACCACAAGGCCAACGCCTTAAGCAAGCTAGCCTCTTTGGATCTCAATCTGCTATCTCAAAAGCAGTTGATGGAAAAACTGAGCAAGCGTAGCTTCAAAGAGGAAGTAGTGATGCAAGTAGATGAGAAGACTAGTGGATGACGCTAATCATGAACTACCTTCGTGACGGTACCCTCCCTGAGGAGGTCATCGAGGCAAGGAAACAAAGGTTGAAGTCCCCAAAGTACGTGATTCACGAAGATGTGCTCTATCGACATGACCACCTACAACCACTCATTCGATGTGTAGCCCCTCATGAAGTTGATTACCTGATACGTGAGACCCACACGGGGGTGTGTGGAGGTTATCAAGGGCCCGATCGGTAGCAAAGAAACTCCTTCTGGCTGGGTATTATTAGCCCAAGATGTTCGATGACGTCAATAGACATATCCAGGCTGGCACCAGTGCCAAAGGCATATGCCTATCACCCATGTCTCTCAAGAAGAAATGATTAGCATGCACAGCTCATGGTCATTTGACAAGTGGATTTATCGATATGGTAAGTCCCTTCCCAAAGGCACCAAGTCACTTTCGATACCTTATCGTTGTTGTGGATTACTTCACGAAATTGGCTGAGGCCAAAGCCTTAACTAACGTGGAAGGAAATGCAGTGATTGCCTTCTGTTGGAAGAACATCATCTATCATTTTGGAATCCCGTGGACCATTATAACCGATAATGCCACCCAGTTGGTCATCGACTAGTTTAAAAGCTAGTGCATGGAGTACAAGATCTACCAGAACGTTACTAACGTGTGCCATCCCCAAGCCAATGGGCATGTGGAGGTCACGAACAGGACCATTGTCAATGGAATCTAAGCAAGGCTCGAAGAAGAAGAATTCAATTGGATCAATGAGATGTCCGATGTACTATGGTTGTATCAAATGACAGAATCTTCGGCCACGGGTGAAACTCTTTATGGTCTAGTCTATGGCTCAGAGGCTGCAATCCCAGCTGAGATTAGGCTAGCCATCTTTAGGAGGATAACCATCAGCAACGAAAACAAAGAGATCAACGATGACTGGACCTCGACCTTCTTAAAGGAAAGAGGGAGAAGACATCCTTCCATGAAGCACAGGTGAAAGAAAATGTCGAGCGTTATCATGATTGAAGGGTTCGGAAGATTTAGTTCTCCCCAAGAAACCTTGTGATGAGGAAAAATGAGAAAAGCCAGAAAGAGCCCGACGACAAACTTGCTGCAAATTGGGAAGGCCCTTATAAAGTTGTCAAAGTGCACCCCAGGGTCAACTATGTGCTGGATACTCTCCAAGGCAAGCTAATCCCCGGATGATAGAATATCTACAAACTTTGGAAGTAAAACTCTTTGAAGTCTCTCTATATTGGGTAAGATAAGGGACTAGCTTACCCAAAAATAGCTATAAGCATCGACTGTGACCTTCGACCGGGGAATAGCACACCCCATTAAAAATGATGTTGTAAGTCAAAGGGGTCCCCCCTATTCTTGTAATTTATCTATTTAGGCGTATTCCTCTAAGTTATTCCTACCGTTTTTCGTCCGACCGAGTTGTGATAATACTAGCACTAAAACACTAAGTTAGCTCTAGGAAAGACAACTTGAGAATGCACTAAAACACTCCAATATGGCTTACAAACTAAGGAGGCAGATGCCCCCTTACACATTTAAAAAATGCCAAGATGGATTACAAATTAAAGAGGCCGATGCCCCCTTACACATTCGAAAAATGCCAAGATGGCTCACAAACTAAAAAGGCCGATGTCCCCTTACACATTAAAAAAAATGGCAAGATGGCTTACAAATTAAGGAGGTCGATGCCCCTTTATACATTTGAAAAATTCCAAGGGTGTTTACAAATTAAGGAGGTCGATGATACCCCTCATCTATTTACAAACACTAAGATAGCCTACAAGTTAAAGAAGGCCGAAACCCTTCATCTATTTACAAGTGCTAACATAACCAAAAAAAAATTAAAAGGACATATGCCTTTCATTAGTTAGAGGCTCCACGCTCTCCAAAATCTCATCCTTGATAGCCATTATAGCTAGGGGTGAGCAAAAAGAGCAAAAACAAAAAATCAAACCAAAAAATGAATAACCTGAACCAAATTTAAAAATGGTTTTTAGATAACCGAATTTAATAAACCGATTCTCGAATATAGTTTTTGGTTTGTTTTTGGATATTGAAACTCAATCTGAAAACCGACCCGAATACTGAATTGCAATAAAAAATAAACTATATATATTGATAATATAATTTTAAAACTATAACATTGTTATGGTTGAATTTGTATTGTAGTTGTTGGATTTATAATTTAAATACTTGATTTTGATGATGTAGAAATTAAATGACAAGTTTTAATAGAATTTTAAACCGAATAGAATTTCAAACTGAAACCCAAATTTGAATTCAATTAGGATAATTTGGTTTTTTGGGTTATTCGTATCGGTTTCGATTATGAGTTTTTTAGGGGAAAATCAAATAATCCGAATCGATTAAACTAACCCGATGCCCACCTCTAGTTATAGTTGTTAGGAAGTCTTTATCTGGGTCAGGGCTCTCCTTGTCAGGATCTTCAGTCTCAAGCCCTCGAGCAGGGTCGGAGGGACCTTCACCCTTTGATGGTCTTCAAGGCTTTCAAAGCAGGGGAGATGGACTAATTTCCTCTTCCTCTTCCTCTTCAACCTTGTCATAGAGGTTGATATTCCCTTGGCTTTGGACTAAACTAGAAACAACTCCCGGCCCTATGTGGGAGATGTTACACCGACCCCCGTTGGAGAAGGGGCCTCTCCAGCCTGCATTGGGAGCGCTCCCTCAGCCCTGACCAGGTGCTCCCCCAGCTCAAAGTAGAATCCCTATCGTGAGCTATCCCTAAAAAAATTCCCACCACCAGAGGTGTTGCCACTTTGGTCTTTACCAGGGGTGCCTCTTCGGTTGTCACCCGGACCACCCCTCTGATCAGGAGTTTCAGCTCTAGAGGAATCTAATCTGATGATAACTTTTTGATTAGGGTTTCTCGATCAAACCAAGGTAGCAGCAGATGTTTGCTTTTTCTTGCCAGGCCGATGGGTAAAAGCTTGATGATCCGAGGGGTCATTCCCAGATGCTGGGGGTTTTCTTAGATCAGGCCTTTGAGGATTCAAAACCTCGATACCGACAAGGGGTTCTTGACTTCTAGCGGCTAGATGGATCTCGTCCACATACCTTTGGGCCGCATTATAGGCTGGGGCATATTTTGGAGACTCATAGTGCCCACACTACCGTATAATTTCATAGTCTCGTAGAGATAATCCTCAAAGTTCATAATCAGATCTGGCTAGACTATCCCAAGCCGCAGGCCAAAAGCCCTAAGGCTATCCTCATAAGCCTTGAGCGTGCTATCCTGTTCCTCCAAACCACTTTCTAGCATATCCTTCTCTTTGTTGGCGCTCATGCAGAGTTGTTCATTATCTTTGATGGTCCGCTATAGGGAAGTTACTCAGGATTATAGCTCCTGAACCCGACTCTTCGACCCGGTAAGTTGAGTCGTGGCTCGACGGATCAAGTCATGTATTAGAGTATAGTTATCCAAATGCTTTTGGGCTTCTTGACGAGAGTACTCGACGGCCTCACGGGAACGCGAGCTCGACGCACCCCCAAAAGGTCTGAAAGCCTTAGTCAGGATAAACCTTCGTGTATGGAGCCTAACCCCGAGCTGGTGATGATCTTTTCAAGAAGCTCACTATACCGATAAAAAAAAGACCCAATAATATTCATCCAGCCCATCCTAAGCAATGATCAGGACATCCCTCTCTGCCCTCGTCTAACTAAGGTCGTCGAGGAGTTCTTGCTGCCTATCATGGCGACAACTCTTTCATAACCTAAATTCCTCTCAAACTGCATCAGGCTAACCTTCAAGATGATGGGTAGCGTACAAATATCACCAGGCGGCCAAGTAATGGTCAAAGGCCCATTGCTCAATTTCATGGTACCACTTCTTCATAACTTGAAAAAATAAGTCGAAGACCGACCCCTCAATGTATGAGGAGGGAGATAAGGCACCTCAGCTAAAGTCTATAAGACAAAGGGAAAAATGAATAAGTAATGAAAGGGGCATTTTCATTGCTCACAATTGGAGAAATGGAAAGAGGTAATGATTACCTTAGACAACCAAAAAAAGGGTTGGGGAACGTGAGAATGTGGGATAGTGCGCCCACATGAGGGAATCTTTCCCCTCATTAATGCGATTAGACGTACGCATGGCACCCCCATTGAATGTGACTCGCTCCACGGGGCAAGGACGTAGGACACGTAAAGCGTCCCTTCTGTTTTTGTCGTTCGTTTCCCTTTTACGCCAGAACCTCGAGGCCTCCTACCTCAAATAAAAGAAAGCTGAAGGTCATCCCCATAGCCGAATAAAAGTTTGAAGGCTTGAGGATCAACCCCTTAACCTTTCTGGGGGCTTATTGATAGTGCATTAGTAATAATGAGCCCGAGTTTCTCTCGACCCAACTGTAAAAGGTTACCTCAATGGTTAATACTTCTTGGGAAATACCAGCTGGGTCAGCCCACATGAGTAACCCTAGTACTTGCTCCACAAGAAAATAAAATACTAGCCCTACCTAATATCACATACTCCAAGGAGACCGTTATGTATAAGGTGGCAGGTAAAACTATTCACCTAATTCTAAATATATTATTCCTCACTTCTAAGAGAGAGCCTGACTTTATCATTTGAGCGTCTACCCCCAAACACCTCCTGGGGCTTTTTCTTGCAGATTCCGGTCAAGTGGACTCACAAAGTATCCTCGATGATTCCAAGACACGTCACACAGTGAGAAGAAAATGATAATTATCACCTTAACTCTGTGATACCCACCGACATCTGGATGTAAACGATGGAAATCTCGCAACACTGCCCAAGAATGGAGCAATCGCTGGTAGTGTATTCTAGATAATGATATATTCTCTACCACCTTTTCCACCTTTCCTATCCCTTCTTTTCCTTCTTCTTCCCCAACCACCTTGGTTGTTTTCGATGACCATCGTCTTCTTTTTCATTGATAGTGACCCTTCTTTGTGTTTCTCAATGGTGGTTCATCTCTGTCTTCCCCAATAGTGAGGTTCACTATCGCCCATGCTTCTAATCCTCTCATGCAACCGATTTCTCACGACGATTGGACGCAAACATGCATTCAGAGATAAACAAATTTCGAGATTTAGGGGGGAAATTTTAGGGATTTATAGGATGGGCATGCACGTCGTACTCATGTCGTATATTCGTGCTTAATATATTTAAGGTTCACTAGTGGAGACAAGGGTGATTGAAGACGGTTTTATCAAACCACAAAAGTCACTTAAGAACCACTTTTGATCGATTTCGATCAAAGGCGTTTCAAAACCGCCTTTGTTTGGGGTCCAAAATAGGTTCTGAATTTGGAACCTATTTGTGAGGTTCTAAGAAAAACTGCCGAACACCTCTCAGGTTTCCGACAGCCTCGAAGGGAAAAAAACTTTTTCCTTGAATCATCAACACTCATTCAACACAGACCTGAGATTAACACTTTTCCATTAGAAACACACTTATAAATACACTAATCGAACAAAGAACCTGAGACTACCACAGAAGGAGACAGAAAGCAAGGCGGAGGCGGAAGAAATTGTAGGTCTGGGACGGAGATGCCATGGCAGCGAGGCTAGAACGCAACAGATATCTGGGACGGAGATGCTACACATAGTAGAGACTAGGACAGAGAGGCGAAGCGTGGTGGAGACTGGGAATGAGAGGGGACGTGCGGCTTAAACTAGGACAGAGAGGCAACGCGTGGGGAGGCTCGCGGTGGTTGATGGTTGAAGTGCCACTACAGGAGGAAAGTTGAGGTGAAAAATGTTGAGGATGAAGGGAGAAAGAAGTGTTGCGGCGGCACTAGAAGGAAAATTCCTTATGATTTTTGATCGGGGTGGAAGTAAAATGAAAATGAAACCCTAAGTTAATGTGCTTATATATTAGGCCAAAAAGACAACTCATTAAAGACGGTTCTAATTGTAGAACGATCTTTAATTTATTTTTATTAAAGGCGATTTCACCTTTATTGAATATATAACAGCCCTTAGAACAAAAAGGCGATCTGAGATGGTGGTTCCCAACTCGTAACCTCACTCAGACCCTCATTAAAGGTGGTTTCTCAGGAAGCCTTTAATTGAGGGTTTTCTACTAGTGGTTCATTACCGTGCTCGTCCCTATCATGCCGTGCTTTCAAGATAAAAGTAGGCTTTAGCCCTCCCACGTGCTTCGTGCCGTGTTCGACCACATGTTGATTCATGCCGTGCATGATTGATATCTATAATTGTTTGTAAATTTTTTTTATGAAAAGTTGATATTTAAAAATACATGTTATTACGAATCTAACAAGATCACCTACGACAATATCCTAGCTTATTAATGAATTCAGTTTTAAAGTCAAAGTTAAGCAATTTTAAATAAGTGAATAGTTAAATTGCATATTAGGCTGAGTAGGGTATTAGTATCGGTTTAGACAATTCAATCTTTACTCTCCTTGTCCCGAAAAAATTGACATGTTTATTTTTTCACGGTTTTCAATGATCATGTTTGACTGTAAATATCTCTAGCTACATATACTAATTCCGCATAAAAAATTGATATTTTGAAAATATATGTTTAGATGAAGACAAAGTCTTAGGAAATACGGTCTTTCCATAAGGTTATGGAAAGACGGGGTTTAATTAGAAGAATAAAAGGTAAAAGGTCTTAGTTGCAACATTAAAGTTTTATTATATAACATGTAGCAGTTATAAAATTTATAACCCGATTCATGCAAACCGAAATTTTATCTTAATTTCTTCTATTTTACACTTTAAACCTTGGTCTTTCCATAACTTATGGAAAGACCGTCTTTCAAGAGATAGACTCAACAGTTAGCCGGTCTAAAATAAGACTTTGTCATATATAATAAATAAATAATATGTATACATATGTCTATCAAAAGTACTCTATCATTGTATAAAAAATAGAATATTTTATTATTTCAGATTATGTGTTTATTTGGATTTTTTAGTGATATATAGATATAGTATGAGATACTTATGGTTTTAAATATATACTTAGAATTTATATATTTTAACAAGTTGTGATTGATTATATATGGTAAGTGAAAGAATGATTTCCCATAATTATTGTTATTGATCACGGAGAAAATAAATAGAAAGTACAAAGTATGAAGATAAACTAGTTCTAATATAACTCTAACTAGTCAACAAGATAAAATCAAATCTAATCATCGAACTGATTTATTCCGACGGTAAGGAATTAAAATCAGTAATATATTATAATATTAGTATGTTATTTTTAGACAACTTTGGCTTAGATTAGTCAAAATGACTTCAATATCCCCGGTTGACAGCACTAAACAAACAATTTCTATTATATGGTGTTTGAGATTAACAAGTTATGATTGATTATATATAGTAAGGAATTAAAATCATTAATATATTATAATATTAGTATGTTATTTTTAGACAAATTTGGTTTAGATTAGTCAAAATGATGCAATATTCCCGATTGATAGCACAAAATAAACAATTTCTATTATATGGTTTTTGGGAAAAGTTCCAGAAATAGAAAAAATTATGTGGCTGGTATGAATTTTATAGTTTTAAACTATTAGTTCACGCGTTTTGTGCATTTGTTTATTATTAAAAAAATACAACTTTTAGTAATAGTTAAATCTTGTGTGGATGATATAATATTTTGATTTCTTCTCTTGAAAGACGGTGTTTTCATAAGTATTGGAAAGATCAAGATTTAAAGTGTAAATTAGAAGAAATAGAGATAAAATTTTTGGGTTGCATGAATCGGGATATAAACTTTATAACTATTATACGTTGTATAATAAAATTTTAATATTGAAACTAAAATCTTTTACCTTTTTTATTTTAATAAAATTTCGTCTTTCCATAATCTTATGGAAAGACCGTCTTTCGCAAGATTTTGCCTAATATTTTTTATTTTATAGCTTTTAGTTATTAGATCTCGCTTTTTAGACATCATTATTTTAATAACTAAAGATTTATTAATGGAAAAATTGTGTGGCTTTATAAGAACATATAGTTAATAGTTATAAGTTATTAGTTCATGTGTTTTAGGCATTTATTTATTATCATTGAATATAACTCTTAGAAATAGATAAAATTTATGTGGTTAATATGAATTTTTATATTGACTCATGATTTTTATGTATTATTTTTTAAAAAATAATAAAATCGTAATAAAAAAATGTGGTTGATATGCATTCTTATTCATAGTCTTAAGTTATTAGTTCGAGTGATTTGGACATTATTTTCATTATTATGAAATACAACTATTAGTAATAAATAAAATTTATGTGGATGACATGAATTTCATTTATTTCATAGTTTAATACGATTAGATCACACTTTTTAGGGATTATTATTTATTTTTAAAGAATATCAATGCAAAAAAGTTATGTGGTTAGTATTAATATTTTAGTTCATAGTTTTAACTTATTAGTTCACATGTTTTATGCATTTGTTCATTATTATAAAATATGAATTTTAGTATTAGATAAAATATTGGTGGCTTGTATGAATTTTCTTATTTCATAGTTTTAAGTTAATACATCACACTTTTTAGAAATTATTAATTTTATAAACAAAAAATTTAGTAATAAAATAATTATGTAGTTGTAAAGATAATTTTAGTTCATAGATTTAAATTATTAGCTATTTCAGTCATTTGTTCATTTTCATCAATTATAACTTTTAGTAATAGATAATTTTTTGGGGGAATATAGAATTTTTAATCTACAATTGAAGTGATTAGATCATGGTTTGGAGGTTCTTTTTTAAGCAAAACCACCTGTGATGGTGGGGGGTTTGGCAGACCCCTTCCCCATTTGGGAGTATTAAAAAAATGACTAAATTGTCTGAATGATCCCCAACATATATGAAATTACATTGTTTTGGTCCCCAGTCTCAAAACCACCCTCATTTGGCACTCTACAAATTCAAAATGATTTGTTTGGTCCCCAAACCCATTTCCAAGCGGTTTTCTGGTATTTCCAGGGTTAAATTACTATTTTAACCCTGAAATAAAAAATAAAAAATCCAAAATTACTATTGGTACTCTACAAATCCATAATGATTTGTTTGGTCCCCTAAACATTAAAAAAATTATTTTCGCAAAAAATGAAAAGACGACGTTGACCGACATCGTTGACTTTTACCGACAATGTTGACTTTTTAGAAAAATTGAAATTTTTAGAAAATATGAAAAGATGACATTGACCTGCGTTGACCCAAAGTGTTGACCATTATCGTTGACTTTTTGTCGGGATCGTTGACTTTTTAGAAAAAGGAAGTTTTCAGAAAAATATGAAAAAGTAGGCGTTGACCCGTGGCGTTGACCGGAAGCATTGACTTTTTTACCGGGATCGTTGACTTTTTTGAGAAAAAATGGAATTTTCAGAAAAATATGAAAAAGTGTCTGAATGGTCCCCAACATAAGACACTTTTTAGGGACCATTCAGACACTTTTTCATATTTTTCTGAAAATTTCCTTTTCTAAAAAGTCAACGATCCTGGTCAACGTCGTCTTTTCATATTTTTTGTGAAAAAATATCTTTTTTAAAAAAGTCAACGATCCCGATAAAAAAGACAACGCCGACAGTCAACGCCGACTTTTTCATATTTTTCTGAAAACTTCATTTTTTCTAAAAAATCAACGATCCCGGGAAAATGTCAACGATACTGGTCAACGCCCCGGGTCAATATCATCTTTTCATATTTTTCCAAAATTTCATTTTTTTTTCTAAAAAGTCAACATTGCCGGTAAAAAGTCAACGTCGTCTTTTCATGTTTTTTGTGAAAATATATTTTTTGGGTTTCAGGGGTAAAATAGTAATTTTAGGGTTTAGGGGACCAAACAAATCATTATGGATTTGTAGAGTACCAATAGTAATTTTGGATTTTTTATTTTTTTATTTCAGGGTTAAAATAGTAATTTTACCCCTGAAAATACCAGAAAACCGCTTGGAAATGGGTTTGGGGACCAAACAAATCATTTTGAATTTGTAGAGTACCAAATGAGGGTGGTTTTGAAAATGGGGACCAAAACAATGTAGTTTCATATATGTTGGGGACCATTCAGACAATTTAGTCTTAGAAAAATGGAGGGATATATGCTATGTTTGGTAGAGTTGTACTTATAAGCAAATTTGTGCTTATGCTTTTCCCTCAATATAACTTCTGCTTTCAAAATAATACTGTTTTTAGCACTTTACCAAACAAACAAAAATATTTTTCTTATAAGCACATGAGCTAAAAAACTCTGCCAAATAGAGCCATAATCCCTTCAGTCTCCTCACATTATCACTCTTTGATTTTACAAATGGAATTGTACGGGTAGAATATTGAGTTGAAATTTGAAAAAATAGAATGAGTGAATGAAATTTAATAAATCTTATTAAAAATTGTCACTGTTAAAAAAACGTTTCAAATAAAAAATATTAACAATGTTATATTAATCGAATTGGCATTGAAATTGAAATTGAAATTGAAATGGGGGTATTCATTGAAACCTCTCTACCAATGGTACTTTTCGACATACATGCTAGTATTTTAAAGATTGCTACAGGTCATTCATCAATAAAGATGGACCTATAAATAACCGATATGTAAGAGTAAATTTGAAACATAAAGAGATTTAAAATAATGTTACTACTAACTTTATATATCAATATTTTAAACTCGGTAAAATTTTGGAGCATTGTTTTCTTATCAGGTAAAGTTTTATTATTAATAATATTACAATCAAGACAGTATGCACTTTGCCAAATCATTAGGCACAGATACATGGTCTCTACTAACCTTCTTTATTACAACTTCGCTAAAGTGCAGAACTAAAATTTTAATGTAGGCGATTATGTCTTGTAACATCCCCAAATATTTATCTGGTAAACAATGCCACATATGTTTAGGACTAAGAGTATGTACAATGGGTTTTGGAGTGAGTTGAATTAAAAATTGAAAGCAAAAAGGGATAGTGAGGGTTGAATGAAGTGACCGGGTTCTCAAATGAGAACCGTCCCAACTCTGCAAAAGGAGCAGACTTCACGTGGCCTGGGCCTACCCGTCATCGCAGGCCATTTACTTTAGCTGCATGTGCCATGTGACACCCTCTGGTTGGACCACGTGGCCATATGCAGCCCACTCCTGTTTTAAGATGCTGATTGGGACACGTGACCCAATTTGAGGTGCCATGTGTCCCAATTATTTTTTTAAAAAAAGTTTTTAAATTAAATTTAAAACAGTTTTAAAAATGAAAAAAATATGATATTTATTTTGTAAAATTTAGATGGATTTTTTGGATCTTTTTAAAAATTAAAATTACATTTAAAAAATATATTTATTTCTTTTGTTTAATTATGGTTCATAAAATAAATTTTAAAATTGAAATTAATTTTGAAAATGAGATTTCAAAAAATAAAATCCAATTCAATAACTATAGGTGCATTATTAAATTTCACATTTAAATTTATTTTATTAGGTAAATTTATTTGAATTAATTATTAAATGTAGAATTAATGAGAAGGATAGGGAGAATCAAATGGGATCCATGGAGTGATTTGGGAGTGGTTTTCACCATTGTGGAGAATAAAATGGAGTGTTTTAGTTGTGATTTGAATTGCTGAGGGGGAGGGGAGAAATTGATTATTTAATTAACTGAAACCACAAAAGTGGGTTGAGAGTGATTTTTTGAGACCATGTGCAATGGTGAGACATTTCTAAGCCCACTCAATTCATTAAACAATCAATCTCTCTCTTCCACATCATCATTGAGCCCGCAACTAAATCATCCATTTTCCTCCCACAGTGGGTGAGACATTTCTAAGCCCACTCCATGAACCTCATTTGATTCTCTCTATCCTACTCATTAATTTTATATTTAATATTTAATTTATATAAATTTACCTAGAAAAATAAATTCAAATGTGAAATTTAATAATACATTTGTAATTTTTTAATTTATTATCATTTCAATTTTTTTTAAAAATTAATTGAAATTTTTAAAATTTAATTTATGAACCATTATTAAAAAGAAAAACAGAGTGAGTATTTTTTTAAAGAATGTAATTTTGTTTTTTAAAATGACCAAAATTTAATTTAGATTTTAAAAAATAAAAATAGAATTTTATAAGAAAATCAGAAATTTTTAAAAAAAAAGCATGAAAAAATTAGCAAAAAATTAAAAAACAACAAAACAAAACTAAGAAAACAAAACAAAGAAAAAAAGAAAGCATGAAACAAAGAAAAGAAGACAATGAAACAAAACATTTGAAAAGAAATGCGCTGACACAAAGCAAGACACATGGGTTGTGTCAGCCAAAATTTAATGCTGGCCGGGCTGCAATTTTTAATCCGGAGCAGCAGGCTACATACCCGCTTCGAGTCCTATTGTGGAAATTTTTGGGCTCAATTCGATCTCAATTTTGGATTGAACCAGAATTGAACCCTCCACTACACATGCTCCAAGGAACCCAGGGTTTTGGAACAGAATGGTTTTCTTTCTTTCATTAGTTTCATTCATCTTTGTTCAGGTAGTAAGAAAGTTAAAAGCTAAACTATGTTTGGTCTTTACTTTTAGTTGGGACCACATGGATTTAGTTTTCTGGCACGATACATACTATATAAGGATGAGTACTCCATTTTGCAGTAAAATCATTCTATCTTCTTTTGGTGTAATGGAAAATTCTGAGAACAAGATACGGGATCACATTGCTCAAATACATCTAAAAATCATCTTTCAAGATTGCAATACAACTTGCATCCCTATAATCATATTAGTGTTTGATTAAACAAAGAAACAGAGTTGCTGTAATGGGAAATTTTGATAACAAGATACGGGATCACATTGCTCAAATACATCTGAAAATCATCTTTCAGGATTGCAGTACAACTTGCATCCCTATAAACTTATTAGTGTTTAATTAAACAAAGTAATAGAGTAGCAAGTAACCTGAGTTCAGATTGAAAGGTTTCAAACCAAGTACATGCTGTCAACTACCCACATCGAGACTCGTGCTCGTGAAACGCCCACACAACTCTCTTTCTAGCTATTGGACCCAAAACTTAAAATCTCATCGCATTGAAGTATGAAGAAGGAAATTCACATTTCTTTCACTTCCAAAGTTCGGCGAAATAGCTCATGTTGGCCCTAAAACCAACAACAATATTAATATCAAATGCAAATTGACCTAAAACTTATAGTCATATGAAGTACTTCACCATCTGAACTTCCTTTTGTTTATAACCACATTTCTCGTAGAATTGCTTGTTTGCATCGCTACAGTCCAGAATGACTTTGTAGCAACCCATAGTTTGAGCATGATCAGTGAGGAACTGAATAATCTTCTTTCCTAATTGCATTCCCCGAATAGATGAATCTACCACCACATCTTCTATGTGACCAACTTTGGAACAATTTCTTATGAACTTTTTCTCAATGAAAATACTTCCAGTAGCAACAATCTTCCCAGAATGTTTGTCTTCAATTACACATACAATATGATCCTCTCCTTCCTTACAAAGTTCCTCAAATCGATCATCAAATTGTTTATCAGATATAGAACCACAGACTGTGAGTTGTTGTAACAACTCAATAAAACACTTCTTTTTGTCAGACAACTCCAACCTTCGAATTTCAAATCTCTCTTGCTCAACAGATCTATTTCCCAAAGTATCAACCATTCTCTTGTTTTCGTAGTTTTGTTCTACAATCAGAATAGATAAAACTCCAAATCAATACCTTTCACTGCATGTTAAGATAGAGATTTTCTTGAAAGATCATATGAAACTAAAACATTTATCATCAAGAAATGCAAGTTTGTCCATGAAGGAATTTTACTCAGTAAAAACTAAGGGGAGGGGTAATTTATTTTGAACAAGACTAGGAGCAACAAATTCGAATTTTTTGAGGCAATCTATTTTAAACCAAGCCAGTCTATCCCAATAATCTAGTGCGCATGTAGGTTTTCTCTCTCCATACTGAACCCAACACATAAGTGCAAGTACCTATAGCAAATACACATTAATAATATCAAGAAAAACCTATTTTCTACTAAAAGAAGCAGAAACTATAACACCAACAAGATACTCTATATTTGGTTAGTAAACATTCTCACTTCATTTGTCCGAGTCTCTAACTAAAGCTACAACCCGTGTACTTGCTATCTAAGAAACGTGCCCGGACAGTGCAAAACAGAGTATTCTTTTCTTGATCATTAAAAGCAAACTGAGAATAATCAAAATATGGATAAAAAGCAGAGACCAAATCAAAAGAAAGATAAGAATACCACTAATGCATTACACATAGCAAATTCACATGCTCCTATAAATACGTCAAAATAACCATGTACAATTCGAAAGTGCCCAAACAATCCTAAATTATTGACAAATTGAGCAATTCAACCCAAAGTTCCCATTTATAGAGTTGACCTTGTAAAATCCCGCGTTGACCATCCCATAAATGACCCTAATACTCCTGCTTAGTTTTGAAAAAATTGACGATTTTATCCTCCTCAATGTCACAACCTAAAAATAATTATAGGGTCATATCAACACTTAATTTTGATTTCTACGATTACATAAGCACTTCTTTCAAAAATTTGGGGTCAGATCATTAATTTTTGAACATTTTTCAAAATCTCAACAAACAAAGGCGTATTTATCAACTATTGATCAAACACCCACGTATCTTTGATAATTAACACTACTTTGTATATATTCATAAAACATCTATGTTTATAAAAAAAAATCACATAAGCATAATAGTATAAGTATCATTAGCATGAGAGATTCTTTTGTTTCATAGTGTACAGAAAAAGAAAGGTTCATGCAACTTTTATGGACTTTTTAAGTATCCATAATGAGATCTGAGCCGTTAACAGAAAACGTAGATCTCAGAACAGGGAAATTCAAAATCAAACAATCCAGACAAAATCAATACCCAAAACAAAAATCAAGACATCAAATAACCAAAACAATTAACATTGGACTCCTCGAAAATTGGATGCGAACCTGTTTCAGAAATTCAATTTCACCTTCCCGTAAATCAGATATGAAATCTTCCCGTTTTACCTTCCTGTTTCTCAATTTGTTCCCTGTATTTGAAAAAATAACACATAAACTTTTAAAATTAATAGCAATGATTCAATAATACAAGCGATCTGCTGATTGAAGTTGTAATACCTCTGGAAGGGAAGAGAGCTGAAGGAAGGCGGCCAGTCGGATAAGACGCCACCTTCAAAGAGTACTGCGGTCGGCGGCTCTTGGATTTACTGAACCTTTCCTGTTCCCTCCGCCCATGTGTAAGAGAGATATGGTGGCGGTGGTTAGCGGTGGTTAGCGGCGGTGGTTAGCGGCGGTAGTTAGCGGCGGTGATGCGGTTGAAAGGGGGAGAAGGGATGAGGATGAAAGAGGAATTCGTGTTTGGAGTATACGAATTGGTGATTTTATTCCCTTTTAATACGCCTTGGTACGCAGCATTGACTGTTCATTTTCTCGGCTATTATTCTATCAGTTTCACATCAGGAGTTTGATTAAACAATCCCTCTAAAACCATTTTAATCCTCTATTTTTAAAACAAATGTTAATGAATTTGAAATATGGCAAAGTCTTGGGAAAGACGGTCTTTCCATAACCTTATGGAAAGACGGGGTTTAATTCAAATAATAAAAGGTAAAAGGTCTTAGTTGAAATATTAAAAATTTATTGTGCAACATATAGTAGTTATAAAATTTATAATCCGATTCATGCAACCCGAAAATATTATTTTGATTTCTTCTAATTTACACGTTAAACCTTGGTCTTTCCATGACTTATGGAAAAACCGTCTTTCAAGAGACGGACTCATATATATATAAGCAATAATATTATCGTATGTGGTATTATTGGATTCGTCATAACAAGTATTTTCTCAAAAGTAACTTTTTGTTTGCCGTTATTGTGCGTAGTTAAATATATTAATGGTTAGACAAGATTCTTGACGAGCGTGAAAAAGATTCTGTGCAATTTGATGTGGGACAGAGGGAGTACTAATATCGTTTATATTCTTACTTACTTCCTTATTTATTTATTTATTAAACGCACCAGGCATATTGCAAGACAGGTTTGGAAATTAAATCGCCTACAAGTCTTGACATCTGAGAACAAAAGAATATGAGTATTCTTAAGTGATAACAACAACTTTCAAAGTTATGGACATGATTTTTTTTTTCTTGATAGAGTTATGGACATGATTAGTGTTACCGATCCCAAGTTCAAGATAATGCCAATTAAATTTAATATTTTTGTATCTTAGTAATATATTTGTGGCAAAATTTTGTGTGGCACCGTTTCATAGCTAGATTGGGGTTTAAATTGCAAGTTATAGGAGTTTTTGTTGGACCTGGGTACAAGTTGATATTACTAAGTTAATAGATGTTCGGGGGTTAAACTGCAATAAATTACAAGTTTCATCTTCTCCAGCGAAACTACCGATTTTCCGGCATAATTTCTGGAGGCGTTCAAGATTCATTTCACTTCAATCCTCGTCTCTTTCAACCTCCTTTCTTCACCACTGAT
Source organism: Rubia balearica (assembly GCA_032355405.1). Classification (NCBI taxonomy): domain Eukaryota; kingdom Viridiplantae; phylum Streptophyta; class Magnoliopsida; order Gentianales; family Rubiaceae; genus Rubia; species Rubia balearica. The sequence goes on from JAULKJ010000010.1 coordinate 3,162,537, forward strand.
ATCCACATCCTTCCGTTGTTAGTATCGCTGGTTTGAATTGAAAGATTTCGTCGAATCTTGTGTTATAGATTGTCGACGAGAAACTCAGTTTTGCAGAGGTGGAGACGAAAAACTAGAACAAGTTTTTTCGATGGTGATGTAGAGGTCAGGTATTGAGGACGTCGGAAATGAAGTAAAAATTAACAACGAGCAGCGAATTGGACTCCGGTGAAATCGTTTCCGGCAACAAAGAGGACGACGACGACAGTTTAGGGGTATGGGACGGATTGGGGTTGGGCAGTTAAGGTTGGGCGGCAGTTCAATCGGGTCAGGCTGGGCGGCAGGCCAATTGGGTAGGGTTAAGGTTTAATTAGTTTTTGGGCCTAATGTGTATTTTGGGACAATTTGGGTATGCTTTTTACCCATTATATTATTTAGTTAACCTTTTAGTTATTTATGATGATCTTTTTATATATAACTTTCATGTTTTATGTTTTTCAAATGATTTTAACTTTTAATATTTTTAAAATGTAAACTTGTGATTATTTTAAATTTTGGGATGATGTTTTATTATTGTTGTTTGATGTATTGTCATTTTTTATTTTTCCAAAATTATGATGACAATTCAATTATTTTCTCTCATATTTTACAATTTTAGTGTGCATTTTAATTTTGATATATATATATTCAATATTTAACCATTTTCACTTGATATGTACATTTTAGTGTTTCAGTTTGATTTTTTTATATTTTAAGTCGATTTCTATTTATTTTATGATAAAATAATTTTAATTAATTAACTTTTTAATTATTTATGATGATTTTTCAATATATTACTTTCATTTTATATATTTTTTACGTGATTTTAACTTTTTAATATTTTTAAAATTTTAAGTTGTGATACTTTTAAAATTTGGGATGGTGTTTTATTGTTGTATTTTTTAAATATATTTTACAATTTTGAGTTATATATTATTTTTTTGAAAATTAAATTGTCACTAGGACGAGGGTTTATAGGGTTCCCATCCCTTTTATATTAAGCTCAAATTTGCAAAATGTGCCATTACAACGTATGATATGGGATTACCCATTTACACTAAAACGCTTCCGAAATATTACAATTCTAATCTAAACTCTCAGTGGCATAAAGATAGACACTTGGAGGATACGTGGTTTTCACCGTGTCGCCATAGTGTAGCCACAATAAATCGACCCAAGACTACAATCAGAACAAACACAGTGAAGTATCAAAAGATACACACACAAAATGACCCATCAACACCTTTGATCAAACATCTAAGGCAATCAAAACAAAATAAATTAATCTCCCCAACTAAAGATCAAGTCCGACTCCATTTAACCCGTAAAGACCATTTCCCCAATCTAGGAGACTAAGACCCGTCATTCCGATTGCCAAAATTATTTTTCTTTAGTGATAGAAATCACTTATAATGCGTAGAATTATCTCTAACTTGACCCAAAGGGTTATACAGACCAACTTAATCGATTGATCAATAAAATCGGCCTCAACATCCTTATGAATCAAAGTCTACAAATCTGATTTATATCCTTAGAAAAAACAGTATCGCCATAAGTTCATATAATACAACTTTGACTTGGATTTCCCGTAACCGTCTCTTTGGATATCAAATCTGAAGTCAAACATATTTTAACGACTCAGGCTGCCGAAAAAATTCCTTCTGACACTTTAAATCAAAAAACCATTTTAAAACCTGCCCATTTTAAATCTGAAAAAGGAAAAAAACTAAATAAATTACTGGAATAAATTACAAACCTCCCACCTGAAAATAGAAATTAAAGGGTTGAAAATAAAAATAAAAATAGGAGAATTACCTCCGTGACCTAGATACCTCTGAAGAAAACCTTGGACGTTGACTGCGTTCGGATTGAGTCACCCCCGTAACCTGACTCATTTTGAGTTGAGTCGACTCGGTCCCGAGTTGACCCGAGTTGGCCACTACTGGATCTGAGTTGGTCAGCTCATATCCAAGTAGACTCGAGAAAATACGTAGAACTGGTCGTTGGTCTCAGGTGCGAAGTCGAGTTACAAAGATTCTCCTCCCGCCACTGGTCACGGCTCTCCCGTAGCCTCTCGCCAATGTAGGAGTTCTCGGCCTCCGGTCCAAGTCGCTGTCACCTATGGTATCCGGACTCCGGTCCATGTCGTTCGCCCATGCGTTGGCCGCCGCGGAAGACCAACTGTCTCTGCCGCCTGTCTTCGCCACTTGGAGTTCTGACGGAGGAAACTGGACAACTCCGTTTCGATAGTAAACGACGAAAAAGAAAGGTGTTTTTTCACCCAGGCAAGAAAAATCAGAGGTAGCAATGGTATTGAGGTAGGGAGGGTGGGATTGGGGTGAAGGGGACCGCCAGAGAAGGCTGTTTCTGGTGGCGGCGGCCACCTCCAAACTGGTTATCATAGGGTTTAATTTTAGAGAGAGGGCAGAGTAAAGTAACTAGAGAGAGATCGTTTTTTGTGACATGTTTTTTTACTTGAGTTTTATAGAATTATGATGATAATTTAAAATTTTCCATTCACGTTTTATAGCTTTAAAGAATTATTATGTAGTTTTAATGTTTTAATTTGATTTTTTTTAATTTTTGTAATTTGATAAACTGTTGATTAGATGTATAACCATTTTCATTTGATGCTATAAAAAAATTGTTTTCTAATATTCCACATGTGTTTTTTATATTTTAATTCGATGCTTTACACTTAATTTTTAACCATTTTTATTTAACGTTTTCATTTTAGAATTTTTATTTGATGTTTTACTTTTTTTATTTTGATTTTCAAAATTAGTGTATTTTAAAAAATATTTCATACTTTGTATATACTTTTATTCTTTTAATTCGATGTTTTAATATTGTAATATGATATAATGTTTATTCTATGTTTAACCATTTTCATTTGATGTTATTAAAATTATTGTATTCTAAAATTTGAAAATATTTGTATTCGATGTTTACCATTTTAGTTTGATGTTTATGTTTTAGTATTTTAGTTTGATGTTTTAAGTATTTTTAAATTGATTTTGTCTATTTTAAATATGATGGGCTCAATGACAATGTAGCCCAATAAAAACCTATATATTAGGCCCAAACCCGAATGACCCGTATCCGCCCCATGATTTTCCCCCAAATCTCTTTTTCCCAAACCCAAATTGAACTCGAAATGTTTACTATATTTTCTCAGTCGCCGGCGTGTTCTTCAAATTTGATGAAAATCGCGCTCAAAATGATGGTGAACGTCATAGCGGTCGAATCAACGAAGATGACGGTGAATTCCTCAATTTTGAGTGAACTGGAGTTCAATTGGACAAATGGCAAGATCGAACGACAATGATATTGAGTGCGTATTGGACGAATGAACGACGAAGAAGGAGAGGCCTGGCTGGAGAAGAACAATAAAGAGAGGTAGAGGAGGAGCGTCGGTTATGGAGATTGGAATTTCTCCGGAGAAGGATGTTTTTGGTTGCGTGAATTGACAAATTTGACGAAGAAGATTGTTGCGCGGTTGAACGCTGGTGAGATTGAGCTAGAAAAAAGTGACGCAAAGGTGGAGCGCGGTGGAGAAGGATTCACGGGAGAAGAAGAGCTCGCCGGAGAAGAAGGTAGTTTTTTTGTTTTTGCATATTAGCCCCTGATATTTCTTATAGTTTTTAATATTTACCCCGAATATGTAATATTTATGTTTAAACCCCCAATTTTCTTTTTTCATGTTTTTTATTTTCTGTATTTGTAATTTTGTCATTGGTCTCATTGTGAGACAATCACGCATGAAACGGACTCTATATTTACACTGCTGCTCTCTTAACCCCTTTTCTTTGAAATTTTTTCAACATATGTTTGATCATCAATAACTTTAACTTCATACACAAACATACCATTAAATTTTACTTTTTAAAAATTACACGTTATGGAGAATGCAAAAACATCTCACATGATTTTTGTTATTACATGCAATTAAAGTTATTTGTAATCAAATATGCCTTAAAAATTTCCAGTCACATGTAACCATTGTTAGATAATTACTAGAGGGAGTATCCCATTAATAATTAGTATAGAGTATAAAGTTCTTTCACATTCTAAATTTATCTATTCATATAGGTTTGAATTCTACAAAATCACTTGCCATGAACACAATTTCAGTTAACAAAATGAGAAAAACTCATATCAAATCATCTCATCATAGATTAATGTGAAATTACAGAATTTTTTTAAAAAATTTATAGTAAAACCCTCAGTCTCACCATATGATTGAGTGGGACTGTCTCACTCAAGTTTTTGTGTAACAAAAACAACAGAGTATAATGTGCTAAGAAAAGGATTGTTTAACACAGAGACATGCTATGTAATTATCAATTACTTTAGCTTGCTCTCTTTAATTTACCTGCATTTCATTTTCGTTCAATTCAGTTCAGCTTCATAGCTTAGTTTAGGTCAATTATTCATATTTTTTTTGGATGTTTAATTTTAGTTGAGTTCAATAATAAATCACCTTAGGGCACTTATTGCACTAGTGCAGAGTAAGGTAGTTAAGGGTGAGTTTTGGGAGCGATAGGCATCCGAATATCATCGACTATGGCCGAATAGTCTATTGCTCGGTAGTAGAGTGGTTTTCACAAATGCCGTTAAAGCGATTCCAATGTCAAAACCTCTTTCAGGAGGACTAAAAAAGAACCTCTTCAGAAAATTAGACCGTAGCCCACCACTTTAATCGCTCCTCTTTCTTCTCCTTCCGCCTCATCTTCCTAAATCACCTCATTATCCCTTTGCCTCTTCTCCACCCCTTCACAATCTCTGAGGTGAACCGTTCTCTCTTCACATGTTTGTGGCCTTCATACTCCATGATCTTCTCCTCTTTCTCACAAGTTCTAAACGAATTCATGGCTTGCGTCCTCCACGATTTTGGCGGAATTTTTTGCCACAACACCGAATCTTAGGGATGGAAGGTCGCCAGTGAGTGAGGGATGGAGGTTGAAATTGGCGCACGATTCTTGCCAAATTTGAGAAAATAAGGATGTACGGAAATATTTAAACGTGGATAGAGAGAATAGAGATCTATATGAGTGGAAGAGATGGAAAGGGAGGATATATTTTAGGAATGGGCAGAGATAAGGATTGTTGATTGGTTCCCAACCAAAAGTAATTAAACACGAACACGGTGGTTCTGCCATTACCTCGCCTTGGATTGGAATCCGACAAACATTCAAAGATCGGTTCGTTCAACAACTGCAGTTTCAGAATTTATTTAATGGTGGTTGAATTTGACCGTCGTCGATTGAAACCAGACAACCATTTCGATGTCAGAATCTCTCCAGAATAGGAATTTTGTGTAAAATGCCGTAGTCGTGACTGTCCACTAGTGTTATGATATAATTTGAATTTGGAAATAAAATAAAGAAAGTCCAGTTAATAATATTTATGATTATACATAGATATATATATATATATATATATCAAAATATATTATTGATATCTATGCAATTCCCATTTTTTTATTAAGGAAATTATAATAGACATCCCCAAACACTGGATGCCTGTCTTTCTCAAACAAAACTAAGCATGGTATTATCGAAAAAATATGAAATATAGGTCCATGTCTAATGCAATGACAATTAAGGTCGGGTGCGTGAGGGTCCGTACCAGATAGTCCGATCACTGCCAGGATGAGGTATGCCCTAGCTCCCTCTTTTGGCTCAAATTCAAATATTTAGTTGCTTTAGGGGCTAAAAATATTTAGTTGGACTTATTGCAACACTTTTACAAGTATTATCTTAGGTGACGCTGCATTAGCTTTAACACATCACTTTTCAAGATTTAAGTAACATTTTTCAAAAGTTTAATTAACACTTTATAAGCTATAACAACATTTTAATAAGTGTTGCTAGAAAATTAGTGTTACGATAACTCTAATTTATAATAGTGTGATCGTTCTATAATTTATGAAAATGTTGGACTTTTCAAAATTAAACCTAAAAAATAATGAAGTGGAGGGAACATTATACATTCCAATATGCATTTCAATAGTTAAGGAGGATTT
>JAULKJ010000010.1:3207799-3226037 GCA_032355405.1 Rubia balearica
ATATAATTTTCATATGAACTCTTTTTTTAAAAATATTATTATTTCTTAAATTTTTGGATAGAAATACTATCGGCATTATAATTTTCGAGCAATCGGCAAAAAGTTGCGGTAACGGAAAAGATTTTGGATAATGGTCCGTGTTTTATGATTTGGGAGAAGTGGAATATTTGGTTTTAAATTTTTTTAATTGGAATTCAAAATATTTTAATATAAATATATATTATTTTATTATAAAATCATTAATTTAGTATTTTATATTATAAATAAAAATGATATTATTTTATATAAATATAAATATTTTATATACTATTCTAATTGAATTATACTTTATAATTATTTTGAAAAAATAAATAGGATTTTAATTATTATTTGTATGAAGATATTATAATATTAGTTTTTGAGTTGTATGTGGGTCGAATTTAAATAAAATATATTTTTCATAAGAACTCATTTTTTAATAATATTATTATTTCTTAAATTTGAGATAGAAATACTACTGGCATTAAGATTTTTGATGAATCGACAAAAAGTTGTGGGAACGGAACATATTTTTGGATTTAGGTACATGTTTTATGATTTAGGAGAAGTGGAATATTTGGTTTTTCAAAATATTCAATCGGAATTCAGAATATTTTAATATAAAAATATATTATTTTCTCATAAAATTATAAAATTATTATTTTATATTATAAATAAAAATATAGTTATTTTATATAAATATTTTATATACTATTGTAATTTAATTATACTTTTATAATTATTTTGAAAAAAATAATTTTTTATTATTATTTGTATAAAAATATTATAATATTATTTTTCAAGTTGTACATAGGTGAATTTAAATAAAAATATAATTTTCAATCATTTTTTAATAATACTATTTGTTATAATATTTAATATAAATATATATTATTTTCTTATAAAATCATTAATTTACTATTTTATATTATAAATAAAAATGATATTATTATATATAAATATAACTTCTTGTAATTGAATTATACTTTATAATTATTTGGAAAAAATATAATATTTTAATTATTATTTGCATAAAAATATTATAATATTATTTTTCAAGTTGTATATGTGTCGAATTTAAATAAAAAATAATTTTCATATGAACTTAATTTTTAATAATATTATTTGTTTTAATACTTTAATATAAATATATTTTATTTTCTTATAAAATTATTATTTTATACCATAAATAAAAATATATTATTTAATATAAATATAACTATTTTATATACTATTGTATTTGAAAAAACAATATTTTAATTATTATTCTTATAAAAATATTATATTATTATTTTTAGAGTTGTAATGAGTCTAATTTAAATAAAAATATAATTTTCATATGAACTAGTTTTTTAATAATATTATTATTTCTTAAATTTGGGATAGAAATACTACCGAAATTAAGATTTTCAAACCGCAATAAGCTGCGGGAACGGAACAGATTTTCGGATTTAAGTTCGTGCTTTATGATTTGGGAGAAGTGGAATATTTGGTTTTTAGAAAAATTCAATTGGAATTCAGAATATTTTAATATAAAATTCGAAAATCAAAATAAATTTTAAAAAAATAATAAATAAATAAACCTTGAATGCGTCCACTCAATTTTTTTATAAATTATTTTCAAATAAATTCAGATTTAATAAAACAAAAATAAAACTCAAAGAATGCGCCCTCCCCCTTTATTTCCACTTTTTTAAAATAAAAAAAACCTAGCCAGCATCCAAGTTTTTAAAAAATTCCCCCTTAAAATCATGGACTCCTTTTAACTTGTATTCCAACAGCTTGAATTTATTTGAATCTTCATTTTAATGAAATTTATGGAGAAACTCTTGGACCTGCTCTAATACGACCACTACCTGGCTTAAATATTCATATTTATTTTATTTATATTTTTAGAAAAAAAATTTGAGTTCGTCTCTTGAAAGGCGGTCTTTCCATAAGTCATGGAAAGACCAGGGCTTAAAGTGTAAATTAGAAGAAATAAAGATAAAAATTTTGGGTTGCATGAACCGAATTATAAACTTTATAACTATTACATATTGCATAATAAAATTTTAATATTCCAACTAAAATGTTTTACAATATTTAACTTTTTATTTTTTTTAAATTTAATGTATAATTTATCAAATGCAAAGTGAAATAAAAAGTTGTACCCTACATAATTAAAGAATAAGCCGGAGACATATTAAAAAAAGTAATGTTAACGTTTGGATAGACAGGTGGCTCTCCGGCCCTCCCATGACCGTCCCTCGCCGCTGGTGCATCGCTGGCTCCACCAACGGAACCGTTTACGTGGTGAGCGGTTTCGGGACAAGCTTCCGCAGCGACGTGGCAAGGTCGGTTGAGAAATGGGACATGAACAAAAACGAAACCCTGTGGAGCTGGGAAACCATGGCGCCTTACAAAGACGGGAGGTTCAGCCGGGAGGCGGTGGAAGCGGTGGGATACAACGGCAAGCTTTGCATGGTTAACATCAAAGGCAAGGCGGCAGCTAAAGAAGCCGCGGCGTACGACATCTCCGCGAACCGGTGGGAGGCCATGCCGGAGGGGATGCATGCAGGGTGGAATGGGCCTGCGGCGGTGGATGACGCCGACGGCCTTCTGTACGTGGTGGATGAGGCGGCGGGGGTGCTTTGTAGGTACGTTTTGGAGGATGATCGGTGGGAGAAAATTGTGGAGTCTGAGTGTTTGAGAGGAGTCGAGCAAATCACGGCAGGGAGAGGGAGAGTTTGTGCGGTTTGCGGCGGCGGTAGGCAGATTGTGGTGGTTGACGTGGAGTCGAGGCCGGCTGCCAGGATATGGATGGTGAATACGCCACCTGACATGGAAGTAGTTGCTCTTCATATTTTGCCTAGGATGCCCCGCTCACATATCTAATTTAGTGTGCTCGTGATACAATGGCTAAAGTGGAACTGGACAAGGAGAGGATGTCCAGCTCTGGGCTCGGGTCTGAAAACTTGGAAGAATTGAATGAGCCCACTTCAATCCAAAACCCAGTCAAGGAGGTTATTAAAGTGAGACCCAAGAGGACCAAGAAACAACCCAATTGGCTCAAGGATTATAATCAGGTTTAGTTTTATTATGGAGGGTAGTGCTATATAAGAGAAACTTGTACTCTTATTGTTTTCTTATGCATATACTGAATTGAGAGTTAACCAAGCAGTGCTTACTAAGGAACAACAATGGCAAATAGATTAGCTTCTATCATGATTGAATTAATTAATCATGAGCAAGCAGGATTTGTTAAACAAAATATTGGAGAAAATGTGTTAGTAGCATCTGAAATGTTGAAATATCTAAGAAGGAAAATGACAGGTAGAAAAGGGGTCGATGCAATCAAAATTGATATGAGTATAGCATATGACTGGGTGTCTTGGCAATATCTAGATGAAGTGATAATACATGTAAGGATACCAAAACATTGTAGGGGTCTTATCAGTTAATGTTTCACAACAATAGCTATGGCAGTAATGGTTAATGGTCAACAATCACAAGTCTTTCCACATATTAGAGGAATGAAACAAGGTTGCCCATTATCACTGCATCTGCTTATTATTTTCCAGCAATACCTTTCCATTTTATTGCAGAACATCATGAATACTCTCAAACAAGGGGGTATAATCCAGAGAGAGGGTCACCAAAAGTCTCACATTTAATGTATACAGATGGTAGTATACTATTCATCGAATGTACTGAACAGGCTATTAGACAATTAGCTAAGAATCTGAATGTTTTATGCTCCCTCTGTCCCAGCCATATCTGCACACTTTTTGGTCAATTTTCTCAGAACACGTATGACCATAAATTTCAACTAGTATATAGGCACAAATATCTTCATGTGAGATATCGTTGGATTCCCTGTAACATGTAGTTTTTAAATATAAAAATTTAAGACATTATTAGTATACGTAACTAAAGTTATCGGTGGTCAAATATTGCTTGAGAAAGTTGACCAAAAAATGTGTAGATATGACTGGGACAGAGAGAGTATGTGATATTATGGTGAAAGAATCAATTTCAATGAATCAGTCATCCAGGTAACCCCAAATACATTCCCTCAGGCTGAGTCACTTTTAAGATACACCCTTAACATACACAATAAGGTGTAGGAGGAAAATATTTGGGTATGGGTATAATGAGCCATCAGACTAGGAATCAAACACACAAATATCTCATTCAAAAAATATTTGAAAAGTTTGATTCATGGACAAATAAGCTCTTGAGTCTAGAAAGAAGAACCACTTTAGCAAAGCATGTCATTGCCTGCTATGCCATTTTATCCATTAGGAATATTTAAGCTTCCAAATGGAATCCTAAAGAAAATTGACCAGATCATTGCTAGATTTATATGGAAGGAGGATTTAGATGGAAGAGGAGTACATTGGATGTCATGGAAATATATTTGTCGCTCGAAAAGAGATGGGGAATAAGTACTAAGTTCAGTGAAAGTTATGAATAGAGCTCTTATTGCTAAGCATTCCTAGAGTATATTTCAGCTAAAAGACTCTTTGTTTTTTTTAAAAGGTTTTAGAGGAAAATACTGCAATAACAAGGATTTCCTCTTAGCCAAGCCTAAACCGAATCATATGATGGCCTGGAAATTTATTCTCTGGGGACGAATCTAATTGCACAATATACATGATGGAACGTCTGATATGGACAGAGCATCTGTCTCAAGGAATGACAGATACTAGGAGATGATGCCTCAAGAGTACAGGAAGTGGTGATAACTTGGACAAACCTCAAAGTATCGTATCTAATTCATGCAAACTGTCAATGGAGAGTTCCATTTATCAAGTCAATATTCCCATTGAACATGGTGTCAAAAATACTTAGTTTACACATACCCCAGTATGAGAATCGACATGATATAAAACCGTGGTTTAGCACGAAGGATGGATTATACACAGTAAGATCGGGTTACCATATTCAAGAAAATAATGAGGCTCATATGATTCAAATCCAAGCGATTGTCAAGTGGCAGTGTATATGAAATTTAAACTATTCCAATAGAATTGTGATTCACAAATGGAGGACGTTACATAATGTAATTCCTATGGCAGAAAATTTACACAAGAGAAGAATTATACCTGATCCTAAATGTTTTGTCTATACATCAGATCAAGTGGAATCCATTGAACACAAAATGCTTTAATGTCCATCAACATAACAGGTCTGGAGAGCAGCACAACTAGGATTCAACTTCTCAGTAAGGAACCCAGTACCATTCAAAATCTGGTCTTGAGATTGATTAAAAAATGCCTTGGATGATAATGTTTTTATGCTATCATTTTCTATCATATGACAACTGTGGAAGTTAAGAAAAAGGAAAGTGTTTGATGATTAAGACCCGATACCAAGGATGGCTGTATAAATGGTGATAATAGAATTAGAGCTAAAATGAAATAACCATGCAGTCACTGATATTGAAGAGTTACGCACCTCACTGAAACCAAAGTCCAACAGAGATCATCCGCAAATGCAGATCAAACCCAAAATGGCAACCATAAAAATTGATAAGGCTTACTGGAAAGATAAAAGACATTGAGTTGCAGCATGTACTCTCTCTCCTAACCCACAAACAAGAGGAATAACCTGGCGGTAGCACTCTCCATTGAATTATCCATTAATGGCATAATCGGTAGCTTTCTTGCAAGGATTAAAGCAACCAGTGCAAGGGGGTGTGCCTCAACTCTAGGTTTTAACAGATTTCTAGGTCTTGGTTAAGCTGATGGAGGATTGCACAAAGGCACCACCTTGGGAGATCGTATCTTTGATGGAAGATATTAGGAAAATCATGGACGAGTTTTTGGTAGTTAATGTGCAAAAAATTTCTAGGAACTGGCTTCAACAAGAACATTAGGCCGTGAACACTTTACGTTGTACCTCTCAATGTAATCTTTAATATAATCCTATTTCCTTAAAAAACTATCTAACCCTGATTAACTGTGTTTTATATTTATTTTTATTCATTAAATAAATGTTAATTTTTACCTTAAAAAACCTTTTCTTTTCTTAATCCCTTTTATGAATTAATCAATCATGTGTCCACAAATTATCCATTCAACATTCTTCACCTGCCACCATTATCGGACGTGTTTTATTGGAAGATTGCAGGCATCGATTTTAGGCAATTCTTCATAGAGTGGTAGTGCTTATTGGCTGGCATGCTTGACGACGATGACGTTCTCAGATGTTTCTGCAGTCGGTGAGAAGTGAATCAGTTAAGTTTTGAAATACGAATAACATGCAGGATGAATTCAATGTATAATTCGTGCAAATTGAATTCATAATCCTGATATAAAGGATGTATTTTTTTCAAATTTTGTTTTCAAATTTCTTACTCCAGTTTAAACTACTAATGCACTTTTGATTTAGCGTGGACATTTTTAATAATGTTTTAACAAATGTTTGAATTAATGTGCAGTTTCATATTTAATGCTCTTCGAAATATTTGGCTAACACTCTTCATTATACATTTGGAGTATATGTTAGTTTGGAAGAGTTCTTAAACAAATCTTCGTTGCAGTATCATTTTCTTATCTTCTTTTTGTTTGAAGATATAAATGACGATGTGATGGAAGCTCGTCGGGAATTAGAATTTAGCAATTTTGACTTAGTAAAGACAATTCAAGATGAAAAACCATTGGATACAGTTGAAGAAAATGTGGAAAACGAAGATGGTGAAGATGTGTTAGCCACAAACACTAATCCTAAAGTTGGTATGACGTTTAATAGTGAATCAAATGCTTATTAGCTCTGCCAAACATATGCCAAATGTATGGGGTTAAGTACTAGAATAAGTGGTGCACATAAATATAAGACAACTGATATCATTTTGATAGAATATTTTGCTGCTCACGAGAAGGGAAAAGACCTAAAGATAAACACAGTGCACTTGGATAAATTATTCTGTCTGAGGATAACCATGAGTTAATGACTCCAAGTAAGACACATATGTTCAGAAGATACCAAAAATAATAGTGTTGCTTAAGAAGTTGAATAGTTATTGTGAAAGTTGTGGGATAGCACCAAAGCAAATGTTGGACATCATAACGAAGCAAGTCGGTGGTTGAAAAAAGGATTTATTCAGGATGATCTGAAAAATTACTTGTGGTAAAAAAGATCAACAACAATGAAGGAAGGAGACATTGGAGGTTTTTTAGAATTTTTTTAGAAAAATGCAGATTTAACATCCTAATTTCTTTTATGCACCACTCAGGTTGATGAGGATGACTTAATTACAAATATATTTTGAGTTGATGCAAAAATGATATATTATTTTTCTCAATTTGGTGATGTGGTTTCTTTCTTATATACAACTTACATAAAGTATAAAGATGGTAAACCTATAACATTATTTGTTGGGGCTAATCATCATCAACAAATTGCGCTCTTTGGAAGTGCTATTGAATGGCTGTTTGATACATTTGCTAAAACTATGATGGGAAGAACACCTAGAATGATACTCATACACCAAGATGGAAACATGGCTTCAACATTAGATTCTTAGTGACCGCATACATCTCATCGTTTATGCATGTGGCATATTTATCATAATGCAACTACTCATCTATTTGATGTATTTTCTAAATTAAAAAAATTGACTGATTTTAGCAGGTGTATATATGCTTATGAGAAAGAAGATGATTTTCTTTATGAGTGGAATCAGATGTTGGAAATATACAATTTTAAAAACAACAAATGGTTGCAATTGATGTTTGGTATAAAGGAAACATGGGATTTGTTTTATGGGAACAAAAAATTTGGGCTGATATGATTACCACACAATGCAGCGAGGCAATGAATAGTATTGAAGAGGTATGTCAACTATAAGAATGACATCTGAATTTTTTAGCACTTTCAGAGGTAGTTATGTGATCATCGTAATGGGGAGTCTGATGCTAAATTTAGATGTAGTCAAAGTACTTCAGCCATGACATTTCCAGTGGCGATTTTGAAACATGTTGTAATTGTTTACACATTTGAGGTGTTTGAGAAATTTAAGGAAGATTTATGTAAGGGAATTGAATGCATAGTGGAAATTGAAAGACAACAGATGGTCTTAACAATTTATAAGATTACAACTCAGAACAAGAAGCATCACCATTTTGTGACATGTGATTCATCACAAAATAGTCTTTGTTGCACCTACAAGAAGTTTGAGTATGCAGGAATTTTATGCACTCGTGCTTTGAAATTTTTTACAACTCTTAGTATCAGACAAATACACGATGATTATGTTTTAAATTGGTGGAAGAAAGGTTCTAAGACAAGAAACCATGGTAAAATTGAAGAAAAGAACAAAGTGGGATTGTGATATAAAGAGTTGTCTCACCATTTTACGTAATTGGTCACGAAGGCAACTGAATCAGAGGAGACATATAAGATGGATAAAGACGAGTTTTCACTGCTGTAGAAACCCTGCATAGGCACTGGTAATCAGTAAAAGAGGCACTGATTATTTGGTCACTCGGAATACCGTGCCTAAGTATGGAGTGTTAGAAAGTAGTTACATAGGCCCGGTATAAAATATCGGTGTTGGAAATCCACACCAAGCACTTGTAAAATTCTACCGGTGCTAATTATATCGTAGCGATACTAGTCCCCCATAACCATCATCGGTTGAATGCTACTGGTGCCAAAATAACTTGTGACACTGCCAGTGCTAATAAAGGAATATCGTTGCTGATAATGACCGACACCAGTAGTTGATCGTTGTCGGTGCTGAATGTAAAAATGATGTCACGTGCTATTAAATTTTGAGCACTGGTTTTAATCAAGCTTCGATTCAAAAAGAATTGTCGGTGCTCATACTTAGAAGGATCTAAATTTTCATGCATCGGTACATGCTGAACATCAGTATAATATTCATAGCGGTGCTACATATTCTAGCAATAATAACTAAAAGACTAAATTTTTTTGGTCCCTAACATAGCATCTTATACCATATTTTGGTCTCCGAGGCCAAAACCACGTCCTTTTAGTAAATGAAAATTTTGGTCCCCAAAAACAGATTCTGGGTGATTTTCAAGTAAACTAAATTGTTTTTTGATCCCTAACATAGCATCTTATACCATCTTCTGGTCCCTGAAAACCAGCGAAAATCTGGTTTGGGGACCGAAAATTTCATTTTGAATCTGGTTTGTGGTTTTGGTCTCGAGGAATAAAAATTGGTATAAGATGCTATGTTAGGGAACAAAAAAATAATTTAGTCTAATTAAAATACCAAATCGGTGCTGGTTTGGTTTTGCATTTGTAATGCTCCATTTTAATTTTTCTTGACCCATCCCGGATCAAAACCCAGGGAAATTTCATAGAAGAAAATTAGAAAAGCTAATTTACTCTGAATCTAATTACACATAATCAAATATAGTCTGAATTGAACCAACATTAATTCTAAGCAACAAGAAATTATCAATGTAAAACCTATAGAAGTCTAAAGAAATAATCCATGAACCAGCAGATTTATAAAACAACTAAATTAAAATGAAATCAATTTTTATCCTCCATTTTACAGCGGGAGGTCCATCGATGTCTTGCATTCCTTTGAATATACGTCCACCCAAGCCTGACACCATCTGTCGGCTAGAGCTACTATCTCCTTGCCCTTTTTCATGCTTCTTGTCCCTGAGGAAATACCTAATGTGTACAAAACATCCCAACATTAATTCAGTGTTAGTATTTATTATGTAAGAAGAACAAATTTTTAATTCGTAATTTGTCGGCTGACCTCTAGAATATCGGTAGAGGTAGTCTTGAGCACAAGTTCTTCCATGAACAGGAGGACGTAGTACCCGCATTTCCAACCACTCAACTGACGCCGGTATTGCAATGAAAAAATTGAGGGAAATGTAATTGTATTAAATAATGTTAGGAATGAAGGCACTCTTGGATTGAATGATTTACATTAATATTTGTGAATCTCCAGGTGTAATCCTGAGATGGTTCTATCTGTCTCTTCTCCCTTTGATATCGGCATGCTGGTCTATTAATGTTGAACATTTAATGGTTACGTAATTCAGACGCATAGAAGTTTAAAAAAGTACGATGGAAGAAATGAAAGCACATGGAAATGACTTGTTTTCAATAGTGGCGGGGTTTGATTCCTCCAGTCATCGAGTCAAGGGTAAAAATGTCATCCGTACTAGGACAAATGAGTATTAAGTACCAATGATCACTGCATTGAAAAGAAAGTATCACGTGAATGTTTTTGTAATCGGAGAACAATTTGCCAAAATTGAGATAATTTCAAAGTGTCACTTACATTCAAATGTACGACACCACATAAATCTCGACGTTAGTCATAAGCATGGTATCTAGAATGGCATTCACATGACTATCGACTTCTGCAGCTTTGAATTCCTGAGCCAAGTTTCCCATGCTACACGGAACAAACTGTATGCGGTCATTGTTGGTGTCGAGAACTTGGTCCAATAGGTGCCTTGGAGAATAGCAGTTGTTGATTTAGTATAGTAAACAAATAGAGAAAAAATTAATTCAATCCACGCATCTATCTGTGAGTTTGATAGCCAAGCTATTGTTCTGAAGTTGTCGAGTTTGTTTCCGAACTCCACCATCTCATCGATGAGCAATCCACTTTGATATTACGTGGAAAAAATTGAAGGTCAAAATTGTGGCAACAACACTACCTTTCCCGACTCTTTCATGCTCTTCACAAGTTCGTTGCAGTACTTGATGTAGTTCCCAATGTTAGGATATGCCGTGAAAGTGCGCCGGTTGTTAATACGCGATTAAGGAAACGAACGAGTTTTAAGCTGAGTAAAAAAACATTAAATGTGGGACATGATGAATGGTCTCGAGATGTACTCGTTTCAGTTCAGTGGCCTTTCATGCAGAAATTTTTGCTTCAATGGACGGTAGGAGCTGCTTGATCCAGATTGTTTTAGAGTCGACGTCTGGCGAGAAAATGAACTAAACTTAAACCAATATTAACTTTGGAGTAACGGCAGAGGCATATATACATTGAGCATTCTTACCGTGCAGGAGGATGGAATTTATGGTTTTACTGCATAGGTTGTCGAGGGAGGAGAGGAGTTGGAGGGAGGATTAATAAGCGAGGGAGGAAGAAGAAGAAAATGAGGTCAAATGGTCAACAAAATATCAATTTTGAGCTCAGGATTATTTCATTCCTTTTAGATTAGGTTAACGTCAAATTTTCCACAATCAACACCTATAAGGTTATTTTATCAATTTTGATGAAAACTTAGCTTTTTTAACACTTTCAAATTATATAGAGTCATATCGACACTTTTACAATATAATAGAATTAGTTTTATATTTTATCCTTATTAATTATATATTAATATAGTCCCCGTCCCACCTTAATGTTCCTAAAACTTTTCTGCACGGATATTTTATTGACATATTGTAGAGCGGCTGGAGCCCCTCAGCCACTAGGCAGTTTGTAAGAAAGAGCTACAGAAATGGCGGGAGCCAACGAACTTCACCCTCAACAACAAGAATGTAACTTCGAATGGGACGAATCTTCTCAGCTATATTATCACTCCAGGTTTCCATCAGTCTAATCAGTTTCGAGTATTTCTGGGCTTTAATTTAATAGATTCTTGGTTTTATGCAGCACTGGTTTTTATTACAATCCAAATGAGGGTTGGTACTACAACGGCCGAGATGGGTCGTACTACAGTTTTGAAAATGGGAATTACGTGCTTCTTGGTTCGGGTTTGGATTCGGATCAGGTTGAAACGGTCTTTTATATGTGAGTGGTATTCTGGATTTTAGTTTGATTGACATTTTTTGAAGGTTGTTTGTTTTGTCTTAGGTAATTGAGGGAAATCAAACTACGCATATTGATACTCTGAAACAAGATTGTGAGGATCCAGCTCAAAGGGTAGCTACACTTTGCGTTGAACATGCCAATGGTGAACGAAAACTATGATTGCTTGCTTGTGTGCTTAATCTTAATGATTTAGGAGTTACTTTTGATTACTAAATAGTGACTAACTGCTCTACTTTTGATGTTAATGTGTTGAAAAAGGGTAATCATGATTTTGAAACTAATTCGAAGTTTTGAATGCTCGTGCATAAGGTGTGATAAAGAGAAAGACTGACATACTGATTCACCATGATTCTGACAGATGACCTTGAAAATGTTGACAACCGAACCACACAAGGTCCACCTCCAACATCAGAATGGTAGACCAAGCCCTAGTATTGGTGGCAATTTAATCTTGATTGTTTGTTTTCACATATCTTACTTTTCTTTTCCTATCAGGCTGGAAGATACTCTAATTGATCTTTACTTGGCTGGTTATCCCAATGATGCTGCTGCCACTGATTCTGAAAACATGATGCCCATGCCAACAAATGATATCGATGGTGTGTAAGTTCCTGTAACCATTTGAAAAGGGGCTGACTTTGTTTGGGTTGACTAGTATAGAGCTTAAGGAAGTCTGTTTTGTTCCATAGGTGAAGGAGAAAATGATACTTGCAAACCAGAAGAAAGTGAATGGATCCCTGAGGACCTCCTTGGATCTGCTGGTTCAAACCAAAACATTGCTAATCCAGGTTCAGATATAAGAAACTCTAGAACAATGTATAAAAGAATGCATTTTTGGTATGTTTATGATTTTGTTCACTCAACCCAACCAGATTTTGAGGGGCACGGAAATGTTATATCCGTGGACAGCTAAAATACTAACTGATGACTGTATTCTTCGTGGGCGATTATAATGGTTCCAAATTCTGATGTACAGTGAACTGATGTATTTCACTTTGTACAGGTACTTCAAGGGAAGAAGAGAAGTGGTTGACACAGTACGGTCAGGTCACTGAGTCAAATAAAGAGTCTGATATGGATGTCCAAATAGTGGATTTATGGGATTGGGTAATGATAAGAGAAGACAGAAAAGATGGGAAAAGTAAGGAAGTTAGGCTAGTTGGACGATTGGTAAAAGGCTCATCCAAGCTTCATCCATCACTGCCATCAGGCAGGGCTCGGCTAAAAACTGCTCCAGTTCGAGAAGCTCATCTTGATCTCATTTTAGTTTCATCGGGTTTAAATCTGACTTAATCTACTTCAGCTTAAAGTGTGATTGCATGCTGTCTGTTGTTACATTGCCACTCCTGGCTGATGCTTCTTTGCAGATGCAGTTTTAAGGGACAAAATGTAGTGTTTGGCTCTCTTTTTCAGTGATGTCTAACTATGCTACTTACTGCTGTTGTAGTTTATCGAATTAGTTCATCTCTATCATGTCACTCGTATTTGAAGCTTTTTCTATTATGATCAGCATCATAGGGCTCATTATTCTAAAGTCTTTCAATTTCAATAGAAGTAAGTTTTTTTAACCTCCTGTATTTTATGAAGTTACTTAAACTGTGTAACCTCTGAAAAGCTCAGTCAAAGAGTTGAATGGTAAGGTTCACGTGCATGCTTGTTTTACGTAGCTGAAAAGTAGCCTGATTATCCATCGGAAGATCTCACAAAGTATAGTCTTCAGTGTTCTGGAGGGGATGCTACTGCTAGGTTTAGTCATAATGTTCTAGCATGTCAGCTGCTTAAAATGAACTGATTTAAATCTTTATCCTATCAGTAATGTGTTGTGAGTTGTCTTTGTTGGCAATCTAAAGCTTTAAAAGTTTATTCTTGGAAACATCCATAACCCATTCAGCTGCTTTTGATAACATCTCTTTTTGGCTTCCCGATCTTATTAAACAAACATAAGTTAACCTTTTGAAAGCCTTCTTCAATATGGACTCCTGCATCTGTATTGTCTATCTATCTTCAGTGGTTCGTTGCTATTACTTATTATCTGCATTTTATATTCCATATCCCTTTATGCAGGTCAGATATATAGGCTGAGGAGACCTAGCTTGCAACATTTGGCATCTGTGATGACCTATGATTCTGCTGATCCGACCAAAGATTGGGGATTTCCTCAGTTATCAATTGATAGACAAATTCAAAATTTTCAGAATCTTGATGGACGTGATGCATCTGTGCCCGTAAACCACCTCCCTGCATTAAAAAAGGTAATCTCAATGCAGATAAGTTCCTTGTGACTTTTGCTGCTCTCATCTCCCGTTAAATCCTATATTTTCACAGCTGGACTAGTTAACTTATTAATATGCATATGTAACCACATTTTTCTAAAACTGTGGCTCTAATCTAGTTCATAGCCCAGACATTTTCCATGACTTACTTTGCCTTCTTCCTGTTGAATATTTGCAAGTTATACTTATGATTGGGGATTGGAGCAAGTCTAGCATTCTGTAGACAGTACTAGTCACTTGGCTCTCCTGATTACTATCCTGGCACTTTGTCATAACCGCACCATATGAATGGAAAACCATTCACTTTGTTCCTTGATTTCTTCTATTTTGTTCCCTAATGTAAGTAGTAGTGTACAAAAGCTTAATTCTTCCTGTGTTTGTTCTGCATCGGCAAAAATGTGGTGAAGGGGCTGATGTTCATGGAATGAGGAAATCTTGTCATTCGTGGCTTCTGTGTACTTTGTTTATAATTATTTGTAAAAAATGAGCTTAAATCCATGCCTTTAATTTCCTTTCGACATGACTTACAGTTACAGTAACAGCTAGTTCCATAGGAGTTCATTGTTATCATAGTCAATCATTAGAAAGGTTCTTTCCAGTTGCCATTTACATTTTATTCATGATTTGTTTTGGCATATACACAATGGAGCGATGCAAAGCAGTGTGTCCTCTTAGTTTAAAAAAACTTTGTACAGTTTATCCTTTACCTATTGTTGCTTTTTGGTTATTGTATTTCCCTTTTAGGAAAGGCAAGAATATTCTTATAGGGATAGGGCTGCTGAGAGAAGAACTCTTCATGGTGGTTTCGGTATTGGTCATGGACAGAAGAAAGTACCAAATGCTTCTGACTCCCCTCCTTCATCTCCTACTTCAGCTTGTCAGGAGGAAGCTTTTGCAGAGTCTCTAAACATTTCCTTCGGAGCAGGCAGTTATGCTAGAAAACTTCTCAAAAGCATGGGCTGGAAGGAGGTAAATTCTCGAGTGAAGATTTATGCTAGAAATTTCACCTGATAATCTGAAATTAGTCCTTAATGGGGCATTGTTTTTCTGCATCTAATAAGCTGAAAGAACTCATAAAACCAGTGTATTTGCTACATGCATTTTCATAACTATATCATGTCAGTAGACGAGGTTTCCCCATTTCTTCTTGGTTCGTTTTACTCCGTGGGAGGTGGTTGACATGTATATGTTGAGATGGCCATTGTTACAGTTATTTTGTACTCTTTAACATCTTTCATTGGCATCGCAATTCATAGTAACCTGGTTGGGGTTAGCATTCTGGTTCTAACACGTTTTACTCTTGTCAACAGTGTCGCCCAAAGGTTCAGGCATTCAGCTCTGTCACATGTATTGCTTTATGTTTTGTGTCATCAACCGTCGCCACTCTTACGTATAATGTCATAACGAAGCTACCCTTCTGGTTGGCTCTGCTTGAAATTGTACTCTTATTGTAACTCTGATGTCGTCATCACTTAACATCCATTGCAGGGTGAAGCACTTGGACAAAGCTCTAAGGGTTTGGTGGAGCCACTACAAGCAGTTGGCAACAAAGGAAATGCTGGATTGGGTTGGGATAATAGCAGAAAACACTGAACCGAATATCAGATATCAGATGTGCAGAATATGTTTTATTGAGGTTTAGAGTGGAAGACAGTTTCACTTACTCTGAACATTTTAAAAATATCTAACACAGCAATTGTACAAAAAGTTCATATGACAGTGTAGAATGATTGTGTTCTGATAATATGTTTGTTGGTCTATTATGCAAATCTGTCATAGTCAGATTCCATATGAGAGCCTCTGAAGATAAAACATGCCTGAACAATCTTAAAGCTTGTATCACTCGTTGTATTATTTTTGAAATAACAAAAAGAAATGCACCAGCCGGGAATCGAACCCGGGTCTGTACCGTGGCAGGGTACTATTCTACCACTAGACCACTGGTGCTAGTTGCTATACTTAGCATTTGTTAAGTTATACTAAAAGGCCATATCACATTTTTATACGAATATTTATGCATTCTGATGTAGCCAAATTTCATCCAAAGGTGGATGATTGAAATGAGTTGGACAAATTTAAGCCTAAATAAGGAAATAATCAAAATATGAACATTTACTTGGGATAGACGAAAATGGAAAGTACATTTTGTTGGGACAGAGGGAGTATTATTTACGCACTGAAAGTAAAAGATATTCTAAATCTTAGGGGTGAAAAAATGGACCCGTTCGCGAAGGGATAAATAGGTTTTTTTTAATGTTTAAACCCAAATGGATATGGATAAAATGTGTAATGAATTAAATGAATAACGATTTGAACGGGTAGTTAAAAAGTATGAGTCGGACAGGGTGAGTTTGCAGATTGATTGCGTATTGAAAAAATGAACAAACCCGTCGATGAGACCCGCGGATTTACCAATTTTCATTCTAGCCAAGACCCATCTTACACCGTCTCTATCTCAGTTTCCAATTTATTGGCTAGTTGCCGCTACCACTACCAACCATGGGTATCTGCTTGGGAAAGTATGCAAATGCTTCTTCTAGCCAGTTATTTGGCGATATTATTGCTTAATTCACTTTCATAAATCTTCACACAATTGGAATGATTTTGAGTTTGGAAACCTGCTCTTGTTAGGCAGTGGCGGAATTGGGGGGGCGAGCCGATGCGGCTGCCCCCCAAACTCCGGCGAGCGAAGCGGGTATATGTGTGTGTACTTGCATCCGCTCCGGTAAAATTTAGGTTCAAATGCTAATCTCCGCCCCGCCCTGGAAAGTCGCCGGAAACTGGAATTGAGATTGGGAAGTGGGAAGACGAAGCGGCGCCGCACGCTGCCTCGCTGGATTCTGGTTCAGCGTCAGCCGAAGGTGGAAGACGAAGGTGCTGCTGAAGAAGACAATTGGCAAAGAAGAAGGGGCTGGATTTGGGCCCAATTTACATCATGAATTTGTTAGTTTTTGGGCTGTTTTGTAAGCTAAAACCCCATCTGAATTTCAACCTAAAATAACTCCAAAAGCCCAAGTTCCAAATCAGAATTTTTTTCACTTAACCTACTCCCTCTTCTTCGTTCAGTATCTGCTCAGCTGCTCTGCTCCATTTCGTTCCTCTGACCGACGGCGAGCGACGTCGACTGACTACCAGGACCAGCGAGGCAGCGACGGCGGAAGGGCGGAGCTGCGGAGGACTCATTGTATTTGAGGCGCTGGAAGTGAGTATTCTTTGCATTTGATGTTGGTGTTTTGTCTTCAAACTCTAACTCTAAGGCCAAAAGGGGCTCTTAAGAATGGGGTATTTTTAGTGTTCTTGAGTCTTAATTCTTATGGTGATGGTGGTGGTGGGTTGATTTGATTTGATTAAGTGCTTCTTTTAATATGTGTGTTGAATCGCTACTAGACTAAGTTTTCTTTCGGATTTTAGGGTTATCCTATAAATTTACAAAGTTCATATTTAAGTGTTTGAAAACTGAATATCAGCATATGAGGTATAGGAATCATATGAGATTAATAAGCCTGGATTTCAATTTCATTTGAATGGCAGTTTAGAAAGTCAAACCTAGTTTTATTGAGATTACAGTAATCCTAAGTGCAGATTCCTATATTTGGATTACAGATTACATGAATCAACTAAACCCGTCTGACCGTCTCCATTATAAATATAGCTAGGTCATTTCCAGTTTTCATATTCAGTTTTCATATTCATTTCCATTGATTTCAATGGAGAATTTCCATTAATTCTTATGGTGATGGTGGTGGTGGGTTGATTTGATTTGATTTGATTAAGTTCTTCTTTTAATTTGTGTGTTGAATTGCTACTAGACTAAGTTTTCTTTCGGATTTTAGGGTTATTTTATAAATTTACAAAGTTTTCTTACATGTGCTTGTGCTAATGAGGTCACAAAAGTAATTCTTGATGATATCGGGGATAAAATATTTTCTCTCATGATAGATGAGTCTCGGGATGTGTCTATAAAGGAGCAAATGGGAGTTGTCTTGAGATATGTGAACGATAAAGGTGGTATTATTGAGCGATTTCTTGCTGTGGTTCATGTTCCTAACACTTCCGCTTTTTCTTTGAAAAATGCTATTGATTGTTTGTTTGCAAAGCACAATTTGTCTATATCCAAATTGAGAGGCCAAGGATATGATGGAGCTTCCAATATGCGAGGTGAGTATAATGGATTGAAAGCTCTCAT
>JAULKJ010000010.1:3226137-3237663 GCA_032355405.1 Rubia balearica
AAAACATTAAAATTAATTCTACACATATCTTACGTAAATCTATGTTTGGATTAAACATGATTAAAATAAATTGGAAAGGTTCATACAAAAAAAAGGATGCGTTTATGTGCCATTTTTGTGTGAACGAAAAAATTTGTGCGTCGATGGAGTCTTCATAAAAAGGTAGAGTGAAAATAAAAATGTTAAGTTTGTTATTGTTGCAAAGGAATGGGAATAAAAACTTCAAACGTTGTTCCAGAGCAATGTAGTGGCTCGGGCGCAGCAGTCGGTACTGCCGATGATGTTTCCGGGCGGTGATGTGGTTCAGCACCACCAACAGGCGGCAGCAACGCTCTTTCCCAAAGCAGCAGTGGAGATGCCGAGTTTGAATCCTTTTGTAGGTCATCCTATGATTCTGATTCCTAATTTTAAGCAGCGTCATGTTGTGCACTGGTTGCCGATCGTCTAAACACCAGCAATCCCCGCGGAGTATGGAAACCTCGTCGCCGTGCCTCAGCAGATGGTTGGCTACAACGGAGTTGGGCCATCAGAGCAAAATTTTCTGGACAATGAGCTTTTAAGATTCTACCTGGAAACAATTAACATGCTCAACGATGAAGCTGAGTTGGATTTCTACTTTTTCCGTGTTTTTGGTGGGTTCCTTCATGCCCACAAGGATTCGATGGAATTGTCGTGTTTTTCCGGCAGCAGATCTGGGCTGAGCAAAATTGCAATGACATTGGCGTGCTAAGGTTCACTGGAAATACTGTTGGGTCACTTGACCCGGCCAGAGGAAACGGGCTGGTATAGCCTTTTAACCCACTAAAGGGTATTTCCATCATCAATTTTTCTTCTTTGATTAAATGGGTATTTCCGTCATTTCACTTTCTTGTCATTGTTGAAATTTCATGGGTCAACGACGGAATTGGGGAGTTTGGCTATATCGACACAACTTTGTTGAAAGTTAGAATCACGTACAATAATTAGTTAGAGTTAAATTGCACTTTCTAATATTGCAGGGTTATATTGTTACTTTCACCCTAAATAAAGTTAGAGTTATAAATGTATTTTGCCCAAAAATATACTATATAGTATGGTCTCCAACCTCCGATAAATGAAGGGTAAATATACATCCCCCTCGCCCAGGATCCGCCGTACCCCGCCCCTCCTCGCCCAATATCCGCCCTGTCCTGCCCTGTCCCTTCTGGAATTTTGGTTTAGTTCCGCCACTGTTCTTATCATAAAGTCATCTCGACTAGCACAATTTATTTTTCTAAATTTATTTTTAACATAAATTTAAAATTTGACTACGGATCTTTCATGCCAGTCAAGTTTGATGAAGAAGACGCATATATATTGTTGTTGTTTTATTGAAAATAATTATAAAAATTCATGAATGAAAACTCAACTCTCTGTTTTCTTCTTTCAATGACAAAGTTTCACCAACTTTAGTTATCCCTCATTTTCTGCAAGTGTGCAACCTTTGGAAGCCAAACCTTCATTTTGTGCAAGTGTTTTGCTATATCAATCCACTTTAGCACATAATGTACACATTAACTATTTATTTGAATTTTGACGATAAAATTTCATCACATAATACAGGTAGAAATATATTGGTAGCAGTTTGATTTTTTTGATTTTTAAATAATTTAATTTTTAACATTTATTATTATACCTTATCCAGAATATTAATGGTGAGCAATCTTTATTTAACTGTGTAAAATTGTGCACTTAAGATGACAGTGCAAAATATGCACAAAAACTGTGCCAAGTATGCACAAAAGTTATGGGCAAGAGTTCCATCCATTAAAATTAGTAATAAAGAAATATTTCATAGAGACAAATAAGTAGCAACAATAGCTCAATTTGTAATCCACCAATAGACATACACCATTTTCAATCTTTTGAAATAGCTCAATTTGTAATCCAGATTAAGAGGAATTTTGACTTTACAAAACTCATGCCACAAGTTTGTCATGTAGAGCGAGAACAAGAGCGAGAAAAGATTGCCACGGCTAT
The DNA here is from genome assembly GCA_032355405.1 of Rubia balearica. Taxonomy (NCBI): domain Eukaryota; kingdom Viridiplantae; phylum Streptophyta; class Magnoliopsida; order Gentianales; family Rubiaceae; genus Rubia; species Rubia balearica. The sequence goes on from JAULKJ010000010.1 coordinate 3,228,136, forward strand.
CACAATAGCTAACATGGGGTGGAGGCTATTGGAGTTAGAGTCTCAATCGTTCTCGCCTGCATAACTTTGAAATGATCTTTCCTACTTGTAAATTGGGTTTCATCTGGTTTGGGGCACCAGTAATACATTAACCCCTCACCAATGGTGGTTCTACCTAAAAAAAAGTACCACTGAAAAGGTTGGAATTCGTTATGCTTTGCAATATCTTCATCTTGAGATCAAGTGCTATGGTACAAATTACTTGTGATTTCTTACCAATTAAATATATTATTATTCTCAATCTCTCTTTCACCTCAGCCTGAAAAATCACTTAAGAAACCACCTCATTTTTTCTCAATTGTGGTAAGAAATCATTCTCTACTATTCATGGATCCCACTTGATTTTTTCTATCCTACTCATTAATTTTGTCATTAACATTTAATTTAAATAAATTTATCCACCCAAAATAAACTGAATGTGAAATTTAAAAATACATCATAATTTTTGAAATTTAATTTTGCTATTTTGTGAATGAAAATTATTCCAAATTTTTATTAAAAAATTGAAGATTTTAAAAATATTTTACATAATTTTAATTAAATTTTACAGATGCAAAATTAATTTCAGTTTTTCTACAGATTTTAAAAAAAATAAACAAAGGTTGGACATGTGGCCCAATTAGAAGGTACCACGTGTCCCAACATTGGACAAAAAAAGAATTCAGGTTGTAGTGGGACACGTGGCCCAATAGGAGGGCGACTCGTGTCCCATTTTGGGACAAAAAATGGGCATCTGGCAGCAACCCCATGTGGCTGACGAAAGGAGCAAATAAATGGGGCTGGAGTGGTTTCTTAGCAAGGAACCACTAATCGGATTTTTAATAAGAAACCGCTCTAGAAACCACCATTGTGGCCATTTGTGATTTCTAGAATGGTTTCTTAAAAATAAAAAAAAACCACCACTATACATGCTCTTATGTTCTCAACTGACAACTCTGACAGTATAGGGACTTTAATTATCATTGTCAGTAAACATGTAACTTATTCGAGTTACACTTGCACCGAGATTCTCTAATTATTCAATTTTGCAAGAGGTTATAGGAAAATCTTGATTATAGGGATGTGGTAAGTGGTATCAAAACATCCAAGTATTGATTCGACCGATGATCCATAACTCGAATTCTTCATAGTATACGCCAACATAGTTACACGGTCGGAAACAGGGATCTGGCATACTAGCCAATTGTTGGATTATCGCTCAAAGTACTTAATTTTATTTTCCAAAATTGTTGAATGGTAATAACACCTATCATCGAAATTTTCGTATATAATGTTCATATCATAATTTTGTTATGATTCGAATGTTATTTTTGGAATAATTAACGTTGAATTCAAATTTATTTTCTAACTTCAGAAAGGTAACATTTTCTCTCCTTCGACTACATCTTACACTATGTCAAACCTTATCAATAGGTAGGCTTTCGTCACCATTTTTTACGGTCGTCCAATCCCGACAGTCCTTTTCTTCTTTTCTCTCATTGCAGCCCCCCCTTCCTCCACACCATCCAATCTAACCTCTAACATTCTCTATTTCCGTCTGTCTGTAGATCTAAATCCCGCTTTTAAATCCTGATGGTGAAGACTCCATCTCCAGAGAAAAGACGTTGATGCATCGGTGTAAGAGTTCACCGAAGTTCAACACAGAGCCACCCTGAAGGGACCTATATGAGTCAGTTCTATCTGAAAATAGAATGAGTGAGCGGAAAACAAAGGATGGTCGGGCGGAGGTGTAAAACGGAGGCGGACATCAATGTTAACTGGAAAAAATTCTTTAAGATAATAGCTTTAAAATATATGTAATGATGAATTCAATAACATTTAACATGATAATAGTCTTGCATATATAATAATAGAATTTAATGATAAGATTTGACTTTGTTTGACTTCCAAAAGTCAAAATATGCCAATTTATCTGGGACGGGGGAATTAACTGAAGAGGAACAGATTCACCGTTCTAGTTTAATATCCTGCTCCGGTAAAGCAGAATGGGATACTCCAACGAACTTGGGCAACAAGAAATTGACCGAACAATTTCTGTAACAAGTTCCAGGTGCTGTATAGTTATAGCTCTACATTCACACTGCACATCACTATTTGGAGAACCCGTTTGATTACACTTGTTATGAGATCAGTTTAAATTATTAGAATGACTAATGTACATATAGTGAAATGCAGCCCCGAAGAGCAGAAGGGCAACAAAAAAATAAAACAGATGACATGCTTTCCTAAGTCGATGTTTCGGCTGGTAGGACTCCGTCGTCATTGGGATTCACATCAACAGCTACACCAATATTAGCAGGTTTCTCTTGTTCCACCACCTCACTTTTCTGTTGAAGCTCCTGATTTAGCCGGCTAATTTCCGCATCCCTTTCTTCAAGCTTTTCTTGCAACATCACCACCTGCAATGCAGCCAAGTATGTATGAAATAGGTTGTGTATTTTATATCTCCATTTGTAACAAAAAAAAAACTTCCCATTTTTAATACTGAAGTAGGTGTACAAAATGGTACTTTTCATAGGGGGCGGAGGGAGTAATTAACAAGTGATTCACATTCTAAGCTCACTCATTCCTTTTATTTGTGAACCATACTTTAAATCAACACTAATACAGATGAAAATTGTAAGGCTTGCATCAAATGAGTACAATCACTTCATAATAGGTACCACAAAGTTCTCGTGGTCACTTAACTACTAATTAATGAACAACATACACGCACCATTTCGTTTGACCTGTCTACATCATTTGTTAGTCCCTCCATTTGCTCGCATAATCCTGCATGTGACAAAACAGTAACGTAATTGTAAGTAACCATGTCTTTGGTAGTTCGTTAATCATAGACATTGTCTAACTCTAAAGCAGCTTCCATAAAGAGTGAAAGGAGGACAAAATGTATGGGCATTAGTAAATCATAAATTCCATCAGCACCAGCACATATGGCACCCTTTTCCTTTGCCCCTCATTAGGGTTACAATGATGAAAATATCTGAACATGTGGTCCGATCAAAATACAGTTTAGCCATACGTCTGAACTCGGTTGCCTCAATATTGTAAAAACATGACACCACATAGCAAGTAAAGATAGACCAAGCGAACCATCTAAAGCCTAAAACATCTAACCAAGCTATTAGATTGAGCTACCTGCATCCACAAACAACGAAATATTTCAAAGTAGATTCCTATCAACAGAAATTAAAGCAGTCTAGGTACCATGATACTCCGTAAAAGTACAACCGAACGGAGATATAACTCGAATTCATGATACACAGATACAGATTGCATAAAGTTATATATGTGCATGTAGTAATGATTAAAAGCACAGCAAAAAAAAACACTAATAAACCTTTAAATTGATTTTTGAGTTCTGCATACTGAGATCTCTGCAGAGCAAGCTTCATTGCCAATTCATGAATCTGCCGAACCAAAATAACAATTGTGAAGAATATATGAGATACTGTCGAGTATGCCAGAAAACTTTAAACGAACCAGAACATGCATTGAAATCAAAATAAGAAACACAGTGACCAACTATTCAATTAAAGGCTCAACAAATAAAACTGTTCCATAAAATTTCCTTTCTGGTTCAATAGGGTATGTCAGGACCCTGATACGCTTATCAATTATACCTTTCCTTCATTAGCTTGGTTCCCTATCTCTTCATTTTCCTCCATCAAGGTCCGGCATTTTGCCATCAACTGCTTTCCCATCTTGCTTTGTGGGGTAAAATTAACAGCAGCTATATTTTCTGTCAACTCCTTCACCTTCAAATCTTTCTCCTCAACCAAATTCTGTAATCAAGGTAAATCATTGGAAATAACACAGAATGAGAAACATACAGCACATCCAGCAGCTGCAGTACACCCTGTAGATGATACCAAAACTTAAGTAGTGGAGAATGGACCTTCAAACGTGTAAACTCCTCATGTATTGCTGGATCTAATAGTAGCCTTCTTGCCTGTCACAAAATGTCAACCACCATCAGGCAGAAGCAGGCAAAAGATACAAGAGAAACCGAAAAGTTAACAGCTGAGCGCAATACACATCCCTCTTCCACTTCCTTCCACCATAATACCAGCCTACTTTCCCTTTGACTGTCATTTACAACTCTTACCAGCTTTTCCTTTGACTGTCATTTACAACTCTTACCAACTAACCAGCAATTTATATATTAGTCCACTTTTTCTATCCCATGTCCAGAAGAGTTTGGCAGGATGAGTTTGCAGAGACATGACTAAAAACAACTAAAGGGTAGGAGTCTAAAAATCATAACAGTAACATTGGATATGGCAGCAAAATAAATGCTCTTGGATGAAATTAATACAATGGCAAGTAAATATCATCAACATTCTACAAAAGAAAGTCAACTTTCCTAGACACAGTTCCAGATTAAATGATTCAGTTCAATCCTGTGTATTAAAATACAAAAGCACACATTATATTTGAGAACTGACACTTATTACCTGCATTGATGGCGGTTTTTGTTGGGCTCTCAAATCCCTAACAGCTGACTGCATTATTCCAGACAAAAAATTTCAAAAAACACACATTAAGTTTGACCATAACCATAGAACATTCAGTCCAGAAGAAAGGTGCGATGAGAATATCCTGGTTTGACAGGAAACAGAAACCAAGGAGACTAAAACTTATGTGAGTGAGGATGCTTCGGAAACATTATCCATATGAATTAGATATCAGGTACATATTGTGTGCTATTGAGATGTTTATCATGCAATTTCAAGATTTTTTAAACTATGTAAAACTCATCTAACATGGCTATTCCACAATAAGTTCACGGAGAACTTTAAAAAACCAAGTTCATAACTAGATTTCCTAAGTTTTGCACTGGCCTTAGAGTGTCCTGAGCAATCCCAATTGAGAAAACATATAGCTTACTTAACTTCTCAGTGTGAAGACTTATAGCTTCAATTGTACCTATGAAAACCCAGCTAGAAAACTAGGCAACACACAACTGAACTGGCCACTATCTCCAGAGGTCATGAGTCATACTAACAGAAACATCAACTACAAGTCTACAATAGAGGAACAGAACCATACATGGTTTCTCTCAACCACATTTTCTTCCAATCGTTATAATCATGCTACCTAGTCTCTCGGATGTGCTCATAAATTCTCATTTACTAGACAAAAATTGGACACAATTTCTCATAATCAGAAAATATTATTTCTATAAATTAGTGGAAGATTTATAAGAAGAAAATGAGAATAATCCTGTCCATTGTGACAAAAGGCCTTCATTTCATATAACCTGGTCAAGCTCAAATTTATTTTACATTGGATACCCAGATAAACCAAGCTTATTTCTTGATTTTTAATAAGGACATATAATTGTGTAGAAGTCACAACCTATTAGAACACTGTTTTCTACTCTAAAAGGCTAACTTAACAAGTTGAAGTAATCCTCGAGTATTTTTCATCCCAAATAGCAAACAAGTAACATATACACATTAGACAGCTGGTAAAAGAGAGCTACAATAAACAAATGGTGAAGAAAATCCAACCTTCAGCTCTGCTATCTCCTGCTCACGTTTTGCAAATGTTACAATAAATGCAGCTTCTTTCTTCTTGGCCTTCTCAAGCTGATGCAATGCGATTAGCTTTTCATGAGCACATTAAAATAACAAGATATAAAACTAATGATAATATCATATGGGCAAGAACCTGCTCTCGCAGTGACTCCTCAGAGGATCTAAGATTATGAAGATAATTAACAACCAATTTTGGATCTGCAAAGACGATGGTAAAATCTGAGAGAGGGGTAGCAGTGATATCAACAGCAGCAGTAAAGTAAGATGTAAATGTAGCATAGTTATGCAATCAAGTTTGGCTCTTCAAAACTATGTCATATGACTCATATCAAGGTACCACGATGCATAAACATAGCACGCATTCTAAACTTACTCATATCTTCACATAAGCATAAGATTCAGTAAATCAGGTCCCAAGATAAACATACATTTGTCCCCATTTCATGTGATACTTCATAATTATAGGGATTATCTAAAATCTTGCAAATTATCGTGAAGGAAACATTCACACGCATAACTAATCATCATACAGCAAGCTTTACACAGCTTTTCAGTTCCTTTACCAATAAACCAGGTTAAGGGTTCATGAGGCACTTGGATTGGGTGGATGCTGTTTTCCACTAAGCATTAGACTAATACCATTCCATGCATAGCAGTGAACAAGAGAAAGCAATTCAGATCAAAATTGACAGTGGAGGGTAAGAAAGCAGTTTAATGCAAACAAACCTGGGGTTGCTTCCAATGTTACAAAGGACTCGTTTTTGAAAGCAGAATGCCATTTCTGAACCTCGGCTTTGGAAGCTTCAAGATCTTTCTGAAGCAGAACACCATACGAGCACAGAATTTTAACCAATTATTTGACACCAATATACACAAACAAAGCATTGACTAACTGACTTGAGAGAATGAGAATGGTGATATAAAATTCTCAATGTGAAATCCCACAAGAAATGTCTTCTTCACTAAATTTATGTTTCTTTGTGTAAACGTCTGGCTAATTACGTAGAATTGGGTCATATTCCATTTCTACATACAAAGCTAGAAATGAAGCTTTAGTGCATAAAACTTGGATTGTCATGACATATCTTCATTCCCTTTCGGATAGAAGAGTCACAGTGATAGTGCCCAAGTACTTTTAAAAACTCCACATTTTAAAAGACATTGTTCAGAGTTAATTTTATTTGGAGAATTGTTTCTTCAGAAAGAGATTGTTTCTGTAAATAGTGTTTATACATGAGGTTGTAGAAGATGAGAGTCAAGTCCATAAATACCAAGACATATTACTGCAAGAAATCATATGAAAGCAAGGAGCAACAAAAGGTTAGAGCATTCTTAGGGTTTTCTAGCAATATTAAACTCTACCAAACAATTAAATATGTGCATTTTGCAATTGATCACACACCCATCAATGGCTTTCACAAACTGATTGCAGACATTTAGACCAAACGTATTATATTACAACTATCACCAATTGGGGACACATACAACAGGATTATAACCACACTTCTAGGGGGAAAAACAATATGTGAGGGTCACAAAGTATTCTAGGACTCTTTCTGAATGTGAAATCTAGGATTGGTTATTAACTGCTTCTGATAACAAAAGAGCAACACAATAAATGGTTTTCCCCAAAAAATGCAAACTCTTTCTGAATGTGAAGTATGTAACCAACAAATTCAGATTGGAAAGGACCAAATGGTAAAGCATATTACAGATATAAATTTGTAAGCACCTGATATGTTGCAAGGAGATCCTTTGAATTCTGCAGACTGCAAAATTAAAAATTCAAAGAGAAGATTATCATTAAAACCTCAAATTTTGAAACAGGAGGATGAAACAACCGAATAACAGTCCATGGTACACAAGAGGACATTATATCAAAGATACCTCTCACGGAGAGACAAAATCATCCCTGTCGCCACACCAGGGGCTGCAACTTCATCCTCTTTTAACTTACCCTAAGGTACAGACAAGTTATAATCTTGATAAACAAAAACATCCTCAAAATTGATGTCACGGACAGTTAAACTTCATATTTAAAAATAACCATGCCTAACAACATAAGAACATTCGATAATAACATAATTCAAACAAGCAACTTTCGGCAAGCTCAAAATACTCCAAAATTCACACTTCAAACTATCACCTAACCTTTTTAGAGCCAAAAATGTCATCCTCGTCATCTTCGAGGTCGGCAAACCCTCTCTTATTACCTGAATCACACACAATGCGGAAACCCATTCAGAATATATTACACTTCGAATGGGAAGAAAAAAAATCCGTAACACCTTACCTGAAACTTTGGAGGAGTTGTTAACGGCAAAATCACCAACAAAATCGTCATCCTACAATTTTGTAAATATTTCATAAGAAAACTTCGAAACATTAACAATAACAATAGGAGAGACACTGTTACTATTTAAGATAAGGAAGGGAGGTACTTACGTCATCGAGGTGGTTATGAGACGCCATTGTTGACCAATCAAGAGAAAAATAAGAAACCCTAAACAGAGCTTCTGGTTCTGAGTTCGGCGGGAAGTCGGAGAAGACGATTACTGTAACTGTAAGTACCAAATCTCGTTTTTTACACTACTATTTTTTTCCAAGTTTTATTTGTTAAGCTCTATCGTATTACAAAACTGCTGATGGTACGGCAAAGCGAAGATTCTGGGCCTTATTGGGCTTATAAACTTGCTCATTCAGTGTAACTTTTAAATTTCTCATTTCTCTCACTCTAATTGTTTATTTATCTTTTGAGAGTCAAATTGTGTACACAAAATCTTGTTTTAGGAATCAATTACTTGAATAAATATTATTTTAGTTAAATTTCCCGCATTATGAACAATTTTTTTAATTTCCTAAACTAGAATAGTCGATATTCCAAAAATCGACTTTGAAGTCGATTTTCGAAAATTCGACTTTGAAATTGAGTTTTGGAATATCGACTTTAAAGTCAATTTTTGGAATTTCGATTTCAAAGTCAATTTTTTGAATATCGACTTCAAAGTCGATTTTTGGAATTTCGACTTTAAAGCTGATTAAATTTGGTTATTTGAAATTTATTTACTATCATTAATTTATTTGTAATTTTTTTAGTAATTTGAAGTTCAATAAAATGGGTAAGTACATCATCGAATTGTAATGAAAAGTGGCTGACATGGAAGGTTGTCTTCAAGTTTAAATATTTAGGTTACACAGCATGAGAAAGAAAATGTTACTAAAATAACTGTCTACTAACGACGGCGCTTTCGGAAATAATACCGGCTAACATTATGTCTAACTACGGGGGTAGAGGATGATCCCATCTCATAAGTTGGATGAAGTGGCTCATCTAATACGGAAGAATTGAAAGTGTCGTCAGGGGGATCCTCTCCATCGTAGGGAGCTTCCCCACCATCATGAGCCTCTCCACCATAGTGAGGTTCTCCACCATCGTGAGCCTCCCCACCATCGTGAGTCTCGCCACCGTAGTGTGCCTCGCCACCGTAGTGAGCCTCTCCACCGTAGTGAGCCTCGCCACTGTAGTGAGTCTCGACACCGTAGTAAGCCTCTCCACCGTAGTGAGCCTCGCCACCGTAGTGAGCCTCTCCACCGTAGTAAGCCTCGCCACTGTAGTGAGTCTCTCCACGGTCGTGAGCCTCTCCACCATGAGCCGGTGCCAAACGCCTATCCTCTCCACCAACGTGAAGAGCATACGATGTTAACTGAGAGGCCTCTGTGAACACCCGCAAGGAATGATCGTCCAAATCAAGGCTTGGCATTGCTTCAGTGAGAAGATTATGAAGTTGGACGAAGCTATCAGCCTGAGAAATGGTTGTTGTTAGAAAAATGCAAGCATACGGGAGACAATATAAGGACACGGAGCAGGTAAAACGTACCCATAACTCGTGAACAGCAGCAACTGATCTAACACCGTGAGCAGGACGATGGGCTGGATTACCTACTA
>JAULKJ010000010.1:3243174-3260098 GCA_032355405.1 Rubia balearica
GTACATCCTAACATTTTTATTAATTAAATCGTACAACGCTCGATGGTACTCTGCTAATATATAAGTAATAAACATATCATGTGAGATATTGTTCGATTTGTCTTAACATCTGTTTTCTAAATATCAATTTTTTATAAAACATTGTTATACTTAATAGAGAGATTTACAATTAAAAATACTCATTGAAAACGTGAAAAAATAAATAAGTAATTTAGAATGGGAAAAAGAGAGTATCTTGTTTATAAAATTTTCAAACTAACGTTACTATAACTAATGGTTATCAAGGGGCGGACGGTTAAATACGAATCGGATAAAATAGATAATTAGGAAAATAGATCATGCTACAATTTGATTTGTTTTATAACGGGTTATAAACTGATTGGGTCAATGAAGTGTTCAAACCTAACAACAAATAAGGGTTGGAGAGCTCTATCTCAGACCGAAAGCCACTTTGTTGTTCTCCATTTTGATATCAAGGGAATATCATACATTCTGTAGGGTCCCAATACATCAGCCAAGATGAAAATCTCCAAATACGATTATACCTTCAGATCACACCTATATTTCGGCTACAATTATGGTATACTAAATATGTGTTAACTTCATCACGGTGCTATCTCAGTCCACTCTTTTATTTTAAAGGCAATTCTAATTGTAGAAATACCTTTAACGTACTGTCTTTTTTCCCAATCCTCCTTTATTTTTTCCCTTCAATTTTTTCCTCCTTGGGGTTTTCCACCTCCCTCTCTTCTCTCTTCTCTCTCCTCTCCAGTCCGCCGTCTGCCATCCGCCCACCCTTTGCTGGATCGAGCCTCCGTCGCCGCGTCCTCCACCACCGAGTCTCATCGAACATCTTCCACCGCCACTGGATTGAGCTTTACCGCCACCGCATCCTCCACCACGACGCCGCTCCAGCGCCTCCGCCGCGAACCACACCTACCGAAGATTAAATTAACAAGTTTAGATGTTTTTCTGTTTATTTTTGTTTTTGGCAACAGATCTGCAATGTTTCAAGGTTATACGGAACTGCTTTGTTTCATGTTTTTTTGTTTGCTGGCTTTTTTTAGAGGAATTTGGAACTTATTTTGGACCCCAAACAAAGGCAATTTTTTATCAAATCGACCAAAGACGGAGTCAAAAAAGACGGTTCTAAAGTGCATTATCTGCTTCAATAGAACCGTATTTCAATCAAAGACAGAGCGAGAAGGTGGTTCTAAAGTGTATTATCTTATTTGATGTAACCACATTTAAATACACATTTCTCTACTAGTGTCTATATGCAAAGATTATCATTTCCGTTGATTATTATCTCCTATTTTAATATTCCTCATAGTTTTAAGGCTGTACAATCAGTTGGCGTGAAATACCAATTGCCAATTTGCCACCATCAAAGTAATCCTCTTTAAAAGAACTTTTATGAGACATAAAAAATTTAAAACTAGCATTCCCTTAGTTTATCCTGATTAAATTCCAAGACCAATCACGTAGTGTAAGAAATCGATTTCCAAAGTAGCACGTGAGGCAATAGTAAAAGCCATAATGTAGGCTTTTGGTGAGTAATTAAGTGTGAACCATTAATTTCTCGAATAAATAAGTGCATTCGATTGACAATAAAAAGAGCTTTAACTTTTGTCGACAATGGGTGCTTTGGAGCTTTAATTGTTGGGTTGAAAAGTGATCAATTCAGGTATAGTAGAATCACTTCCACCGCGACGGACATGGCTATACAGTTCTGGGGCCATGCTGCTTTTTTAGGCCCCTCGACCATGCTTAGTAGTTACTTGTAATTGCCTTTTCTGATGCGTTTTCACTGTGCTTTCGCTTTCTAATTATCGTTTGATTAAGGGATTACTATAAGTTAGTAATTATAATAATCTCAACTTAAGTCATTGTATTTTCATGAAAGACGGTAATTTTATAAATTAGGAAACGGTCAGAAATTGTAAATAATAATTTTTTATTTATTTTTTGTAAAGCAGAAGCCGCATGAAAAATGATCTGACTTATGGACCTGTCACATAACTTAAAAATTGTATTTTAATTTTTTTTAATATTATATTTTGTAAGTTAAAACATATATAAGGTGTGTGTTTGATATAAAAATATAACAAATATTATATAAAAATACACTATTTAAATTATAAATTTAATGTTTAATTTAACAAATGCAGTGTATAAGTGATAAAATACACTGAACTATTCATAATTTAAGTACATGTAACATGCCAAAAGATCTCATATACATCTGATAACATTCGAAAACGTGGCCCGACATTTCCTTTGCTCTTTTGTGTGTGTTTTGTTGAACTCTTCCCGCTTTCATGAACTTGATTTGTATGTTTTAATAATAATTTGCATGGCTAGAGAAATTATACAATATGGCTGTGTTTGTAGCATTCGTACGTAGCTGTTGATAAACTAAACATGAGCAAGGTGATCATATTGCGTCCACAGGCACATGCACATGCACATGCACATGCACATGCACATTACATTAGGATCCATATATATATTATCTTCTTTTTTAATATAACCATTCTAAGTGAAAGTCAAACATATGAAAGCTCTAATCAATCTCAACTTAAATCATGTTACCATGTGTTTAAGGTGTGTTAAGGAATAGATTATTATGTGAATATCACTTATATTTAGAATAAATTCATTTTCCTTTGTTGTATAGGTCATTTGTACCTCTATATATTGTAACTTAGATTATGAATACAATCACAACATTACACTCTTATTTTCTACATGATATCAGATTCTAAAATCCTGAAACCTAAAATCCTTCCACCGCCGTCCACGATCTAGAGCTGCCAATGCCGACCACGCATCCAACTCGCGTACCTCCACCTAGCTCGTCGCCCGATTCCCAAATCGCCGATATGCCGCTATCGTTGTGTTGCTTCCATCGCCGATCCAGATTTCCATTTTCCAGTCCCTCACGCGCAGCCTGTGTCCCTCACGCGCCGCACCCAACCATCATGCATCACCGTCATCCTCCATGCGTTCTTCTGCCGCCGATCCGATCCGATCTTCCACTGCTATTGTTGTTCTAATATGCTTTGATGTCTACCTCTGAATATAAATCTGTTGCCCACTGCCCTCAACCGCCGTTTACCGGATCTGTCACCTCGTCGCCAGGATTTTTGGCTGGGCCCTCCAGCTCCCCTTCCTGATATGATTTCGGCCCTTCTCTGTCTGACGACCAATGGAGTACGACCCTCAATTTATTTAATCAGTTAAATTACCCTTCTAACCATGGGTCAGGTAAGCTTACTTTACCTTGAATTCTCGATTCAAGAGCTTCATATCACATGACCAGTGACAAATGTTCTCTTATTGACATTACTGCTGCTACCGATTTTATTAATGCTCTACTGCCTGATGGATCTGTGTCATCTGTTACACAATATGGTTCTTTGCATTTTGGGGGTATCACTCTTACTCATGTGCTTTATATATCTACACTACGATGCAACTTATTATCATGCTCTATATTGTTGTCTGCCTTAAAATGTCTAGCTTTGCTTAATGAAAAATATTAAATATTACATAATATCAGTACGAGGACTGTGATTGGCGTGGGTGAATAGCAAGGGGGGTTTATTGGCTTCGTATGCTGGATAAATGCGTTCAGTCTCATATCCCACCGTCAGTTCCGACAGTTGCTTCAACTGCATCCTCATTTGATTTATGGCATCAATGTCTTGGCCATCCATCCTTTACGGTGCTGTCTTATATTCCTACTTTTGATTTATGAGCTTGTGAATCCAATGCTTTCCAACTGCATCAGGTGGTATCAGAGCAGGCTTTCTCCATTTCATTTTTGCTTGATTCACGATGGGAGATCAACCAACAACCAAGGGAAATTTAGATGGGGTGACCACAATTTTTAAAGCCACCCTTACTACTTTGAAGACACAGATGATGTTGACATGTTTTTCGACGTCATGGATGACCCTGAAAACAAGCAAGTTACGGTGGTGGCGATCAGGCTTAAAAGTACCTCTGCATCATGGTGGACAAGGTTGATGTCCAGAGTTTGAGACAAGGAAAAAGGCTAATCAGATTGTGGAGGCATATGAAATTGTTGATACTGAATCGTTTTCCACCAATAGATCAAGATCAAATTTTTTACAAGATGTACATTGAGTGTGCCCAAGGAAGGAGAACCGTGACAGAGTATGCAACTGATTTTTTGCGATATTTTGAACATGATGAACCCATGGAAACTGACAATTAGATAGTAGCTAGGTATATCACTAACTTGAAGAGCTCGATACAGGAAAATACGATATTGCAAATTGAATAAATCTTGTCAAAGACTTCCACACCCTGGTCATGAAGGCGGAGCAGATGGAAAATATATTAAATTGGCCCAAGATAAATTTTAATATATATATATATATGGATACATTTTTTTCTCCATGGACCTCATATTGATTTGGATCAATTCTAATAGTGAGATACTTTTAGTGAAGCAGAGGATATTGGAATAAATGTTATATGATAAGGTATGAGTCAATTTGCCAAAGTTAGAAACACCACAAACATAGCCTTCATCCTAGAAGTCTTGGAAAATTGAGTGACAAAATGAGATCTATCACTTAGTCGGATGCACCGAATAAAAGAGGAATCTCAGCTTGAAAAAACATATGATGCTAAACTTCCAAGAGACGCTATAAGAAAGTATCTCAAAAACATTATGTAAAGTTCATATCTAGTTAATTGGCAATTTGAAGAAATTATGAAAATATGAAATGATTTATGTTGAAACATCAAAGAAATATTTTTGTGTTATATAAGGAAGTTATTAAAGAAAACTGGGAGAAATATTTCTATCCAAGTCTGAGATTGAATAATATATCAAGTCCTATATTTATGTGACTGGATTGGATTTAAGGAAATTGAAATTGATTTGATAATATCCTTGTCGCAAAGGATTTGGTTTGATTGGATGAAATTTATTTTACTTACTTTCTTTAAGAGATTGGATTTGGTAATTCCTATTTACGAGGGATTTGATTGTAATCAGAAATGGGGATGGAAAGGAATTATTCTCGCACAGAAATTGATTTGTGCGACTAGTATATATAGAAGACAATTTGGCTGAACTACTTAAGTTTTTTATTGAAGAAAATCTAAATTCATGTTTTCATATATATCGAGAGTACTCAAGAGTTTTCATTTGTGTTCCAACATGATCTTAAATTGTTGATCAAGTTCAGAACTGTATACCTTTATTCCTTGGAAGGAGGAGAACCAGCGTCGACGAGTTTCGAGGTCAGAGGGAGTCCAATCAAGGCAGATCGGTAGCAAAGGGAGCTTGCGAAATCCACGTGTTATAATTAGATAAAATAAGTATAATTGTAAGGTGTACTTTGTACGGTATCTTTTTTTATTAGCGGATTTATTCTGAAGTGGGTCATGTCCCGCAGATGTAGGTGATTTAATCGAACTACGTGACTGAATCTTGTGTGTTGACTTTTATGTTTTTAACTTACTTTGTTTAAGTTGGAAGTAATTAATTGGATGAATTTAGAAAATTGGTAAAACCAAAATTTCACATTATTTAAATTAGATATCTTCAAATATTGCATGAATTATAGGAGTCCAAAAACGAAAATAGGTCATTATACAAAAATTGGACTTTAACATTACAAGCGAAGGTTACTAGTAAAATATAAAGAGAAAAGTGCATATATAATTCTAGCGAATTCACATGAGTGCAAATATAACCTTTTGATAATTGAAATTGCAAATATAACTCTAGATAATTAGTGTATGTGCAAATTTACCCTTTTCAGCAGATTTAGGTCAGAATTGGATGAAAAATCAATTTTACCCCTCTAAAAAAGAAAAAGAAAAACCCAAAAATAAATGAATTTACTTTTTTGACCTCAAAACTTCCTAATCCTAATTGCTTCCTTAGTCCCGACGTTCTCCACCTTCTTTACTCCCTAAACCCGCTTTTTCCTTCTTACTTGGTCCCGCTGCTTCCTCACCCAACTCGTCGTCCTCTTTCTTCCTTGGTCCCGCAGTTCTCCGGGCTTTCCTTTCTACTGAGGTTGAGAAGAAAGCAGGTGGCGCACGACGACGGCCTTCTCGTCAGCGTTGAGCGACTGGAACCTTATCCTTGCCGTCGAGTCGGAAGAAAAAAGAGTCTGGAGGTTGGCAAAGCTTTTGAATCAGTGAGTTGAACGGATGAGGGAGATTGAATTAGCTGCGTCGCCCATCAGCAGAAGTTTGGGATCGAAGTGGGGGAGATTAGGGAGTGGGATTGAGGAGGTGCGTTTGAGTGATAGGAATATGAGAAAAATGGGGATAACAAAGAAGTGAAGGAGACGGACTGGAGGGTGGGTGGCGGTGTGGCTAGAGGGGATGTGTGGCGGAGGGAATGGGGATGGGGATGGGGATGGGTTTAGGGTATTTTTGTCTTTCAATTCTTTGAATTAGGCAGAAAAGGCATTTTGGCCATTTTCGGTTGGTCAATGGCTGAAAATGGTCAGTCAATGCCGAAATATAGTTTCTAAGGTAATATCTACACTTACATAAAGTGGTTAGAGTTGTTTTTGCACTAAAAATGATCTGGGGTTATTTGTACACTTATTGAAGGATATAGGATTGCATTTGTATATACCCAATAAGCGTTAAGAATTAGGGTGTCAAGATGCATATGAAATGTGAAACTGGGTGATGAAAGATGCAGAGGCATTGGGGAACAAATGGGACAGCCAGTTCACAAGTCCATTGTTGAGGAGTCAACCTCAATGTCCCCTTCAAACCAACCCCATCATCATCCCCCATTCTTCCTCCTTGATCCAATGTGAAAGGAATTCATGGAACACTGTTAATAATGGACCTCAATTTAATGGCCACTTCAATTACACGAACGCATGCAACAAAAGCATGCAATTTCTAAAGCCACTTTGGTTGGTTATGTCCACGGAGGGATGAAAAGGTTATCATCAAAAGTGCTACCGAACCCCATTTTCACCATCCACTTCCCCTCTATTTTCAAGACATTCTAGAAAAAAAGTGTAGGTGAAAATCTTTAGATACAATTTTTTATTATACAATTTAGCTATAACTAAATCCTTGAGAAAGTGACTTTGCTACACAATTCTGAAAATTTTCATTTCAATAATGTTCTGGATCAAATCAGGGACGAATTTAGAGAAAAAAATGATGAGTCACATTTAATATTAAATAGATATATTGTTGAATTTTATTTTTTTGCAGAAATACTGTAAATGTGAGATGAAAATATTGTAAAATAACTACGAATATGTCGATTGAATTGATATTGGTCAATCATTCACACGAGAAAATAACTAAGCTAAGGTAATCATTATCTTTTAACATAAGATAAGCTAAGCTATACCTTAAGTATCAATTACATAAGATAACAACTACGCTAAAGCAAGCATTCTCTTTTAACATTAGATAAACTAGGCTATACTTCTACAATAATGAGAATTTAGTTGTAATAAATAAAAGTACTCATCAAATAACCCCATTAGTTATATCGATTATAAAATGACACTATCTAATGGTTAATTGATCTAAAAGAAGACTTAGTATAACTTTTTTTTAAAAATGGGGATGGAGATTTGTGATTGAGTTGGACATTTTTTTGGTGAAAATTGACCGGCGACCCCTTTTATAAAGGACTTGGCCGGGTAGAGACTCACGTGTGGAGAGGGAGGGGTAATTGATGTATTGAGTGGGCGGTACTCCTCTTTTCTACTTTCACTTATTACGGGGACGCCCGTTTCCATTACAGTTTCTCATCTTGGTTTTGGGATGAATGGACCATCTTTGTCAATTGCTTGAATTTTGAGTGGGAGCTTTTTAATTTGTTCTCTTTTGGGTTTTTTTTTCTTCCATTTCTCAACTCAATAAAAAGAGAGAGTTTTCCCTTAGATCAACTAACGGTTAGAAAATTATAAAAAAATTAATTTCACTAATTTTTAGTGTCAAATTATAAGTATCCATACATTACAATATATTTTAAAAAATTTCTTTTAAGTTATAGAAATCTGATTACAATAAATAAAAAGAAACATCAAATTATTCCATAAGTTACATCAATTATAAAATAACCCCGACTAACGATTAATCAGTCACTAGTGCAGGAGAGGGCCACTAAAGGCGGTTATATCGGATCATTAAAGGCGGTTATATCGGACCATTAAAGGCACTTTCAAAGTGTCTTCTCTTGTCTCGCCTTTGATCAGCCCCCAACAAAGGCGGATCCTAGAACCGCCTTTAAAATGGCAACAAAGGCGGATCCTAGAATCGCCTTTAATTTTTCTCGACTTCGGAAACATGCGTCATACCGTCGGACGTTGGACATCATTTCTGAACTCAGAAATAATACCGTTTCCGAACTCAGAACAAAGCAAGGAGGTGCATTTCGGCTCTATGGAAGAACCCAGATAGTTTTCGGACTTGGGTCTTGTTTCCGTCCCTGTTCTGCCAAACGAACGCTCGAATTTGATATAATTGCCAAACATTTTCGAGCTTGGAAGTACATTCGTGTCATCCATTTACAAACTCGCAAATAAAAGAGTTGTGTCTATGGTAAACCCCAAAGCAAGGTTCGAGGTCACTTACGATTTCAAAAGTATTATCTGCTATTTTGGCGCTTTAAGATGTAGTTCAGTGTCACTAAAGTTGTGACATGGATTGATGTAGTAATTCAGTTTAGTGATGTGTTCACATGTCACAAAATATTTAGTGACACCTAAAGGTGGAGCAAATACTGTGACACTTCCTTACTTGTCACAAAATATGCGTCACTACTAGATTTTTTTTGTAGTGTTTCCTTATTTATTCGTCTCGTGATTTTTTTTTCTCGTTTTGAGTTTGTTGATGGTAATTAGGTCTAAGTAAGATATCTTGGGCTTCCACCTTAAAACTAATTGGTACTAAGTGAAGGTAACTCAAAACCTTACTCCCTTCGTCCCAAGATTAATGGCACAATTATTTTTTCACGACTTTCAATTATCATATTTGACCGTTAATATCTCTAGCTACATAATTGATATTTAGAAAATAGATATTAAAATGAATCTAGCAAGATCTCAGGTGATATTTTTATTATGTATACATTAATTTTTATTTAGAGCCAAAAAAATTTAAATTTAACTTGAAAAAAGTAATTGTGTCATTAATTTCGGAACATAAAGAGTAATGTATATGTTAGTTATTTTGTCTTTAGTAACAGTTGGACATGATAACTTAGCAAGTAATTTGAAATTAATTTCAACACGTCTTTCATACTTGTCTGATAGTAGTACCATTCTCCTACGCGTGTTGTATTTTATGTTTGGACTCACGGAATAACCAAAATATTCCGAAAATGCAGAAATTAAAGAAGAGCTTGTTACCACACAAAAGAAAGCAAAAGGGAGACAATAATAATTAGGCAAAAGAAAAGGAGAGGCATTGTTGGTACAAATAGAAGCTTTATCAAGACACAACAATTAGAGCTACTGCTTCTTCTTCCATGCCACAAAACTAGCTATCCAGAAAAGTATGAGAGGTTTTGCATCTTGTTTAAGAAGACTCCACTATAATTTATGAGGTTTTGCATGGATGAAGGAGTATTACCAGAGAGTGGGAGAGTCGCTTATATACACGTGCTTCTCCACCATTGCTGCTGTGCTGCAGTTTAAGGTTCTGGGTTGCTCCGTAGTAAAGGCGATGATCAAGTACTTGGCCGGCCTCGCGGGCCCCACCGGCTATGGCTCCAAATCCACCGCTGAACAAGTCACCCTGCATTCTTCTTCTTCTTCATCCCGACCTCTCACTGCGATCATCACCGGTATGTGTGAAGAAGGTGTTCTTTTCTTTACCTATTGTTTTTGGATTCCGTTCATTACATTCCGATAATCCGGAGATTATCTGAAATTCAGTTCAGTTTAGATAAACTCGGAAAACATGACCTTACTTTATCGATATGCAATCTGGTAAAAACTGTGGGCGGTAGTCGAAGAAGTTGTTCCGACATTACATAATGTAGCATGCAGATGTATGTGTCGGAAAAGTGTAGCTAAATCTATTGGATTTGTTTTAGCGACAGTTTCGAGATAATTTGGTGTGGCCTTACTTTTGAGAGAATCTGCAGGTGCTATTTTCCTGCTCCAAAAATTATACTGTAGCAGTATCTTTTTGTTTCTATGGTTCATTTGAATCTGATTTCTTTTTTCTTCAAATGTGGCTAGCATATTCAGATTTGATTATTTTCTTCACGCCATTTCTGTAGTTAATGATTGATTTTAGTCCTCCTAGATACTTCCAACCCAAGATTTTAGTTGAGCTAATGCTCTTTAACCGAAATTGGCGGGCTACTTCATTTTATTCCTCCTGTTTATGATTTTTTTTACTACCTTAATTTCCGGAAACTGTATTTTAGTTATTAAATTTGATAGTAGTCCATCCACTGGACGGGATTATTTTACAATATAGAGAGGGAGTAGAAGCAATATCATTATATGTACTCTCTGTTCCTCTGTATGTCATCATAAGTTTATGTGCTTACACTTAAATAAATTAAATAAGCGGGTGAAATTGAATTTAGAGAGTAAAACGTAGAATGGTGAATGAAATTGAATAAATCTTTTCAAAAATAGAAAATGTATCAATATAAATAAACAACCCAAAAAAATGTGACATACTTATATAGATGAACAGGGGGAGTATGATTTTGTTTAATTCATTTTAACAAAATAATAATTTAAATATCAACTTTTTATACATCATCATTATAATAGTTAAATATGTTAATGGTCAAACATGTTTTCGGATGATCAAAAACATTTTTGCAATTTAGTTTGAGAACAATATTCTTCTTTTAGCTGGAATGAGTATTTTTCCAAGAGAAATTTAAAAAGCAATTACGACTACTATTTATTTTGCATTTTTTTTTGAATATTAGCATTTGGCTAAGGAAAATAATCTTGGGTATTATCATTTTTTTCATATGCATGTGGAAATATGTGGTTGAATTAAAATTATAGAAAATTAAAAGGTTTTAGTTCTAATGTTTAAAAAATATTATACAACGTGCAATAGTTATAAGTTTATGACTCAATTAATGTAAGCTGAAAATTTTATCTTGATTTCTTCTAATTTGCGATTTAAACTTTGGTCTTTCCATAATTTATTGAAATACCGTCTTTCAACTAACGGTCACTTTGGCTATCTGCTCCTTTAAAAATCATTCTTTTTAAAATTTTAAAAAATCATTCAGATTGTATGCCGTTGATGACTGCTACACATCTGGAGACTGATTGAGCTGAATTTTTTAAAAAATAGAATTGATAGTGATACTCACAATATATTAACAGCCACACAAAATGAAAATTGTTCAGATGAAACCAATGAATATTTTATTTTATTTTTTGTTCTAAAGCAAAAGTACTTTTCCAATATTCAATCTGGTATATCTGTTCCTTTTGCCAGGTGCAAGATTTAAATCTTGTCTCTCTTCGAATTTAAATCACTAGTTTATCCCTCACATGTGCATGTTATAGTCGCTACACTGGTGTCACTTTTATTGAACAGTCTTGATGAATGCTAATCATTCATTCTTCCCAATTAAATTATTCATCTTTATTACCGACTAATTTGTGTAATTAAATTATTTTACTTGGTACCAGTCCACCATCTTTAGTGTTTTAATTAATTAATTCTCCACCATGTTAGTACATGCACTCACATAATAGTTTATTCTCAAGAGTAATCTTATTAGAATCATGGAATCCTATCATAAAATCAATTGGTACTATGTAGGAATGACCGATGATCTTATATATATTGAGTCGTCACTCTGTCAACCACCAATGTGGGACTCTATCACCTTATTTCTTATAATAATGGTTTATAGAGACTCGTGTGAAGCTGCTTACAATAACTTATATTGAAACAAATGAGTAGGTAAAGTTTTAGAAATTACTTGAAATACTCCATGTCATTTTGAATATGTAAACAATTGTACTTAAATCATCTGCCTTAGTATAAAATTGGGTGAGACCCTTTTGGCCAATTGTTTTGTAAATACTAGTTAAAATGCACATAATTGTGGTTGTGGAGGAGAGAGTGAGAGTTTGTGTGTGTGTGGGGTGGGGGAGATCGACTTCTATTTTTCCCCTAAATTATTACTCCGAATATACTTTCAAGATAAGCAGATTTTCATCCAAAACAAATAATTTGTCGGTCAAATTAATAGAGAATGTGCAAAACAATAAAATTTGATGATTGTTGATTGTTTAATTTGTGTGCATGTTAGGGGCAACGTCAGGGATTGGTGCAGAAACAGCAAGAGTTCTGGCAAAGAGAGGAGTAAGGCTAATCATACCAGCAAGGGACATAAAGAAGGCCACTCTTGTAAAGCAAAACATACTAAAACAGAGCCCTCATGCTCAAATCACTCTTCTGGAGATTGATCTCAGTTCTTTTGCTTCTGTCAAGAGATTTGCAACTCAGTTTCTGTCTCTTGGATTACCACTCAATATTCTAATGTAAGAGCACAATAATTTATATATTAAATTTCGAATAGTATTCAAGATTATCTGCTTTCGATTGTCTAATAAATTGCTTATAATCACTCCCTACTAATGCAAGTCTCTTTGCAGAAACAATGCTGGGAAATTCTCACACAAGCTTGAGTTCTCTGAGGACAAGATTGAGATGACTTTTGCCACTAATTACTTAGGTGAGTGATGATCACTCTTGCAAGGTGTGGCCAGTGATTGATATATCTCAACAAGTTCACTGTTTTTATCGTTACTCTTTCTAGCACGAGGAATTTCATCGTAAAAAATTGAAAATTTTATGTTCACTTTGGCAGGGCATTTTCTACTGACTGAGATGCTGCTGGAGAAGATGGTGGAAACGGCCAGAGAAACAGGAATTGAAGGGAGGATTGTGAATGTATCTTCTGTGATTCACCACTGGGTTAAAAGGAACCAATTCTCCTTTCCCCAAATGCTCAATCCAACCAAGTAAAATTCTCCTCTCTAGTTATTTTTTGTCCTCCCAACTTGCCTACTTAATAGATTTTTTTTGCACTCATTTTCTCAAACTGACCACTGTAGAATCTCCCGAAGTCCTTTTTTTTCACCTTTTACCCCCCAAATTACTCAGCATAGTTGATATGAATACTAATTATACCACTTGTTTTTCAGCTATAATGGCACCAGAGCATATGCCCAATCTAAGTTGGCCAATATAATGCATGCTAAGGAATTGGCTAGACAACTGAAGGTAAAATCTATGGTGGTGGCTCCTCACATGCTGTTTTCAAATTTTTATAGAAAGATTCTTTCCATAAGAAAATGACTAAAGAACAAAAGGTGAAAACAACCATCAGCTTCATCTCCCATGCAGTGGTCCAATTCTAGGACAAAACAATTAAGCTTATCAATGTCATAAATGAGAATTTGGCAAAAGGAATCAGCAGAATTTAGGGATAATGAAAGAGAGAGTGACAATTCTCTTACCTTATCTGCACCATCTCAGTGTAGAGTGTTTTGTGTGGGAATGTTGCAGGAAAGAAAGGCAAATGTAACTATCAATGCAGTCCACCCAGGGATTGTGAAGACTGGAATCATCAGAGATCACAAAGGCTTTATCACAGGCATGCTTCACCACCCAAATTTATCAATCCAAACATAATCATCAAAACCAAGCTGTAAATCATAATTGGTTTTATCTCTTCAACTTCTTACAGAATCACTATTTTTTGTGGCATCAAAGCTGCTAAAAACTACATCACAGGTTAGTTGTCAGAACACATTCTTGCCCAAATTCATTCACTCCCTCAGGGTTGAGTTTGTTGATTTGGGTTCAACTTGTTCAGGGTGCAGCTACAACATGTTATGTGGCTCTTAGTTCAAAGACACAAGGGATGAGTGGTTTATACTTTTCAGACTGTAATGAAAGTCACAGCTCAAGCCTAGCATATGATGCAAATGAAGCACATAAGCTATGGAAGCACACCAGAACCTTAATTCGCAGAAGATCAAATTATCAAGTAGCTTAAGTTTCATTCTTTCTTGCAAAGAAATAAGGATATAACCGCGATGTAAATGAGTAGATACATGAAGTACGTCCACAGGATACGCAGCCACACATCCTTCACTAGTTACTTAATAAACCTTTAATAAACTCAACAGCACCATTGCAAAGGACTCATTCGCTATAAAAGCCATAAGAAAAATACATTGTCAATTCATACATTAGTGGCTACCTGAATTGGGCAACCGTCCCATCTCATCTTAACCAAACAAGGTGGAACACAAATGTACATAAAACATCACACTCGGTTAACCAATATGACACTTGCCAATTCCTCATAGAAGTTATTATCTCCTTGGTATTTATTGTGAATATCTACCATCTGAAAGATAACAAAGTGCGAGATAGCTAGTTGGCTAGTGAACTGCCTACCGCTACTACGGAGACACACACTTTGAAATGACCACATTTGACGAAGGTTTGTTTTAGCAGAAAATGAGGAGGAATATAACTAAGTAGAATGATAGTACAAGATTACAAGGCATCAGATAACTCCAACTACAGTCCATCAGCGCTATTGAGTACTCCAAAGATAAAACGAGAAATTTGGCTCACCACCTCATCCAGATTTCAGGCAAGGATTGACAGGTTACTTGCAGCAACGAAATCAAATCAACTTTGAGAACCATACCTGGTCCCATAGAACGATATACGTGAGACAGTCCATGTTTTGATGAGTTGAAGGCTGTGGAAAGATCAAAGATAACTTTCCACCTCTAACTTTGAACAACTATACATCATTGACAACACATAACATGCTTTAGAGTTCTTCTATAACTACTATGGAGTATCTACCAGGAGTTATTAGTAATCACACTCAAAACTTGTTGCATCTGGACTGACATAATACTATCAACTAAATTTCAAGTTTCTGAGATTGGCTCAGTTCTCCATTCTGACAACCATGATATTAACTTTAGTACAGCTATAGCCTGATGTAGAATTCCTGTTCTATATATAGTGTTGATGCAGATGTTACATCTACCTATTTCTCATGGCAGAATATCTGCAGATAGACAATACGTACCTATTCATTAATAAATTGTATCCATAAGTTTGGATGTAAAACATATTCTAGATCATCAATTAGCAAAGTCACGATTTTTACTCAAAACACTCAACAGCAAAGAATAAAATACACATTCATCCAGATATTGTGAGGCCTACCCCATCTAAGTGCAGAGAACCATTGCATTAACTAATTCACGATGCTGAAAGGAAATGAGCTTATCCCTTGCAATGAGCTTCATACTTACACTCATTGACTGATATAACATAGACAAACAAGCGGGTGAATCATAATATACAACAGTGACTTGGCCTAAAGACTAGCTTCCTAAATCTTTCGATCAACATTTCTTTCCCTGCAGAGAGTTCAAAATAGAGTGATCAGAATATGATTTAAGGACAAAAGAAAACACATGAGGAAGGGAAGGCTCTTTTCCTTGGAAAATGAGTTTATACGAACTTTCATGTAAGTACCTTCACACGTGAAGAGCGGCGAAGAGATGAGGCAGATCCAGGCGACATAGTTTCTTGTGTGACACCTATACTGGCGCTGGCCTTTCTTCTGTTGCTCCCCGCAGGTTGGAGCTCCTTTGTATGGGTTGGAGATTCACTTCTGCAGTCTGTTGAAACTGAAGAAACTGAAGCAGACATGGAGATAACTGAAGTCTCTTGATCATCCAATAAAACTTGAGGAATATTTCCTGTAAAGTCATTGCAACAGTATAAACAATTTCAGGACCTGAAAGGTGTCACATCACAGAAATATGCTTTAGAATGTCACATCAATTTCTTGTTAAAATAGCGAAACTTCATTAGAAAAAATTAGAAAGTGTATTAAGGAATGTCTCAGGAATGATGGAATAATAATTTATAACTCCCTCCATCTAATATTACCATTTAACTTGAGGTAAAACTTTTAGTAATAGTGAAATACATCACCAAAATAATTTATTATATTTTTTTTTTATGTTTAACATTAGTTATTAATTGTGTAAAGTTTTAAAATATCATATATCAAGTTTAATAAAAGCCATTAAAGACAATGAACATTAAAGTGAAGTATTTCTTTGAGGCAAAAGTAGTTTTATAAAGCGGATTCTTGAGTACAAAGGGATAAGAGATGGAAAATGTGAAACTAAAGATGGATTCGCAACTGGCCTTGAACCAAAAGCTAATTTCTTAGCTATTGGATGTACTAGCCTGAAAGCCTGAACCTTGGACCCCTCATTTGTGGTGGCTATATGCATTGACAATTTAAGTGAAGAAGTACAATTTCGCTGTCTAATTAACGTCCTTTAGGAAGGTACCTCGTATAATTATAAATATAATAAAACTACACAAACATGGGAAAATGTCAGTAGTGCCACTATGAACAAACCTAAGTCCACGGTCAATTAACAGTCATTTCAATCATTAAGAAGCATACCATTTGCCACAGCCTCTTGAAACTTCTCTCGCATAGTTCTCACGAACTTGAATAGTCCATTGGTTCGATTTAAGTCCACTAGTAGCTCATTTGTGTGACTCAGGGGTGGATTGCAATCAAGCACTGCAAATGAAAAACGAGAGAAAAGAAAAGGCTTATACCAGTTATTCCTATTAGAAAGGAATTGCCAAATATCACAATTTAACCACACCTAAACTTTGAGAGATTGCGTTTCATTTAAAATTGTAGAGTCAGTTCCAGAACAGATGGGTGGTGGTCCAGTAGTGAAGTATAGAAACCATAATTACTGAAATTGTAAGCGAAATACTATGGATAAATAGTGAAGCCACTCACAAGAATAAACATCATCTGCAAATCGGATTGTGAAGGAGTACTGCA
>JAULKJ010000010.1:3280703-3292638 GCA_032355405.1 Rubia balearica
AACTAATTTAATTTGTAATACAACCTTATAATATTATATAAATATCAATAGTTATATGTATTTATCGAGGTTGTTCACGAGTTTTCGAGTCGAGCAAAGCCTTGCTCAACTCGACTCATTAACTATTCTAGTCGAGTTCGAGTCGAGCCAAAATCGAATCGAGTTTTGACCGAGTTTTGATCGAGTCGAGTGCGAGTTGCTCACGAAATGCTCGACTCAATAAACACCCCTAGACATAACCATGTCATGAGACCAGAAAGAGAGAGAAAGAGACGTCATTCAAACTCAATTAAAAACTCGACCATGGTTAAAAGGAGAGTTACTATTTTGGACTCCGAGTTAATTAGTTGGAGTTCCTCGTCGTCCTTTCGATCCCCTCCTACTCGTATTTCTCTTCTTTTTTTTCCCACCAATTTATTTAATATTGATACAAAAATTTTATTCACTCGCCCAATTTTTCCGGTACAATTTGCCGTGTGATATCAATCTAATCGTTTCGGAGAACTATCGCCGTAACCTAGATCGGAGTTCCGGAGCACCGACTCGATTCCCTTTCCGGTGAGCTTTCCATTGTTTTTCTGTTGGTAATATGCTGTGCGGTTAGGGTTTTGCACTTGCGATTTTCTCACGAGGCTTATATTTTTTGAATTTGGGGGCTAGAACATGCTGTATAAATTAGGGTTTTCTCCTTCCGGATGAAGATTGAGAACCATGAGGTATTATGTGGTTTTGGAAGTTAGGGTTTTCTGTGAGTGTTCGAAGGATTGGTTAGGCTGTTGAAGTTGCTCTGGCTTTGACAAATATGCTCTTGTCATTGGCCGTATATTGAGCTTTGTTCTTTTCACCTCTCGTTTTCTGGGTGTGAATATATAAGAGAAATCGTAGTGGTTGGCTGCTTTTTCATCAGCATTGTAGAGTCAGGTTCTTTGGGGAGTAAAGTTTCCTATCTTGTAGAATTCTTAGTTGCCTATAGGGCTCTTAACTACTGTTTATTGTCAATGAAAAGACTCTAACTTGACACTCCTGACCGTTTCCCATTTTATGACTTTGGGCCTAATATTACTGCACGGGACTCTGTTTTTGATGGGATTGGGGGTGGGGATTGGTTGGATGAAGAACCACTTTGCATTTGGAGGCCATTGCATTGAATATGGAAATATGGATAGGATTTATAGGATGGGATTGGAGATTAATTGTGAGGGCTGTTCGGGTTTGGGGCGAGGTGAGAGACATGGGAGGATAGATGAGAGGGATCGGGAACCACCTAGTTGGGCTAGGATATATTATCTACGTTTGCTTGTTTTATTGTGTTATTTTACCTCATGCATCAGTCACATCCTGCACAAACTCAAGGCTTTGTGCAAGACTGTGTTAATCCTGTGGCTAAAGGAATGGCTCAGATACATTCTACCCTTCCCTGGACCAGATCCTGTTTCAGAGTGGGATATCCTGAAACTATTGAGTGTCACTGTAACTATTGGTGTTTATTACAGAGTGTATTGCTTTCCTTTTTGACAGGGGCATGTTCTACTAAAAGGTCATTTTGCATTTTATCGTCTCAATTATGAGGAGATGAAATCACCGTTTCTTTATATCTTAGAATAAAAAATAATTATGTCGTGATGTGGGTAAGGATCTACTGTGTGGAAAGGGAGCTGATCTGAAAAATATACCTGCTAGATGCTAATGATTAGGGGTAAATATATTCCTTTGTAAATTTTTGAGTTGAACTTTATAGGAACTGCTCTTGTTTTTTTTTTTGAGTTGAAAAGTTTGAAAACATCACTGTTGAAACACAATGTTAGAGTTCTAAAGAAGACATTCACATCTATAAATATAAATTACAAGCAAAACACATGGTGTGGAATTGTGGATTAACTGGTGCTTTATTTCTGATAGTGCTACTGAAGCTGATGCTAACAGTATTTCACGGGTCTAACTTTCTCTTCTACATAGTATTATTAATGATTGGGCAAAGCTGATCTATGGTGTTTAGCTTACTTGTTCAGACTGCAGCTATATCATTTGAGTGATCTTGGGATGTTATTTGGAAGATGACATCAAATCTTACAGCAGGAGAACGGAGGTACAAAATTTCTTAACTGTAGTTGGTTGGAATGGCAAATTGCTATTTAGATTATGATGGGCAGATTAGAATTTTGGCAATCTTGATCGTGATGTCAGAACATCTTACTGTTGAGAAATATGGTTATTACAGATGGGCTTCTGCAAGAAGAACAGGGATGACAGTCTTAGGGAAAGTTGCTGTTCCAAAACCATTGAACTTACCCAGTCAAAGGTATTATTTGGCTTGACTGTGTAATTTTTTGGTATTAAGTAGGTTAGCTTCTGAATTACTCTCCCACAATTTCAGGCTAGAAAATCATGGGCTGGACCCCAACGTGGAAATTGTTCCAAAGTGAGTAAAATGTTCCCCCTTGTGCTGCTTTTTGTTCCTCTCTCAACATACTCAATTGCAACATTCCGTCCAGCCAATTGCTGGTCTACACTGCTCCTTTGCTTAGTTGGGTCTTTTTTTCTTGTTGGCAGGGGGAGTCTTGGTTGGGGAAACAGATCATCATCTGCATCTAATCCCTGGGGTTCGTCGACGCTGTCTCCAAACGCTGATGATGGTGCAAGTTCAACCAGCCAGCTCAGTGGGCGTCCTTTATCTGCTGGGAGTGGCAGTCGACCATCTACTGCTGGCAGTGATAGAACAGTTGAACGTGCAACAAATGCATGGGGTTCTACTTCTAGGCCTGCATCAGCATCCGGAGTAGTTCCATCTAATCAACCATCTGCAACCTCGAGGCCCCATAGTGCAGAGACAAGGCCTAGTAGCTCTCAATTGTCACGATTTGCTGAACCTCTGTCTGAAAGTTCCGCACGTGCTCCAATAACTACTGTAGAAAAGGGGGTATGTGTTCATTGCCATGCACAATGCCTTTGTTATATTAAAACCTCTTTGATCTCATATCTTTAAGGAGGAATGTTACAGTTAAGGCTGACAGTAAATTTGCTTGTGAGTACATCGTTAATTTGTCTGTCTACCTGTACCTTCTCCTGTTGTTACTTTTTTTGGGGGGGGGGGGAGTGTTGTGGGTGGTTTGTAGTCTATATCTTCTCGATCTTATCCTTGATGTTGGAAGTGCAAATACATTCCTATTGCCTTAGAAATAGCTCCTTCTCACAGTCACTAGACTGCCTGCATTTTGACTTGTCTACATTCCCATCTAGTACGTAATCCATCTAGTACGTAATTTGATCATAGTTCATGTGGGTTTTGCTAAATAAATGGAGTATCCTTTTTCCTAGTCACACACCCGTAGAGAAAGATCCGATCCAAGATTCTGCTTGTTACAACTTTAAACCATTTAGAAATTGGTGTCAATTGAGGATTGGATGCAATTATGTCTCTTGCTCACTTGATCGACCTTTAGTCGCTGAAGTTTTAGACGGCGACAAAGATGCACAGAGCTTTAGTATTATTTTTATATATGCCAACCTAATTTCAGCTTACCTGGTTAAGCCAACTGCAAATAGTCTGTTTAAACTTTAAAGTTTATTTGGTATTGGAATTTGTTGGTAGATGGTGTTTCTTTCCTGTTCTCTTGAAATAAATGGCTGTACTAGTAATTTAACATATAAGATAAGAAACCAAAATAAATACTGCGTAGAAGCATTGACCACAACTTTGTAGGCTGAGTGCAAATACGCAGAATTTTAGCGAAGTCCTTGGTTACTACAATCTGGTGCGATTTAACTATATAATTACAAGTATCTGGCTGCTAAATAATTGCGTGTTTATTTATGCTTACCTGGGTTCATTGGTTATTTCTAATTTTCTCCTTGTGGTTTCTAAAGATATGGTTTTTACGAAGTAATTTGGGCCGAGGGGCAACTAATGTTATTTTTAAGTCGGGGCTACTGCGATGTACGTTATGGGGGAGAGGGGCAAAAGATAAATAGGCCTGATTAGTGGTGTATATTATGTATTGTTGCTGTTGGACTTGTTCTAGAGGATTAAAACAATTTACCCTAGGTTTGTTTGCATGGAATCCAGGGTTTGGAAATGGAGCTGAGGTTGTTCTCTTTAGAAATTTCTACTGTTAGCAGCCTCAATTCCATTTTCATACCCTCTGGAAACAAACATATTTTAACTTGTTTAGAGTTTGTACTTCTAAATAATTCAAAAACTATTACCGTTGTTTTGTGTCCTTAACTACATATCCACTAAAGTTATGCTCTTTTAGATAGCGTTGTACCCAAATTATCTTTAATGGTTTTCTTTTCAAACTAATCATCATTTTCTTGGCTAATTAACCTTTTTCTTCAGCAGGGGGTCATCTCCTCTGAGCGCGATAGATTTTCTCTTGCTTCTGGGGATTTTCCAACACTTAATGCAAGCAAAGACAGCTCTTCAAAATTTACTGAACCGCGAGGTGATTATATGTTTCTTTTCGGATGATTTAAATGTGGCTGATTTAATTTCTGTAGATCTATTGGTTAATGGTTCTTCTGCGGCTTTTGCAACTTTAAGATGCTTGTTTTGCAGTGTCTTTAGTTGTGTTTTGGTGATTATTGTGCTTAATAATTTCTTTGATATCTTTGTTGGTATGTGCTATTATAGATGCAAATTTAATGGTGCACAATTGTGTCTTGTTAGGGATGAAACTACTGTTGAATAAAATAACACACACATGTGGTTGTATTTGGATATTGTATGTTAAGGATCTGTTCAGCCTTTATATCTATAGATCTGATTTTGTCAGGTATATTTCTTTTTGGCTAATGGTCTATATGAGGGGTTGACTTCATTTTTCGTGTCATTAGCAGATCAGGATTCCCAAAGCCGTCCTAGTTCAGCTTCTGGAAAGATAGGGAACCCTGAAACATCTGAAGCCGGTTTGTTTTTCTTTACTCCTGTGTTCATATCAAATGACTTCTGATTATGTTATTATGTATTCAATGAATTTCTGTTTGTTCAGATGCTCATATTGGAACATTTAGCAGCTGGAGCAGAGACGGACCTCAGAACGCGGATGATGGAATCCAACCTGGCCCTTCACAGTGGCATGGGGAGCCTCAACAATATCACAATGCTAACATGCCACCACCACAATTTGATGCATGGCGTGGCCCTTCAGTGAATAGTCCTGCTAGTGTTTGGTATAGAGGACCTACTGGTGGACCACCTTACGGTGCCCAAGCTGGGCCTGGTGGCTTTCATATTGAACCATTCCCGTATTATTGTCCTCAGATTCCTGGTCCACCTGCAAATTCACAGCCAGTTCCCGGGTCAGGAGCTGGCCCCAGGGGACACCATCACCAAAACAATGGAGAGTTATACAGGCCTCAGATGCCTGATACTTTTGCTCATTCAGGAATGCCTTTTAGGCCTGGTTTCTACCGAGGTCCAATGCCCCCCTATGATGGATATTATGGGCCGCCAGTGGGTTATAGAAATTCTGGTGAAAGGGAAGGTCCTTTTAAGGGCATGGCTGGCCCATCTGTTCATAATAGGTATTCAACTCCTAATGCTTTTGATTCTGGTCATTCCCACCGTAGACCTGGTAGGAATGATTCTACTGGAAAAATGCTTCCTGACCATGAGAGAGGTACTCGTCCTGGTGATGGCCCTTGGCAAGGCAAAGTGCTGTCTAGGCAACATAATGAATGGGAAGGAAAGGAGAAAACTGAGACTACTGAGCGTATACCAATAAACAATACCTCAAATCCTGAGAAGGTTGGTCGAACTGATGTAGTGCCAAGGACGAGGGAGTGGGGTGCTGAGCTTGATAGCGAAGAAGATATGTACTCCAGCGAAACCAGGGAAGGTGAAAATGTTTCTTATCATTCCGGTCATGATCAAGTTGATCTTGATTCAGAAGTCAGAGAAGTCAAACCATCCCATAATATCCATAATTCAGTTGCTGCTAGTGCCCAGATAAATCAAAAGTTTACTGCTGCATCAACTCCAGGCATGCTGCAAACATCTGCTGTAATGAAAAGGGGTTCGGCCGTACCTGCTACTGCAAGAGATTCTACTTTGATGCAGAAAATCGAAGTTTTAAATGTCAAAGTTCGTGGATCTGTGGACACTAATGATAGTGATGTTTTGACCAAAGTTGGTAATGATGCCTCAGTGCCTTTTGGAAAAGTTTCTGCATCAAACACTGGGGCTCCGGCCAACGAAAGGATCTTTAATTTCCAGGATAGAACTTCGCAGCCAGCATTCACTTCTAGGTTTGTGACTAATTATGAATTGTTCTTTATTATGTTTTTGGTCTTTGCTTTGTCCAACCTATATTTTTCTTTTCCATCTTTCAGAAGACCAAGTGGTCACATGCAAGTTAAAAATAACGACACTGTTATAGGCCATGGTCGGGAGATGAAGCCTGAAGCCACTGAACTGCCTGGTATGGCTACAGTAAACTTATCACCTTCCTCTAATGTCCATGTGAGCAACTACCTGCCTGCTGTTGCAGATGCTGGATATTCTTCAGGGAATAATGAGGATTCATCAGCTGATACACTGGACACAAAGGATAGCCAGGCTCAGGTTATTATTGTTCTCATTTTAAGTCATGGAGTATCAATATGTAGTCTCTGTGACTTTTTATTCATTGGTGGCTGACATGTGCATTGTTCGCCTTGTATCAGCGAGCTAAAATGAGGGAGTTTGCAAGGCAACGTGCCATACAACTGCAGAAGGAAGAGGAGGAACGAATTAGAGAGCAGAAGGCAAAAGCTTTGGCTAAACTCGAAGAGCTGAATCGACGTGCTGAGAGTAGTAACTCGGGGAAGACTGATATTGTTTTAGGCCCAACTGAACAAGAGATAGAAGAAAAGCCAAGCAGAGAATTGAGCATTCTTGGTGCTAAACCTGAAGCTGCTATACCTGCTTCAGCACTAAATTTTGGTGATATTAGTCAATTATGTGTGGGTACTGTACCATTGATTGATAAATCTTCATCTTTGGCAGCCCATTTTTCAAGTGATAGAACCAAAGGTGTGACATTAGAACCTGCTGTTTCAGATGGCCAGTCATTAGCTGTCAAAGAAATTTTTTCTAAAGCTGCTGTTAGTGAGTTACAAGGTGTCCCCCATTCAAATGAAGCTGGTGTGTCTAGGCATAAACGAAACAGCTTTAAGCCAAAGCAGAATGTTCAACCAAATTATGCAAAAGAGCAGCTGCAGGTGGTCTTTGCCTCTGATTCCCCAAAAGATGATGCTGATGTAACTTCCAAAGAAAATAACTTGTTCGCTTCAGGTGAGGTCCCATCTGGTGAGGAGTCTAACTTGCCAAGAAATACTGCCGTAGCTGCTGAGACTCCTACACAGCAGAGAAAGAAAAACTACAATAGTAGAAAGCATAAATCTGATGAAGCAGCACCCACTGTTACTTTGCCACCAATAGCAGTGACTGAAACCAGGCACATAAAAGCTTGCTCTGAAATTGACAACCGCAATAACATTCAGTCGGATCTGGATTCATGCTCAGCCCAAGGATTGGCTACAGTTGGAGTAGATTCTTCCAAGGAACAGTCTTCTGTACATGGTGAAGAGATCCAGGGCAGAGTAATTAATCACAGAAAACCTCAGCAGCGAAGATTTTCACGGAATCAGCAATCCAACAGACCCTTGGATAAGTTTCATGGAAATGATAATGTCATGTGGGCACCTGTCAAGTCACAGACTAAATCAGACCAAGAAACTAATCAGCAGACTCTGCAGGTATCTATCAATTCTGCAAAAAGTGACACTCTAGTGCAGAGCAATACCAAGGGAAAAAGAGCAGAAATGGAGAGATACGTCCCCAAGCCAGTAGCCAAAGAACTTGCTGAACAGGTTAGCATCCTACAGCCAGATTTAACTTTTAGTGGATTAGCGTCTGATGTATCCACTCAAAAGGTGGATAGTGGATTGCAAATTCAAGAAGGCTTAGAAACTGGTACCTCTGCAACCCGCAATGCAGCTATAGATTCTAAGGAGAGTAATAAACAAGGAAAATTGCATGGAGCATGGCGTCAGCGTGGCTTGGCTGAAGCACCTTTGCGTGGATCTTCACCTTTCACTTCTAACACAAACAAGAATGCTCTTCCAGTAGTGGGTCACCATTCTATTAAGCCTGAAGTGGTTACAGAAAAAGTGGAAGTAAAGGTTTCTAGGTATCCCAATTCTTCTGAAAATTGCAATGTATCTACTGATACTGATGCAGCAGTTCCTGTCACTGCTATTTCTGTGAGAGATCAGATAGCAACTGGCAAAGGTAAGCGGCAGTCACTGAAGGCTGACAAAAGGTTGGGTTCTAGTCACGGGCGGGAGAAAAACTCTATTTCTATGGAGGCTGATAAAAATCATACCCTGTTTTCTGATTCTGATATAAGGCATTCTGAGAAAATTTCTGTTCCGAAGGAGAGTCGTGGCTTTGAGGAACGTGTGTCATCACAGTGGCAGCCCAAATCTCACCCATCTACAAATCAGAGCTACAGGAGTGGTAGGTCGAGCTCAGGTCCAGAAGTTGCTAGTGAAAGGAGTGGCACCATCAAGAAAGGTTTTGCTTCTCAGTCTAGGTTTCATGTTATTTCCAACACTAAAGAGATGGGCGAAAATGACTTTTCTGATTCAGTTGATCAATCTTTATCTGAAAATAAGACTTCAGAGATGGTAAATGTTGGGCATCAAGGACACAGGAAGGAGAGAAGAATTCCCACAGCCAAAGGACCTCCATACTTCCAGAATGAAATGATTGTCACTTCTGAAGAATCAGCTAGTGCCATGTCTGCAGATGGCCAGTTTAAGTTGCAATCTTCTTTTGATCCAAAGAGGAGTCGAAACCAAAATATTCATCCCAGCAGTAGCCGGAATTCTCATGGTGATTGGGGTCAAGAAAGACAGAGGCATAATGGTCATTATGAATACCATCCAGTTGGGTTACACAACCACCGCAATCCAGAAAGAATTGAAGATGGATCTCACAATGTGGGACCAAGGTACAAGGACCAGAATCAAAACCAGTCAAGGCGTGGAAGGGGGAATTTTCAAGGACGACAAAGCAGCAGTATCCGAGTGGATACTGGTTCTAGTTGAGGGAGCTGTGAACTGGGATCAGCTTGTTTTTTCTGAGGTTGGGAAGTAGGTTTCGAAGTATTGGGTCCTGGCTTGATCAGGCTGGATTTTAGGTACTGCAATTTGTGGTGGTGTTTTATGTTTTCTTTTTCATTATAGCTTACTTTATTTGTTAACTATTATGCTTGTCTTTTGAAAGAATTATTAATATTTTGTCATGTGATGCTTCATACAATTGGTGATGCAAGGAAAAGATAATTGAGTACTAGGATAAGCGATTTTTAATTGTTGCATCTTTGCGTTCGCTTTCCTGTTTCTTTGACTGGCAACTCTTGTGTACATTTGTGAAGGTTATATGCCTTTTCACTCTGGCTCATCAGTACCATGCCCTAGTCAACCTTGATAGTGTAGGTGAGCATTGTTCTCATACAGCTCCATTTTTTATTTAGTTAGCATCATCTCTTGCAGGAGCTGAAAAGAATCCGAGGAACTTTGTATCACTACGGTCCTAGTTGAAAGAAAATGTGAATTGGTGCTTATTAGTTTTCCATTTGTTGGGACTCAGATACATTCTTCATTTATTGCAGTCGGACTAAATCATTGTGAACATATGTACGGACTATGATCTTATGCATATACATATATATGTGTGTCATTGGTATGTGACTCTGCTGCTCGTGCTGTGCAGGTGTACTCTTGAGTTTTTTAAGGTTCAGTGTGAATGTGGTTTTAACAGGAGCTTATGGCAGTCTCTAGTTTGTGTAGCTTGGAAGAGTCGGTATTAGAAACTCAAGTGAATTCCCACGAGGTTAAGTCCAGAGGTAAACCCTGTGATTCTGCTGTAGTGCTGTGTACTCATAAGGAGGAAGCAGGGCCTTCCTCAGTGGTTAAAGAGAAGCTGTGGGCATGCCATAATTGTAGCTGTGATGGATTTGCATCTATAGTAGTAGCACGTCCGCTAGGAAGAAAGACTTGGGAGACTTGGATTATTATGTAGCCGGAAGGCAATGACTTTAGGGACCTCGACTTGGCTTTTATATGCATCTACGAGTCGAATGGATATTTTGCAGCCCTACGTCCTCAATCTGTCGTGTTCGGTTAATTTGAGGTTTGTTTATCGTAGTGGTCAATGTCTGTTACACTTGATTACAAGTATTGATTATTGAAACCTAAGGCTCATGAAGTGTCACCGATAACTTTTGGCCCCCTGAAATCCATCTACCCATTGAATAGAAATATTAGTTGGATGTTAAATGTTTACCCTGACGGTAGTTGGAATCCATCAAAGTGATTATTTTGAAACTGAAAGTATCTATTGAAAGTTGGGCAAACATTTTGTTTTAGGACCAAAATCTAGATATAGTTGTGAATCTTACGTGATCGACTGAACCTAAAACACAAACCATCTAAGGCAGTTTCTTTTATAAGTTGATATCTTTCAGGACCAAGTAATTTTATTAATTTAAAGATGTACTGATGTATCAATTGATAAATAATTATCAACCCTTTAGAGTCTAGACTAAAAGTTTAGCATACTTGATAAGCCCAAATGTGGACGCGCAGATTGCTGAGCACATTAGAAGAAGTTTCAACGTAAAAAAAAAATCTATTTCAAGAAAGTATCTTGGGCATAATATGAATTTCGAGGGATAAAAAATCACAATGTTCAATACCTTGCATCATAATTAATAGCCAAAACGCCGACATGGAGGAAGAGCTACATGTGTCGGCTATGGGAAGGATAACCTTGTGTAAGCATGTCTTTGACATCCTTATCACAATATACCATAGGTACCTTCCGTGTTCCCGACACGGTGGCAAAAACAGTGGATAAACATATAGCGAGGTTCATAGGGATTGGGGATCCAGAAGGAAGAGGCATCCACTGGAAAGCATGGGAGAAGATGTGCCAATCAAAGTGGAGAGGAGGATTGGGAATGAGATCAACAATGGAAATGAACCAGGCAATGCTAGGGAAGCAGGCATGGACAATCATAACCAATAAGGAATCCTTTTTCTCGAGATCCTTCCTGGCAAGATGCTGCAAACGACAGAACCTCCCAGACACAAAACTAAAAGGGGGACTCATGGGGTTGGAGAGGACTACTATGGGGAATGCAATTGATCAAACCTCACCTGAAGTGGAAGATAGTCGATGGGTCAAGGGCTGATCTTTAATCTAACTGGATTCCAAATTAGCTAAATCCAGCCCGTTTTGAAAAACAGCTGCTACCAAGGCTAAATTTCAAAGTAGGAGATCTGATTGATAGCAATCATATGTGGTGGATCCATTCTTGAACACCATCTTTGATCACGAGACTGTTAATCAAATAACAAAAATTCACATCCCATTGCACAACTTCAGACTAGAAGACTGCAAAGTGTGGGAAAAAGAAGAACTGGGAATATACACTGTTAAGTCAGGCTACCACACAATGCGGGAAAGAAATATCAGCAACAAGCCATCAACCTCAACACAACAGGCCACAATGCAAGTTTAAAACTTGATGTGGAAGACAGTATGGAACTGCAATATCCCAGAAAATGTAAAGTTCCTTATATGAAGGATGATACAAGGAGCATGTTCCACCAACCCAAATTTTTGGAAAAGAGGGATGAATCTCTCACCAAAGTGCTAGATGTGCTACAAGTCGGATGAAATAGTGGAGCATATGATCTTCGAATGTGAATTCGCTAGAAGAATATGGAGGTGGAGCTGTCTTGGGCTAGATTTTAGCAGGGGAACACCACACTAAGGATGTGGCTGGATGAATGGGTAGCAAATGCACAAGAAAGAGAGGACTGAGAGCTATGGGCAATTTGGTTCGCTAGGAACGAGGTTACTTTGCAACAAGTCACGCCA
>JAULKJ010000010.1:3292738-3308392 GCA_032355405.1 Rubia balearica
TGGAGCTGTCTTGGGCTAGATTTTAGCAGGGGAACACCACACTAAGGATGTGGTTGGATGAATAGGTAGCAAATGCACAAGAAAGAGTGGACTGAGAGCTAGTTTTTTTTGTCATTTGGGCAATTTGGTTCGCTAGGAACGAGGTTACTTTGCAACAAGTCACGCCATCCATGGGGAAAACCCAGGAAATCATCAAGGAACTTGTTGTAAGTGCACAAGAGGCGAAAAAGAGATACTAGTAGAAGATCGACACAGAGAATAAAATCAGCCAAGCACAAGCGGAAGACCCCATAGGACAAGGCGTATTTACTCAAAGCGTCAAAGTAGCTGATACTCAGCTGAAATGGCTCCTCAAAGGAAAGGACTTAACCAGCTTATATCTGGGTTGGACAGAGGTGATGACAGATGCAACCTTTTTCAAAACAATCGGGAAATCTATGATAGAATAGTGCATAGAAACAGAGGGTACAAATGAGAAGTGGCATGAATACAAGAAATTAAGCTCATAAATACCCACACAGACTGAATGGACAACAATCTTTAATGCGATGTATCAGTCAAGCAGCAGAGGCTCTACACACTTAGCCATTACAACAGACTGTGATAACGTACTAGCCTATGTTAGGAAATTCCCGGACATTCCAACAGACATAAGGTGCTTAGAGAAATCAAAATTTTATCTATGGTTTTCTCTAGGATTATCATAGTGAAAGTTGACTAATCTATTGTAATAGGGGCACATTGATTAACTCGTTTGCGATTTGCGTGTAACACAAATATTAATATAAATGAGAACTGAGCATTACCTTACGACCAAAAAAAGAGAAAAAAGATAAAGTTTTTGTATTTGTAAAGACTAATGAAGGGCTGATGCGCTACTAGAAACTTTAGCCCGTATCAAAGAAAATATAATATTGATCTTTGATTACAATTTAGTGACATATAAAACTAGAAGACTTAAAAAAGGTGTTCAATTGAAATTTTATTGAACTAATTAAATTGTAGAGCAAATGACTTCGGTAGCCCTTGAATTATCACCATCGTTTACCTTTGCCCCTTATGTTTTTGAATACTTTTAGCCTCTCAAATTACAAACCTGATGATTTGTGGCCATTCCATCTGATTCAAGTGTTAACTCTAAAAAATCCCGTTAATTGAAGGCAAAATTGTTTTTTCATCTTTTTTTTATTTGCAAACTCAGTCCATGCATCTTATATTGATTAAATATCAGTCCCTGCATACATTTTTAATCATGGACCAGCCCTTTCCTCATATGCATCATCATTTTCTTCAAAGTCGCATTCTTTAGCACCAGTGCTGGAGCCGTTGGCCGAAGAAATGTCCCAGTGACGACTCAGAGCCTGAAACCCATACCTGATGGGGAACCATTCCATTCTCAAATCCCTCATCATCTCCGGCATGCCCCCGCTGAACTCTCATCCCCGGCGTGCCCTGATAATCTCAGGCGGATGAAATTTTCTCATTACCACTCTCTTCCCTAGTTCTCTTAATTGCCACTATCTTCCCCACTCTCACAATCGCCATTCTCTCAAACCTTCCCCCAGGTTCAAAACCTCTGTAAAATCAAAGAAAAACATAGCCCACATTCCAATTCGGATGAGATTCTACGGACAAAACCCTTGAGAGGAGTGAAAGAAACGAGGGGAAACCCTAGAAGGGCTCCTTCGGCTATAGTGGCGTCTCATTGATCTGGCGGGTGGTTGAAACTTGAAACCCAAACCTCCGATTTGGACAGTGGCGGTAACACTAGAGATTTTCAAGCTGTTGAGATGGCCGGTGAAGTGTTAATTTTCACCACGAGCGGCGGTGTGAGAAATGAGGAGGGTCGTGAAGAGATGGTGAGGTGGTGGTCGACAATGTGGGCAGCAGGGGGAAGGTCAAGAAGAGCCGGTGAGGTGGTGGGCGAAAGTGTGGGTAGCGGGGGAAGGTTAAGGAGATGGTGAGGTGGTGGGCGACGGCGAGGGCACCAGGGGCGAAGGTTGAGAAGAGATGGTGTGGTGGTGGGCGACAGTGAGGACACCAGAGGTGAAGGTTGAGAAGAGATGGTGAGGTGGTGGGCGACGGTGTGGGTAACCGGGGAAGGGATGCGGGCGACGGGGAAGAGAGAGAAAAAGAAAAAGTAATAGAAAAACAAAAAAAGGTAATAGAAAAACAAAAAAAGTAATAAGGA
Organism: Rubia balearica; assembly: GCA_032355405.1. Classification (NCBI taxonomy): domain Eukaryota; kingdom Viridiplantae; phylum Streptophyta; class Magnoliopsida; order Gentianales; family Rubiaceae; genus Rubia; species Rubia balearica. The sequence continues at coordinate 3,294,930 of JAULKJ010000010.1, forward strand.
AAAATATAAAATGACTATTTTGCCCCTAAATTTGGGGCTTTTGACCGATTGATGTTTTGACCCGACGAAATGACCACAAATAAGTTGTTTGTAAGTTGAGGGGTAAAAATGTTATAAAAGGGGGCAAAAAGTGGACAGTGATGATAGTTGAGGGGTCACCGAAGTCATTCTCTAAATTGTATGATCAAATAGAAATTATGAAAATTATGATATGTGCAACATAAGGTACATTCTTTCCATTTCATCTAATTTCATTTCTGTGGGGAAAAAAGTCCCATAGATAGAACAAAGAGAAAACACTTCCTACCGTTAACAATGACCTTATTTTTAAAAATAATTTTATTAATAATATGTTAGTACTAAAAAAATATATGAAAAGATCATCTTGTTACATTATTAATTATTACACTTGACATGTCTGTAAATTATATAACAAGTTATATACATGTCGTAAAAAATGGATAAATTAAGGAGGTGTTTAGCTTTTGAATTGTTCTAAATGTAGATTCATTTAAAAGCTTGCTCGGAAACAAATCATGCTATATGATGTTTCTATTAGGGAACAAGTTCAGAGATAATATATGACTAGAGGCCTTATATATCAACCTATAGATCAACCTATCGGTTATAGTTTCCAGTTGAGAAAAATCAACAAAGATAGTAGAAATTTACAATCAAATTGGTTTAAATGCATGGGTGGATTATAGAGTGTCAAAGGATGCAACCTTTTGTTTTTGGTGTTTTCTCTTTAAATTTTCAGTTGGAGGATTTCGAGTTGGTGATGGAGCATATACGAGCACAAGTGCAACTAATTTTAAAAAGGCATTGCAAATGTTTGACAAATATGTATGGAATGTGGGTAATGCTCACAATAATGCAAGAATAAAACCTGAGGATTTTAAAAACTAAAAGCAGAATGTTTATATAGTGATTGTGTAGGGAATGAACCCATTTAACAACTATTTCATATGTCATATATTTTCTTTTGACACGAGACTTGTCTTTTCATAGACATGATGAAGCCATGTGTTTTTGGAATAAAGGTAATTTTCTTGAGCTACCTGACTGGTATGTGCAACGGAATATAGAAGTGACTAAGACAATGAATGAGAATGCACCGAGAAACAATAGAATGATTGCTCCTAGTATCCAAAAAGAGTTAACAAAAGGCTATGTTGTTGAGATTACTAATATCATTTTTAATGATATAGGGGAAGGCATATTTTCTCTTTTAGTTGATGAATCTCGTGATTTTTTTAATAAAGGATCACATGAGAGTTGTCTTTAGATATGTGGTAAAGAAGGGTGCATCATTGAATGCTATCTTACTCTTATGCATGTGGCTAATACATCTTCATCTACTTTGAAAGATGCCATCCAAGAATTCTTTTCTAAAGATAGGTTCTCATTGTTAAGGTTGAAAGGTCAAATCTATGATGGGGCTTCATATATGCGAGGTGATTTTAATGGATTTAAAGCTCTTATATTGAAGGAAACCTCATCTTCGATGTACGTTCATTGTTTTTCCCATCAACTTTAGCTAGTTATTGTTGGAGTTGCTAGGTTAAACAAAATTTTGGGTGTTTCTTTGAATATGTCAATATGACTGTGAATATTTCGGGAGGTTCTTGCAAGTGAAAAGAATTGCTTAGACAAGAGCATGAACAAATTTTGGAGGTTTTGGAGAGTGGAGACAATGCTAGTGGTAATGGCCAAAACCAAGAAATGAGCTTAACACGAGCAGGTGACGCACACTAGGGATCACATTTTGTGAATCTTTGTTTACTAATATCTATGTGGACTTCCATATTAGACTTTCTTGAAAGTGTGTTTGAAGGTGGTACTAGTTTGATTGATAAGATGGAAGATTATGAAGTTATTTTATTGATATATTTGATGAAGAGTTTGTTGGCAATTACAAATGATTTATCTATGGCATTAAAATGAAAGGACCAAAACATTGTAGTAGCAGCTGGTTTGATCAGCACAATGAAGAAGAGACTACAAAGTTTGAGAGACTATGATTATGAAGAATTGTTGGAGGTAGTGAATTTATTTTGTGAGGAACATCTCATCCCAATACCGTATATAGAGGTTAATAGGAGAATTCATGGTTGTGGTAGGCGTAGTAAACAAATGTGACAAATTTGAATCATTATCGATATGATATTTTCAAATGAGATACTTATAATTTTATTTCTTTTGTTTCATAAGATTGATTTTATTATAGATTTATCTCAGTTTCTTATGTTTTAATTTTTGAAATTTTAATTAGGTGCTTGATAAAATGGTTGATAAGATGACCGTTTTCCCGAAGCAAGTACAAATCTGCTCACTTGTATTTCATGCCTTGATCCAAAGAAATTTTTTGAGCGATTTAATGTTTGTAAATTACTTGAACTTTCCAAACTACATTCGAATGATTTCACAATGAGTGATTGTGCGGAACTTGAATGTAGCTTAAGGTTTATATTTGCTATATACGAGCTTATAGTGAATTTTTTGTTATTAAAAAATTGGAAAATCTCGCTAAAAAGATGGTTGAAAAATGGTAGAATGTAATACTTCCACTGGTATATCATCTCATTGAGTTGGCATTGGTCCTACCAGTTGCAACAATTTCAGTCAAGAGGGCTTTCTTTGCAATGAAGATAGTCAAAACTGATTTACATGATAAAATGAGGGATGAGTGGTTGAATGATAGTTTAGTTGTGTATATTGAAAAATAGTCCATCAAATTTGAAAATGAATCAAATCTACAACGATTTCAGTAGACAAAAAGTCACATATTTCAATTGTCCTTGCTTGTTTCATAGGTTAGTTAGGCTATATGTACTAAAATTGATGTTTGAAATTTTGTTGATTAATGATTTTATTACTTTTATATATTTTATTCATTTTCCCGTAATTCTTAGTAGCCCCCCTCTCAATTTTTGTTCCAAATCCGCCATTGAAAGACGCAGGCGACTGTTAAAAGACGACAAACACAATAATGTCGCAAGAATAATAAATAGTATAAGTTAGACAAGTAATAAGCAAGCATTAGAATTATGTCAATCGAAACCTACCTTATTCGTGAAATATAGAGGAATGTCCCGCGACATCGTGACTTGCTGGTAGTACATCGATAATTAACTCAGATCAGACTCTCCGTTATAAGTGGAGACGTTATTTGAAGCTTATGTACCAAATTCAAGGAGCAGCAGCTATAAGTTTATAACTTGTGTGAGCAATGACGAAACGACTTGTTCGTACTTTCCAATCATACGCTCTAACTCCTTATCGATGACACTGAGGTTTTTGCCTTCCACGAATTTCTCTGTTATCCTGGTAGTTCCAAAATACGCGTGGACATATAACTTATCTATGCATGAGTTCCCAATGGCGTTGTATGAAGGGGAACCATCGCCCATACCAATGGTTGTGTCTAACAGTCATATCCAACCTTGGCTGGTGCAGAAACATCTGTCCCAATGTGTTAGGCTATGAAGCGGTCCCTTGATTGACCACGTTTAATAAACAAGGGACCTGTTGCATATGATAAAGGGTTGTACCAAGGTTTAGATATACTTGTCCAGTGGTTATTGGAGTTGATTGCGACGTGAAACTGAATAGAGGGACGACAGTGTTGACTGTTAATATGAACGGATTTGGGCATCATTGGAAACCAAAAACTGAACAGAGAAGAGTAAGATTTGAACGGGGTCACAAAAAAAATCAAGAGTGACGATCAAAGATGAAGTTTAGAAAGGAAGTCAAGATCATGAGGAGGCTGCCGGAGATGAGAAAGGAAGGTTGCGAGAGAGAAAGATGAGAAAAATTAAAAGGCTATCTGAATAGGATCAAAAATTGCCTAAAAAAAGAATTTGAGAAGGGAAGCATCTTTGATGCTGTACACATTATTTAGGCCGGACGAGGCCAAGGTGTTATGATTTGGCAGGAACATTTTTGTTTGAATTTTATGAGGCACAAAATCAATGCTGCTATATAATCATATAAGCGATAAAACCCTTGATAATGAGGATTAGGTTAGAAAGTAGTGGAATAATATTGTGATTATTTTCATGACCCGGGTACAATATATAGAGTTACAAGAGACCTATATAAAATCATAAAAGGAAAAAGATTCTAGTCTATGCAAAAGTAATATTAAAAAAATATTGCTATTCCTTAATAATCCTCCTCAATTTAGAGCATGAAGATCAAGAATGCCCAACTTACCAACAATAACTGAAACTGAGTTTGCCCAAGAGTTTTTGTGAATTAATCTACAAGCTGATCAGAAGTGCAGATATGTTGAGCAACAATATCACCGGAATGCACAAGGTCACATAAAAAATGACAATCAACCTCAATGTGCTTCTATGTTCATGAAAGACATGATTAGCCAAAATATGACGAGTAGACTGACTATCGGAAAAAAAAAATGCATGAGGGTAGAATGCCCAATGCCTAAGTCGTCCTGAAGCAAAGACTTAAGCTAGAATAACTCACAAGAAGTTACAGTCATAACACAATACTCTGCTTCAGTAGAAGAACAAGAAACTGTAGGTTGATTCTTGATCTTCAATGAAACCGAAGAATCACCAATCATCACAAAATATCCAGAAAGAGAACGTCGTATAATAGGACAAACATCCCAACCTGAATCACAGAAAGCAGTCAACTATAAAGAACTACGAGAAGAGAGGAATAAAGCCTGACCAAAATGACTCTTCAACTAGTGTAAAACTCGTAAAGAAGCTTGCCAGTGAGTAACTCAAGGATAGTTCATAAACTGAGCAAGGGCATACACCGAATAACTCAGCTCAGGACATGTAATGGTAAGCTAAATTAGGCAACCAACAAGGCAGATATATTGCTCAGGATCATCGTAAAGGGGTACCTCGATGCATGCTAGATCGTGTTGTTGTTCCATTGGAAAATCAGTCGGTTTAGCAGCCAATAAATCAGTGTGTGAAAAAAAATCAAGTGCGTATTTCAGTTGTGAAAGAAACATCCCATCCAGTGTTCTAGAAATCTCTATACCCAAGAAATAGTTGAGCACACCAAGATCCTTCATGTGAAAACAAGAACTCAAGTATTTCTTGAATTCATAGAGAAGCTATGAAGAACTACCAGCAATCACAAGTCATCCATATAGACAAGAACATGCAATGAAACCAAATCACGAAGTAAGTGAAGAGAGAGTAATTAGCCTTACTTTGAACAAAACCAAATGCGCGAAGAGAATTAGCAAACTTGGAAAACCAGTTGCGAGGAGCCTGTCGCAAATCGTAAAGACATTTTTTAAGTCAACAAACAAAGCCCGGTGGTTCAGAATAACCAGGATGAGGGCACATGAAGACTTCTTCGTGAAGATCACCATGTAGAAAAGCATTATGAACGTTCATATGATGAAGTTCCCAACCACGAATGATAGCAACCGACAAAAATAGGTGAACTGAACTCATCTTTGTAGTAGGGGAAAATGTCTTAGTAAATTTGGTTCACTCAATTTGACGATTACTAAGAACCACTCGACGAGCTTTGTGATGTTCAATTGTGCGACCACATTTGAACTTGGTACGGTAAATCCATTTATACCTAATGATAGTCTTATCTGGAGGAAGAGAAGCCATAGTATAAGTCTCATTACATTCAAGAGAATTAATATTATCTGCAATAGCATCACGCCAATGATCATGCTTCGATGCCTCATAATAAGTAGTAGGATCTGCACTAGAAGTAGTAGGATATAAATCTAGAATGCAAAACAAAGTTTTATTGCAATTTATTTAATCAATTAAAGGATAGAGAACACCTGAGTATAGTGATGGCGCAGGAGTGAGCATAGAAATAGGGGTGATGGGGTTAGCAGAAGTAATAGAGCAGACATAATCATTCAGATAAGCATGAGGGGTGACAATCCCGAGTACTATGATAAGCAGATAAATCACGAGATGTAGAAGGCTGACCAGAAGAGCCATTAGGCAGCGGTGGTGACGTGGCCTCAGACGACGGTGCTAAAGCAGGAACAACTGCATGAGGTGACGCTGGAGGAGGCTCGGTTGCAACATGCAGTAGAGGGATTGGAGCGGCCGAATCCAGTGGAGCAGGGTTTGCATCATTTTCTTCTGACGGCAAAGGCGGCGAGGCCAAAAGTGGCGGCGATGGTAAAAAGGCCGCGTCTGTAGTGGCGGTGACATCGTTTCCATGCGAGAGGTCATGACATCGCGGGTCGGCACTGGAAAAGGCGCATAATTATCAAACCATTCTATACTTGGGGATTGTGCAGTCTGAACAGGAACATATGGCACAACAAACGTAAGTTGACCTTCATAGAAATCAGTATCACGACTGTTAATGAAGGTGCATGATTTAAAATAAAAAATGCGATAGCCTTTCTTTCCAACTGGATAGCCAAAAAAATATGAATTGTCGACTTCTGGGAGAAAACTTGTCACAAAATATGGTAATATGAGATGCAAAGCACAAACAACAAAATACATACATAAGCTTATTACTGGAGTGCATCCATGGACGAGCTCAAACATCGTGCATCTATTGAGTTGTTTCATCGGTGTTCTATTGATAAAAAATGAAGCATTAAGAACATATTCTCCCCAAAATTCAATCAGCAAATTAGTCTGAAAGCACAGAGCTTGAGCTACATTTAACAAATGACGATACTTGCGCTATACATGACCATTCTGCTGTGGTGTGTCAACCATAGAAGTCTCAAAAAGTATGACGGATTCATCGAAATAAGATAAAAAAGGAAGAAAATCTGTACCATTGTCAGCATGGACACGACGAATGGTGTAACTAAACTAATTCTTGTTAAAAGCACAAAATTATAAATCTAGAAGTTACATTTGACTTAGCCACTGATAAATAAACCCAAAAGCCCGGGAATAACCATGAACAATGGTTAAAAATAAATTGTACCACTAGAAGAAGATGAGTTATAAGGCCCTCAAACATCACAATGTATTAATTCAAACAAAGAACTAGCATTTAAAAAACTCAAAGGAAAACTATGTCTAGTTTGCTTTGCTCTATGACACACAGAGCAAGGAACACAGCTATTATTTGTGCTAAAATCAAGAGTAGGAACAGAAGACAACACCATTGAGGATGGATGCCCAAGAAGTCGATGCCATAAATCAAATGAGGATGTAGAAACTGAAGCAACTGTCGGAAAAAATTGTGGGATAGGAGACTGAACGTGCGTATCCAGCAAATGAATCCAATATAACCCCCTTGCTGTTCACCTATGCCAATCACAGTCCTCATACTATTTATTTTGTAATATGCAATAATTTTCAGTAAGAAAAACTAGATATTTTAAGGTACAAAGCAATCTAGAGCATGGTAATAAGTTGCTTCATAGTGTAGGTATATAAAACACATGAATAAGAATGCTATATCTAAAACATAATGATCCAGATAGTGTAGCAGATGACACAGATCCACCAGGAACTAGAACATTAATAGAATTGGTAGCAGTAGTAATGTCAATAAGAGAACCTTTGTCACCAGTCATGTGTTTGAGGCTTCGAAATCAAGAGTTAAAGGTAAAGTAGGCTTACCTAACCCATGGTCGGAAGGATAATTTAACTCATTAAATAAATTAAGGGCGGTACTCCATTGATCGTCACACTATGCAGGACCAAAAAGAACTGGTCGGGGGTGCCGGAGGGTGTGACTGCAATACCTGGTGGTGTGGTGATAACTCCGGTTAATGGCGGTTAAGGGCTGCAGGGTGCGTCGATGGCTGGAACGCCGGATGTGGATGCGACTGGCGGAAATAGAGTCATGTTTTTGGCAGCGTTGACTCTGTCCCTCATCTTCGTGAACCATTCTGGATAGCCTGTGAACTTGAAACAGGTGGCTTTATCGTGGGCCTCACGATTACAATGAGTGTAAATAAGATTCTTGTGTTCAACTGCAATGAGAACTCTAGGTGAAGATCCTAAAGGTGGTGGACGACGAGAGACATACGCTACAGAGTCAGTTGAAGATTCATGAGACCGAATGAAGGCTTTGTGAGTCTTCTCCAGAATCGCGGGAGCATAAATGCTAGTGATGGATTGCATCATTTCTTGAGCCATGACATTGGATCGCAAGATGTGATAACTTCCATCTAAACCTAGGAGAAGTCGATAAAAAATCTGTTTCTCACAGTCGTTGATGGCAGAAGCAGCAACGTTGCATGTACACAATGGTTTACAAGCTTCACAGGAAAAAACCCGAGGAGGCTGATGAGAGTTGTAATCATCATATAGCTTTTTAAATTTGTAGAACTAGATGGTAAGTGTCTAACCATTCTGGTATCATCGCACATCTGCAGAACTTTCGTACCATTGCCAAGAGAAAATCATCCAACAAGATATCATCCCATAATTTCTTAGCGGTAGAGAAATAGTTCGTGGAAGATCGCACAGATGGATTAACAATGTGCAAGATCCAGCAAACAAGAGTAGCATTCACTCCGGGCCATTCATCATAATCAGGATCATTAGCCCGGGATTGAGCAATGGTTCCATCAATGAAACCAAGTTTCTTATTACCAAGCAAAACACTACGAATCACAGTGGTCAATTCAATTTAGTTTTCTCCACCTTTCATAACGGAGGGACATATAATAAGGCGGGGACCGTCAGAAGGATGGATGTAGTAGGTAAAATTTTTCGGTCGGCCAACATGTACGGTTTGCGCGTTGCTAGAATGCAATTGCAACTGCTTAAGTAAAGGTGCAATAACACCCTTGGAAGCGAGATTCCGAATCTTATTGGCCTCAGTTTCATCGTGATGTGAGCAGATTCTGCAGCATCACGAGCAGTCAGAATTAGAAGTCGACATCGGTGCAAATCAGATTAGATCGACAACGAAATCGGGTTAGGAAGACGCGGTGGCGTGTGTATGTGGCAGCGGCGACACATGAGGCCGACAACGACAGTAGATAGGTGCTGCAGCGGCTCGAAAAAAACAGCGGCAAGCTTTGATTGGATTTCGGATGGCAAGGCGGCAGCGGACGGCGGTACGTGAGGTATATGCACAGACGGCCGCTGTGGTTGCAGTAGAATTTAGGACAAAAAATTTATAGTTTAGCTTTCAGGATTTTAGTTTCTGATACCACATAGAAAGTAATGGAATAATGTTGTAATTGTATTTATGATCTGGGTTATAATATATAGAAGTACAAGAAAGCTAAAAGGAAAATGATTTTAATCTATTCACACAAAATATTGCTATTTCATAATAATTAGTTATTCATGTTATAAACAAATAATTATAAGATTAAAAGAGTACGAAACCCTAGTAGAATTATACTCTCAACTCATCTGCTCTAACAAATTTCGTAATGAACACTAGAAAATATATATACTATGTACACAAAAGTTCTCGTTAATATCCAAAACTTGACTGAATTCAATAGATGCAGTGTGAAAATGATTTCGTCTGTTCAGTTAGCGTTGTACACCGCTCAATTGATTTGTAAATTTAAAATAACCTGCAAAACTCGAGACGCTTGAACATTTATTCATTCAGTTGAGCTTCATTTCTTTATGAAAATTTTCAATATATTCATGAGCAGAATGCTCATTTGCTCATCTCAACTTTCGCAAACTGTTTGCATTCATTGATCTAATAACAGTGAACCATCGATGCAATTGTATTGATCCAACATTACAGGCAGAAGGCTGTGTTGGAGCAGACTAAGTATGTGTTGAATCTGAGAGTGAGACTTGTGAGCAGCAAAAAACACATGATTCTTCCCCTTCAACTCCACTTGACTATACCCAGGTATTTTGTTCACCCCACTCTCTTTCATCCTCTTCCTCATCCTTGCAAACTCATCCCATTTCCCATTTGCAGCATACAGATTACACAGAAGCACATAGCTCCCTGAGCTACACGGCTCGAGCTCCACTAATCTCTCCCCCAGCACATCCACTAGCTCTGCCTGCCCCCCGTGCAGCTTGCAGGACCCGAGCAGCGAGCCTACAACCGCCCCATCGCGATCCCCTGGGCCCATTGCGTGCAGTACCTCAGCAGCCTCGTTGATCAGCCCCGCCCGGCCTAGGATGTCAACCAGGCAACACAAGTGCTCTTTGTTTGGGGTTATGTTGAAGGCAGCCTTCATGGAGTTGAAGAGTTTTCGTCCTTTCTTCACTAGACCTGCATGGCTGCAAGCTGAGAGGATTCCCAGGAAGGTAATTTCATCCGGTTGATTGCCTGATCGCAGCATTTGTGCGAATGTTGTCAGTGCTTGGATACCATAGCCGTAGTTGGAGTAGGCAAGAATCATTGCAGTCCATGAGAAGACATCTTTGGTTTCAACACTTTCGAAAGAAAATCTTGCAGAGTTAAGATCGCCAGTCTTGGAATACATGGTGATGAGAGCATTGATCAATGAGGTTTCTGACCCGAAACCTAAGTGGACAATAAGAGTGTGAGCCTGCGAAAGCTCAAGAACTCCCTGACATGCGATTAGCACACTAGTGAGAGTAATCACATTTGCTCGGTTGCAGCTACGTAGCAGGAGGATGAAGAGCTTGAGAGCTTCTTCTTGAGGCCCGTTCTTGGCATACCCGTCAATCATTGCATTCCAAGTCACCGTGTTCTTATCTGGCATTGCGTTGAAAAGATCAACAGCCTCAACCATGAGGCCTTCATCTGCATAGGCTGTGATCATTGCATTCCAAGCAGCCACATCCTTGTTTGGCATTTCATCAAAATACTTTCTCGCCAACTCAATCCAGCCTTTCTGGGCAAGTCCCGTAACCATAGTTGTCCAAGAAATAGAATTTCTCCGCCCCATAGAATTAAACAACCGCACAGCTTCATCCACTCTATCATAATTTAGGCAACCTTGTATCATTATATTCCATGAATAGAGATTGCGCATTGGCATCCGATAGAAGAGCTCGAGGGCATCATCAACTCGAGAATTCTCCACATAAGCCCTGATCATGGCTGTCCAGGTAACCACATTGTGTGAAGGAATCTGATCGAAAGTTTCCCGTGCTCGATCAATCAAACCATTCCGAGCCAATCCCAACAGATAGTAGTCCAAGAAACTTCATTTTTCTCCGGCATTTGCATAAACAGCTGAAAAGCCTCCTCCACTCTGCCATGCTGCAAGTAGCCAGAAACCAACCCTGTCCAAGTAAACACATTCTTGTGAGGCATATGATCGAAGATCTTCCGCGCAAAATCCAGCCTTCCTACCTTGGCGTACGCGTGGACCATGGCCGAATCAGCCACAATATTCCTCTCAGGCATCGCATTGTACAAGATTTCAGCTCTATGAAGATCACTGAGTTTGAGATAAATAGTAACCATGGATGAATAAGAAACAACATCTCGGTGTGGCATTTCATCGAACACCTTCCTGGCCTCACTCACTTTACCCAACTGCCCAAGGTTCCTCATTTGGAGATTACGTTCATAAATACCCTCCTTTTTTGCCAAGCCTAACACGGTGGGGACATTTTGGGGATGAAGCTTTAATTTTGAATATGATCTGCAAACGGCGGGAAGCTTGAATGCATGGCGTCTAGCGCCAAAAATAGAGCCGTTCATGTCGCCGCCATCAGATTTTGATATCATGAAATCTACTCAATTTCTCCATTAGATTGTTTACAAACTTTATTACGACAAAATTTTTGGGACTCAGAATTTAGACTATTCTCAAATTTGAATAATAAAAAAAAGTAACCTTATACTCCCTCCGTCTCAGCTATTTCTGCCCTCCGTCTCAGCTATTTCTGCGAAGAGAGAAATTTCACACTGTTCAAGAAACATGTTTGACCGTTAATATCTTTACCTACGTATAATAACGACAAATAAAAAGTTAATATTTAGAAACTACTTGTTACGACGAATTGAACAATATCATATACGATAATATTATTGTTCATATTTTTATTCAAATATGCGATCAAACTTTGAGGGAAATAGTGTGAAAAAAGTAAGAGTGCAAAAATAGCTGGGACGAAGGGAGTACCATTCACAAGCAGTGTGCCCTAGAAAATAAGTGAAAGTGCAAAAAAATCAATTTCTACAAATATACTCCGTATGTCGGAATTTGGAAAAGTAATTTTTGCCCCTCTGGAAAAAAGAAGAAGAAGAAGAAGAAGAAGAAGAATTTACTATTACACCTCCTTCTTCTCCTAAATCCTAATCCTAAACACACTTCACACCGCTCTTTATCATCATCATCCTTATTCTCCTCTATTTCCTCCCTCCACCCGGCCCTCCGCCCATATCACAATCGTTGGGCGGCATTGAAGCTGCTTGAGCTTCTCTCCAAGCTATGAAATACTATCTTCTTAGAAGCATTTATTCTGAGGTTATCGACAGAGTTTGTGGAGATTCACGTCACCACGAGCTTATTTATCATCAAAACGTCGTGATTCTACAAACGGGTGCCAGGATTCAAAGGACGTCGTTTATATCACGATTTGCCTCTGCTCAGGGTATTTCTAGCGATGTCTACCTTTGGAGTGAAACTTTATTGTTTTCGTCAAAGAATAAGGTGCAAGCTCGTCTTCCTATGAAGTTGGGTTGAGCCATTGGATTAACTCGCTAGGCCCAGTCATTGAGTTGACCCATAGGGCCCAATTGATGAGTTGACCCACTGAGTTTGCCCGAGGGTCGCCATATGAGTCAGCTGGGTTTGCAGGCTCCGACGGTGGTTTTACAGAGTTCTGGTGGAGCTTCATCAGCCCTAAAAGCTCCTTCTATTGGCTGGAGCATCTCAGAAATTTCAGAAAGAACAAAAACGGGCCAGAGCTTTAGGGTTTAGAGCTGGGTTGGTGGTGGGGATTTGTGGTACGGTGGTGCCACAACGGTGGTCGGCGGTGGGGTGGTGGTGGAGCGGCGGTGTCAGGAAAGATGGTGGAGCGCCAAGGTGATGGCGTGGCGACATCGAAATCGTGGCGGTGATGTGGTGGTGGCGGAGCAGCAGCCATACGGTAAGGGTAAAATAGTCCTTATAATTTAAGATTTCATTCGAGAGGTATTTTTGCCATTTCATGTGTGGTCAATGACTGAAATGTCAAGGTCAATGCCAAAAGGGCCACCGGAGGGTTATATTGGCACATTTATTAAATAGTTGTGTTTTTTAAAAAAACTTTCAAACATTTGAAGGTTATATTGCCACTTTCGTAATTATGTAGGATTATATTCGTATATTTCCCTAAAAAGAACCCTATGGTGGATGAGTTGGATGATATATGTAATTAAAAAAAGGGATATATAAGGGATATATACCAATATAACTCTACCTATTTGACATAAATGCCAATATAACTCTCATATATTTTTTAGTGAAAAAATAACCCTAACTAGTTAATGTAAGTGCCAATATAACCCTCAGATCCCATTTCCGGCGGTTAGGGACCGCGCCCGGCCTGCCGCTGGACCTATCACTTATAGGGTTATATTGACACTTACATCAACTAGGTAGG
>JAULKJ010000010.1:3324277-3335497 GCA_032355405.1 Rubia balearica
AACTTGCCCATTTGCTATATTTGGATTATCCTTTGCTCTTACACTTGATTAAGGTTTACATTTCCTGTGCATGCCTACCCCTTAATTTGAGGATGTGCTCACTATTAACCCCTTTATAATCCTCTCCCCCGCCTTCACTCTCGTTGTCACTCTATTTACTCTGACAGTCCTCTGAAACAGGGTCATTGAAAATCCTTGGTTCCTAGGCCTGCACAAGAGAAGACACATCAAATTTTAATTTTTTTCGATGATGTTTCCGGAAATTACAGATCTCCAGCCATCTACCGCCATTCACCGGCCATCCTTCTCTTCACGCTAATACTACTTTCTAAATTAATAAGAATACATGGAAGTATTGACTTTATTAATAGAAATAATTTAATAGAGAAAATTAAAAAAAGATGGCGTACTTATTTGCATGTATTTGGGATATAATAAGTAAACATGTGATGACTTTATCATAAATCTCGATTTCGCTGCGCTCAGTAACTAAATAAGTGAGATGAATCTGCGACAGGTTTGGAAAAGTCTACCTGCTTTCAATCGTCTTCACATCACCCTCCTAGGCATTAACACCATGCCCTCACCTTCGCTCATCAGAAGCTCAATTTGCGGAATCCAACAATAAGGAGGTGGTGGATTAAAATGCTCCTTTTCTAATCATAAACAATAGTTTAAAATGGTTAATTTTAGGTTTTTTAACAACTTTAAATGACACTCATTGAGTTACACTCCCTCCGCTCTGAAATAAATGACACATTGAAACGTGACTCGATATTTTATGCAAGATGAAATGACAAAGAATAATTGTGAAAAATGGGAAAATTTTGGGAAAGCGGCGAGACTAGCCATAAAGTTGTTGTAGTAAAAAAATATTGTAGGAATTTTACAACATATTCTTTACCATTTTGAGTAAGAATTAAAGTGTGCCATTTTATGTGGGACAGGCGAAAATAAAAAGTGTGTCAATTATTCCGGGACGAGGGAGTATAATAAATTATTATTATCATAGCGGGTATAGTGGGGTGGGGCGGGCCGGGTATGAACTAATATCCATACCCGACCCACTACCCATGATGTGTATTATTTTCATATCCATACCCGCCCTACCCCCACCAAAACGACATCAATACCCGCCCATTGGGGCGGATCTCCACCAAAATCCTTCCTACTGTCATCCCTAGTTATAACGAATCTAACAAGATATCACTCAATAATAATATATTTGTACACTAATTCAATTTTATGGTCAAATTTAAAAAATTGACTAAATTAATAGTTAAATTGCAGTTTGAAATGAAAAAGATGGAGTAATTAGATATATCATGTAAGACTTTCTGAAAACATGGGTACCTACATAATTCACCTTTTTCTCTTGTTTTCCAATCTTCTGATTTGAATAGCATAAACGAAATATTTTCTAGTTCTTTGGTTCTTAGGCCTTTTCACATGAGTTATTTCTTATTGAACTGAAATAAATTTAAATAAATATATATATCTTGAATTGAACTAAATTTTAAAAAATCCCAAAATGATCATATTTTAAATCGAACTTAAATAAATGTAAATATATTGAATTGGAATGTACTTGAATCAAGCATAGTGAAAATAGTAATAATAAACAAAAAATAAGTTAAATAGCATTGTTTTAAAATTTATTGAACTAAAACAAATTTAAATATAATGAACTGAATTTAATTCCAAATAAATTTGGAAGAACAGTAACTTGATGGTCCTTTTTTGTTAATAAAAAAAGTGGTGGCATATGATAGTATATATCCGGGGAGTGTCATCTTTGTGACGACGAGTCTCGTAATGGTGATCGAATGTGCGTTCATCGTGGTTAATTAATTTAATCTTCAGAAGATCACATCATCTTTAGAACAAAAAGACTTCTCTAATCACATTAACTTACGAGACACCATGTAATTAACCACGATACGCGTATGTGAAATATAATAAAATGTCCAGATAAGCGCATGTCATACAAGTTGGTGCTGTGTCATATATGACTCCAATAAATTATCTGTACTAGATATTAGAGATCCAATAAAACTATAACATCGCCCTCGGAGATATTAACTCGCTTCTCGCAAAAATCATGACCACTTGGTAGAAAGGAGCGTATCACGCATCACACATCAATATCATTTTGCCAAATCGGAATCTTTTACAACTGTACACCACTAGATCTAATCACGATAGATGTTGTCCAAACTGTAAACACCTTGAAGAACAAGATACGACAGATCCAAATTAGTGAAAACCTAAAGATAAAACCACAACCACAATTACGAAAACACAATCTGTACAAATAGATCGAGAACAAAATCGAGAAAAAAACACGCAAACAACTAAATCGAGTTATCATTATGAACACAACGATCTAATCGATCACGTCGAACAACAAAACTAACGTGAGGAGACAAATCTCATAACTTTTAATAGCAGAAACATCAATTAAAATAAAAAATTGTTTTTTTCGTTTCCCCGTGGTGGGAAGATAGGGAAAAGAGAATAAATGAAGAAAAGTAGGGTTTTTTCGTGGGAGAGAATGCCAACTTAGAGCATCCACAATGGAAGTGGAGTTGAGAACCACTTCTTAAGTGTCATATCATCAAATTTGATAAAAACTTAGGTAGGAACTAACAACCAATGGAATGATATTTGAGAACAACTTTTTAGCGCCACATCACCATCTCTAATAAAAAACATTTACATTTTTATTTTTATTTTATAAAATACCAATATCATACAAATTAAAAATTATATTGTATAACTATATAAATCTAAAAGCAACATGTTTATTCTTTCATACAAAATAATATTTTATATAAAAATTTAAATGATTAGGAATGTATATTTCTTAAACACAACTACTACATTTCATTGCAAATATTTGTTTGTATCATAATCAAAATTTGAAATATAATCACTATATCGAATCTGGATAAATGTCGATCTATCCAAAAATAATTCATCAAAATATTTTATAAGACTAATGAGTTTTAAAATCACTCCGATTAAATTAAAATTTCAAATATGGTAAAAGATTTGATGTAAGGTATCCAAAATATTGTTTGACAATCATCTACACATATATTCAAATTCTATATTATTCATAGGATAGATAAATAAGCATATCTAAATCTAAAAGAAATATACATAAATATATCAAAGTTCAAATCTAAAATTAATATAAATAAATATATCTAAATTTTAATCCACACATACTCGAATATACTTATTTTAGCATGTTATCCTTCCATTTATTCATCATAATAAAATAAATTTCCCACACAAGTACTTCCCTTCTGACACTGATAGAAGAGATCTACAGATACAATCTATACCGTATTTAATTATCTAACAATCATGAATATTACTGATTTAATGATTGTCTCGTTGCATTCGTAAAAAAAAGTACATCTCATTGAATTTATGAAAAAGTGTTATCAAACGTTATTAAAACATCAAAATTTATTGAAATATTTTAAAATTATTTTCTCTAATTATATTTATAATGAGGTAAAAATTCCATTACGCCATTGCATGGAACAACCATCAACGACAGTTTTTTTTACCCTTACAACATCGTTTTGACCCGCCACCCTAGTTGCATTTGCATTAGCCGTGACAATGCACGGCGCTTTTTAACCCATCATATAAGCAGTTTCGACCTCGGAATTGCATACAATATTTATAATAATAATTATAATAAAAGGTTGCATTACAACTCTTTCTCTGCACTATTCTGGCGATAAGCCCCTTCACCAATCCTTCAAAACTTCCCTTAACACCAAAATCAATCAAGGAATACTACTGTAAATACTGTTACAAGATCCCACAAGACCATTGTCATCAAAATCAATCACCAGATATTGTTATTAACATCAAAATTGTCACTACCCAAACACTAACATTCTCGAATGTACAACTTTATCCCTGTTGGACTTAATTATAAAGTAGCCCACTTGAAATTTGGTTGGTTGAACCCTAAAATCTTTATTGGTGATGGTGGCGGAGATTATTGAACAATTAATTTAAATTCTTCACTAGATATGGGGGCGGTGGCGGGTTGGGAACATTTGTGGCAAACACGGGGGCTGTGAATGTTGGTGGCGAGCCGAATTCAGGAGTGTTAGTGGTGGCGAGTTGAGCTGATTGGTGGCGATGGACTTAGAGCAGACAACGGTAAAAGATTTCGATAGTATATTTTTGTAGAAAAAGAAGAAGAGAAATTGACTTGAGCTTTGAGAAAGGAAATAGAAAAGGATTTTGATTTGGAGACGACAACCGATGAAGGAGATGAAAGTTATCTTCTATTGTGGACACAAGAAGGAAAGGAAGCATATAAACTAATGCAGAAAAAGGAAAACATAAAATTTCAATACTATGTGTGTTCACATTGTAGAAAGAGTTTGATTAGGCGGTTAAACTATCATGAATTTGGTTTTCACACGTCCGGTTAATTTTAAACCATATTTTTCTAAAAATTAAATCACCGCCCTTTAAATTTTATAACGATTTTGAGTTCGAAAACCAAGATTCAAAGGATGTTCTAGTAATTTATGTGAAATCTTCTAATGGTGCCGTTAACGTTCATTCTTTCACTATTGTTAATTTCTTCTCATTCCCTATATTCATTTTCTAACATATTATTAATTAGTATTAATGTGCTCACTAAATATATTTAATATCCTGCGTGTAGTACAAAATCGGCTTCCATGAACCATTTGTATAGATTTCTATTTCAAAATTATTAAAATAATGAAAGTTTTATCGCTGTGTTGTATTTTGTTGTCCACTTTTATAATTTAATTAGTGCCACATGTGCAATTTGTTAGAATAAATCAGTTAGATGATTAGATTTGATTTTATCTTATTGACTAGATTAGATTTATATTAGAACTAGTCTACCTTTATACTTTGTATTATCTATTTATCCTCTTCATGATCTATAATAATCATCACGAGAAAACATTCTTTCATGGTATCAGAGCAAGTTCTTATCCTAAAACAAAACACTAATTTTTCCTTTCTCCCTTCCTCTCTTCTCCGGCCGACCAAACTACAACCTGATTCCTGCAAGTTTCGAGTTGCACACATACCCACTTCTCTTCAGATAGCGGACATTTTCACCAAGGGGTTATCTCGTCCGCTGTTCGAGTTCTTCAGATCCAATCTGTGCGTCAGCGAACATCCGACCATTCGCTTGAGGACGGTGTCAGAATAAATCAGTTAGATGATTATATTTGATTTTATCTTGTTAACTAGTTTAGAGTTATATATTATGAATAGTCTACCTTTATGCTTTGTACTCTCTCTTTATGATCTTCATTATCAATAATAATCATTATTAATAATAATCAACAGGGAAAAACATTCTTTCACAATTAGAGTGAAAATGGTTGAATCAAGCGAGATATAGATAATAGATTGGACAAACAAATGGATCTATATAAATACATGAAGCTTTTATATGTTGTACACATTCCCCCGTTTCTTCTAAAGCTTAAATTTACTTGATACAAACACAACACCATATGATAATAGTTTATAAATGGCACATTATTACCAAAATAAGCCCATATATTTGTGTTGCTTCGGTGCAAATAATGACGCATACAAAATTTTGTGTGTGAACTCTAATCATGGCAACCTATCTTCAACGCCGCGGATTTCATGTTTGACCTGAGACTAGAATCCATTTTTTTATTGGGCAGGTTCATCCTGCCCAGAGCGTGGCCATTATCATAACAATGAATGGAAATGATCCATATTACATATAATGCCATACATGTTCATTAGATCGATCTCAGATGCACCAAAATTCAGAAACTATGGATAGTTCATCAACTCCTCTTCTATCAAACAAAAATGCAGAAGATGAAGAAGAATCCTGCAACAATGGGGAATTGAGATGGTCTCAAATTCTACACGTCTTCATCATTTCAATGGCTTGCTTCTTCAAGGGTCAACAGACATTTATGTCCATCTTCACTGATGCTAAGCCCTCGTGGCACTGCACACAAGAAGCTTCCAGCAGCTGCAGCAGCCATATGAACATTTGTGAGCTTCCATCTCAGTCATGGCAGTGGAATTCTCCGGCCTCCACGTCCATCATTTCCGACTGGTCTCTCCAGTGCTCGAGCAGTATCCTCTCCGGCTTTCCGGCTTTTGCTTTCTTCATGGGATGCCTTCTCGGAGGATCCATTCTAGGCATCCTTGGAGACTCCTTAGGCCGCAAGAAAATGCTGTTTCTTGCTTGTCTAACTATGTCCTCGGCTTCGACAATGACTGCCTTCTCCACCAACATATGGATTTACTCAGGTTGGTACACGTATACTCCCTCTGTCACAGATCTTGCAAACTGCACTGAATAACTTCTTAGTCAAGTAAAGTTGATCGTGTAATTTCATTTCCAGGTTTGAGAGTGGTGAGTGGCATAGGCCGCGGCGCGATCGGATCTGCTGTTCTGGTTCTGTCAACTGAAAGCGTGGGGAAGGAATGGAGAGGAAGTATTGGAGTTGTAGGGTTTTTGTTTTCAGCAGTAGGGTACATGTCTTTGCCTGGAATTGCTTATTTGGTCAGAGGATATTCATGGAGGAGTCTCTACCTCTTAACATCCATCCCGGGGGTTGTTTATTGCATCTTCATCCGCTTATGTGCTCATGAGTCACCAAAATGGCTGCAGCTGGAGCCAGCTAAGGATCTACCCATCGAATTCAGGTACCGTTCTTTTCAACTTGATTGCACAGTTCAAATCAGATCAACCAGTTCAATCCAGTTGTCAATAGTAATAAATCGTAAAGATTTATGTTCAGTTCAGTTCAATTTACATGTTACCGGTGATCACAGTGGCGGATTCGGCACCCGAAAACAGCTGACACTGGCAATGCTGGTCGGATTTGGGATCGGATTGGTGTACTACGGCACGCCATTAGGCCTAGGCAACTTGGACTTCAACATCTACTTGAGCGTCGCATTCAGCGCTGTGCTGGAGATACCGTCGTTCCTAATGACCGTCTACTTTGGCAAATGCCGGCGAAGAATCTCGCTGCTGGGGCTAACCACGGCCAGCGGAGCCTGTGGAATGGCCTGCATTTTAGCGGTTGGGAATGGGAGCAACTGGGCGTGGCTGCAGATTGGGCTGCAACTCACGTCCTTTGTCATTTCCTGTACTGCATTCAACTTGCTGGTGATTTACACTGCAGAAATATTCCCAACTGGGATGAGAAATTCTGCTGTTTCAATGGTGTGGCAAGCATTGGTGTTGGGTGGAGTTATTAGTCCGTTAGTGACTGCTATTGGGGAAGGGCACAACAAGAGTCTGCCACATTTTTTGTTTAGTGTCATGATCATTGTTTTAGGATCGTTAGTTTTGTTGCTAAGGGAAACAATGGGTGACTCCCATTCTCAAAATACCATGGACCAAAAAGTCATTGTGTGAGGTGTGTGTTCTTGTATGTGTGTGTGGTTCCTTGATGGGGAGGAATTTAAGATTGAAATTTTGGCCATGTTTCCTCATGTATTGTCACAAGCAATAATACTCCGCAGTAATGTTTGGTAAAAGCTTTTCATTTAGTCAATCAAGATTAGGGATATTGTCTGAGGATTCACTTTTTCATTAGATGAAAAAACAATCAATAATAGTTTTGCATTTATAATAAGTAACATAATTTAATAGATGAACTTGGCTCAGTTTGACTTCCAAAAGTCAAAATGTGTAATTTTTTTTTGTATAGAGGTAGTATCAAAATTGGAGTGAGAGTAGATTCATACAGCTCCATCGGCCCTATACATACGGTACAAACTTGGAACCTAACATGGTTACGAACTCGGAATGTAATTCGGAGCCAAAATTTGGCCCTACGGGGTGGGAACCTCCCATGTCGACCCCCCATTCCGGTTCCGCTTCTATAAATTCGTGAGCTTTCATTTTATTTTTGTAGATTTTGCTTCCTATCTCGGAAGGAGATTCAACTCAGAGAATCCTAAAGAGACGAATTTGCTTATGAGTTCGGAACTCAACACAGTTCAAAGGGTAAAAGTAATATTTTCATTCATATTCCCAGTTCAAATAGGCCTCATTCCACAAACACAATTGTAACACAATACGCAAAAATATTCTACAAGGTCACAAAAATCTACATAAAATGCTAACTAAGTAATATTATATAGATACGAATAGAAATGAATACAATTTTATTCCAAACTATCATATCATACTAATATTTCTAAATTGTGTTACTATGCCAAGTTTGGGTTCCCAAGATTTGTGGGGCGGTAGAGAATGAGATGCCTAACAAAGCAATTCCTTGCGTGGGTCTTCTTTTGAATAGGGTCTCGTTGCCTTCGGAAGAACCTGCGAGATTCAAGATAGTAGCAAATATTATGTTGATATTGAGACACTATTAATGTTTAGTTGAAGCTAATGTATAATTACCTTGCAAATTTCAAGTAAATCCAACTTTACGCCTTCTATACACTCTATTGTGTACAACATTAAATAATAGCCGCACTCCCATGTTTGCGCTTGTTTCTTGTACTGATACTAAACCACATAAAATTTGTAATATATAGAAGCACAGACATAAATCTCGTTGGAAAAAAAAATCAATTGTACCAATTTATACCTTGATTTCGACCACTTCAAATTTGATTCCATCACCCTCGCTAGTGTATTTCACAGCGGACTCCAAAATCTTGACAAATGCTTCCCATGGTTGGAAGTGCAAGGGATCCATCCAATGCACCTATTTCTTTGCCGGAACAATCACGATCAATCGCCAATGCTCTCTAAACAACAAATAAAAATAAATAAATGTTCCTAAAATAGCGTAAATGATGTTTGTAAACGTAATTTGGATTGTAACTATAACCTTTCAATGTAGGGCGCAATGAATAATTTCTTATCCATCCTCCCAAGGATTTTACGAATGTAGTCAATTCTCTCTTGGTTTGTACAACCAATTTCTTGAGTCATCACCGGGCACATGTATTCGACCCATCCATTCTTTTGATAATACATAAAATACATATATCTTGAAATTGAGAAATTTTTCACATTAGTTTTAAACAATTTGAAAGTAATAAATTGTAAACATGAACTAAATGTATATAAATATATTATACTTACTAGATGTATATGGACATTAACACCTGCCTAACTTGCTCACATTTCTAGAAGTCCCAAAAATTTCTCCATAGTACGATGATATCTCGTTTCCCACCAAATACGCAATCGTTTTCCAAAAATGAGTAAGTTGAGTTCCGTTCATGTAGTTGAAACCAATTGTATAACACTCGTAGGAAGTGAGGTGAGTCTTTTAGAACTTGTGCTCTTGGAACCAGCTGTCTATTCTTGTCCGGTGTTGTTTAGATCGGTTTGGGTGTTTTGTGGACCAATTTTGGTGTAGTTTGGAAAGCTTGTATTGTTGTTGGCCGTGTGAATTTCAAACGGCGATCCTTTATAGGATCGTCATAAATTAGTCGACACGGCCACAAAAGAAACATTCTGCGTGCAGGACCAACATTTTTGTTTCGCCATTTGGAATTGGCAATGAAGCACGCTTCACCAATGCTTTCTCTAGACAAACTCTAGAAAAGCCTTCTACAATTGGTACGGTGTGATGATATCTCATTAACTCATGCAAAACTTCAAGCTACGTGGAGTGGTCTACCATCCATATCTTGACCAATGTATAATTCACACACATATGAACCCTACATTACACCAATTACATTTGCCAACCTTGTCACAAAAGTGGTATGAACGATTTGATGAAGTTAAATGTGTACCTTTTTATCAGTTACGAGTATGGCTTTGTCGAGGTTATCGGCCTTGTCATTAGGAGTTTGAATAATTGCCTCCCGATTTTCCTCTATATATTTGGGGGAATGATGTGATTCTCTTGATGGTGGTGTCCAATCGGGTGTCAAATCATTTAAGTTCTCAGGAATAGTAAGGCCCGTGTGTTGGATCAACTTCTGAAGCAGATAAGAAAAATCCTTTTATTTAAGGGATTGAGATATGCTATAGAAGCATATATGAAATCGGAATATTATGGAGACAAAGGTGGAGATTTCCAATGCTCATGGACTATAAATAAAGGACATCACGGCTGTGCTACTTGCGATTTTAATAGCAAAAATTTGCACCCATATTTTCTATCTTTCTGAGAGTTCTTCCAGAGGAATACATATGTTCCAACACACCGTAACATGTTGATCAAGTTCAATATCTGATGCCTTAATTTCTCGGGTAGAAGAGATCCAACATTGATGAGTTTTGAGGTCAGAAGAAATCTTATCAAGGCGGATTGGTAGCAAGGGGAGTTTACAGAATTCACACGTTATAATTAGATAAGATGAGTATAATTTTATGGTGTACTTTGTATTGTATCTTTCTGATTAGTGAATTCATTCTAAACTGGGCTAACCTCCACAGATGTAGGTAGTTACTCCGAACTGCGTAACCAAATCTTATAGGTTCATGTTTTACTTTATTTCATACTTAGTTAAATAGGTTATGTTGGAATACAGTATTAATAATGAAATTAATGAGGTAAAACCAAATTACATTTTAATTATAAAAATGAGTGTAAATTGAGGCTAAAACAATATGAAAATCAGTGTAAATTAAGCAATTAATGATACAAATTTAGCAATCCTTGTAATATCTATGCAAATACTGACCAATTCAATGCAGATAATCTAAAACCAATGAACAGAACTATACAAAAAAAGATCCGTCTCTCTTTATAAATTATATGCGAGATGAACCCGTTACCAGTTATGCACATACCGTTCGTTCACTTGTAAGCAATTGTCGAAAAATATTATGTAAGAAATATGCACTCAATTTATTGACTCTTAAAATTTAGTGGACTAAAGGTTGAATGAAAGGATATATTGGTTGAATTGACTTTGTATGGCATCATTTAATGTATTTCCATTCCCTCCATTTTCCCAAGCGTTTTCCAGCGCGTTTGCACAAGATTTCAAACTAACAGATTAATGAACTTTTCAATCTTTCTTATTGCATTCTTCACTATAAATAGAGAAGGCTATGCTTTGTGATTGATATCAGAACTAGAGCAAAAAAGAAGAAGCGATCAGTTCTTCGTGAGTGCATTATTTTTTGGGGTGATTTGATCACATTTGGATGCTTAATAGGGATACTCTAGGAAGTGGAAACAAAGGGGAGGACGAAAA
>JAULKJ010000010.1:3336087-3351921 GCA_032355405.1 Rubia balearica
TAAATAATAAATATATCATGTGAGATATTGTTAGATTTATCTTAACATCTACTTCTAAATATCAATTTTTTTGAGCGGCATTATGATATGAAACTAGAGATATTTACGGTCAAACATGCATATTGAAAACCTTAAAAAAGTAAATAAACAATTTAAAGTGGAACGGAAGGAGTATATTTTTATCTTTTCACATTCAAATACATATTGTTATTTATTTTAAATTTTAAAATATAATATTTAAAGTTTATAAAAAATTAAAATTACAATGTTTAAGTCACTGTTAACTGTCCATAAACATATGGAAAGACCATTTTCCTTAGAGTCTCTTTTGACAGTAATGGTCCGTTTGATATGCTATTGTCTAGAATTGCAAGTAGGGGTGAGAACGAACACGCACGTTCGTGAACAAACTCGGGATCGGCTCGGTTATAGATCGGCTCGTGCTCGTTCATATATTAAGTGAACGAACACGAAAAAATTTTTAGGCTTGATTAATAAACGAACATAATGATGATCGGCTCATTTATGTTCGCGAAAGAGCTTGAGCCTTAACACACAACTTTCATAAATGGAAGAAGAATGCACATAATAAGAAATTTCGCGAACATAATAATAAGAAATTTCTTATTATTATGTTAAGAAATGGAAGAAGAAATTACCCACATCGAAAGAGCTTGAGCCTGAGGAAGCTCGGGCTCGGATTAGCTCGATCTCACCCCTATTTGTACCAAACCAAACCGTATAATTAGTCAAAAGTGTTAAACTTAAATCATAAATTGAATTGGTGCATAGTTAAATATATTATAGCGTGATATGTTGTTAGATTGGTTATAACATATATTTATAAATTTTATTATACTTAATGATCATATTTTTTCGAGTCAACTGTTAAAATTCAAAGTTTGCAACTTGGTATGGGATGGAGGGGTATTGTATTATGGTAGTACTCTCCATTCGATTCAAATTCGTAAATTCGGAAAATGGTCATTTTGCTTTAATTTGCATTTCTTGAAATCTTCAATAACAAGAAATGGGAAAAAGCAAAAGAAAGAAAGGATGGAAAAAAGAATACCCTTTTGACCATAACCTCTCAGGTATCCCACTCAGAATAGACTGTTTAATAATCCCAGTCCCAGCCTGAAGGTTCTTTGTGTCAGAAGAATCCCAGTGAGGAATAATTTTAGTTTGCATAGAAAATTGGAGACTGAATTGGTTTTAACTTTTCTTGTGGAATTTCTTGTGTTTTGATGCTGCAAACTGGAAATGTCCTCTTCTGTTAGTTTTAGCCATTTGGACAAAATTTTGGAATAAACAAGCAGAAGCAACATCCAACCATGCTGTTTTCTTCTGTTTGTTCATAGCAACTTACCAAGTGCATACAAACACAACTAAGATGGCATCTTCTCACCAAATTCTTCCAATCATTTTCACCACATTTGTTGTTTTCTCACTACTACTACCCCTCCCTTCTTCTGCTGCTGCTGATCCTACATCATCAGATAGCAGTTCTAACCAGACTTTTCGGCCCATCGACGAGCTGCAGAAGCTGAAGAGGATCAGGCATTTTCTGAGGAAGGTCAACAAGCCATCAGTCAAGACTATCAAGGCATTGTTCAATTCTGTCGCTTTTCACGGTCATTTTTGTTGTTGAAGCCTTGTAATAACTGTTTCTGTGTTGCTGATGATGCTGCAGAGCCCAGATGGCGATGTAATCGAGTGTGTTGCATCGCATCTTCAACCTGCTTTCGATCATCCCAAGCTGAAAGGGCACAAGCCTTTGGTAATAAACTATTTTCAGGACATTAATGCGTACTATGTTTTTAGGATGATTGATCTCCAGTGTCTGTGACTGGAAGAGAGTGCGTCTGAAATGATTGATTGTTCGAATGCAGGAACCGCTGGAGAGGCCTAAAGGTCATGAGTGGCCAAATGGAACAGAGAGCTTTCAACTTTGGGCTGTTTCCGGCGAAACCTGCCCGGATGGAACCATTCCAATCAGAAAAACTACAGAGAAAGATGTGCTGAGAGCCAGCTCATGGCGCAGATTCGGAAGAAAGATTCGAAGAAATCGCCATGATACCACGAGCAGTGATCATGAGGTTGGTTCTCTTCTCTAGCACAAAAAAGTACTTCTCTTTTGGTATGTTCATGGTCTTCTACAGATTGCTCTTACTGAAGTTGTTGCTACTGTTGTTGCTGCTACTTCTACTGCTACTGAAGTTGAATCCCGTTCTATGGAGATTTGTTTTCTTATTATGTTTTAATTGGGGATTTTGCGCGCATAGATCGGAGTCATGGAAATGATTTCTTGTTCTTTTTGATTGTGGTAATGCAGCATGCAGTTGCATTTGTGAATGGAGAAGAGTTTTATGGAGCAAAGGCAAGCATAAATGTTTGGACACCTCAAGTGAGAGATGAATATGAGTTCAGTCTGTCACAAGTATGGCTGATTTCAGGCACATTTGGCAATGATCTCAACACCATTGAAGCTGGTTGGCAGGTACCTTAAACAAGAACAATATCTTTTATGGATTGACAAATGGACATGAATCTTGAAATTATCTGTGTTTTTCAGGTGAGCCCAGAGTTATATGGAGACAACTATCCTAGGTTTTTCACATATTGGACAGTGAGTTTTCCAACTATCCTTAAATGTGTCATGTTTGATCCTTGGACTTAGTTGTAGGACCTTCATTTGACAGACTGATGCATACCAAGCTACTGGATGCTACAACTTGCTGTGTTCAGGATTCATACAGACTAATAACAGAATCTCCATTGGAGCAGCAATCTCTCCGAGATCGTCTTATGGTAGCCACCAGTATGATATTGGCGTGATGATTTGGAAGGTATCTCTCTCTTTTGGGTAAAACGCTCTCATGTCCTCAAGTTCTTACTTATGTGCTACTTTAGTCTCATGTTTTTCAAAAGTGTCACTAAAAATGTCGAGTTATGTGCCAACTTGACCCCCGCTACCTAAAATCTAACAATTCACGAAATGTTTGACACTATTAAAAAAAATTGAGAAAATTGAAAATTGAAGGGTCTGAATGCACATTAATTTTTTTAAAGAAAATAATTCAATAACCTGAAGCCAGTTCTTTCATCCGTTTTTATAATCACTTCTAACAGGCAGAACGTGTAGTTGATTATGTTTTTGTTTGTTAGAAGACAAGAAGTTGACTCATGATGCCTCGATTGTATGATTGACCTAAGACCGCCGTCTTTTGTTTGTTTTTTGGCATTTGAGGATATATACATGATCTCGATTTCGAACCTTCAGTGTACTTTACTCAATTCTAAGGGGGAAAATCCGTTTCAGCTGCATGTTTAAAGTGTGATCATGTAAGCATATACAATGAGCACACTTGCTTGAGTCTATCTTACTTCACTTCTTTCAAATTTCAAACTTCGTCATACTGTTAAAATATACTGTCCCATTTTTACACGCACACATTTTACCCGCACACTTTGACTTTCATCAGTTGATTTGAAAAATATTTGATCCCTAATATCTTTCATTAAGGATACTTAATACTTGTGAAAAATTGATGTTCTGAAAAGTTAAGGTATAACGAATCTAACACGGTGGTATATACACTTAAACACCAATTCAATTTTATGGTCAACATTAAGAAGTTTTGACTAAATGAATAGTTTAAATTGCAGTTTGAAATGAGACGGATGGAGTACTATTTTTATACTCAACTCTATTTCTATTTTTTAACACATTACACCCTATCACTCTATATGTTTTATGTTACTTACTTTGTATTTCTTTCCCACCAATTTTATCATGTACATTCAAGTATTTAACAATATATCACAATATAATTTTAGATATTTTTTTTGATAATTAGTAGTTACCCGTATTAAAAAATTAAAATTTTAGTAACTAAAATTAGTAATCGAAAGTATAGAAGATAAAAAAAACTGAAAGAGATATAGAAACTTAGTTAACATTGGCTCTTTTTAAATATTAATAAATAAATAATACTGGTGTAAATTGATTTTGGAAAAAAAAACATGTGTCAAAGGGAACACGTAGACCATTCTCATTGGCCATTTTAAAAGGTAAAAAATATTAAGTAAAATATTGGACATGGCATTTTTGGGATCATGGCAATGGTGAAGATGGTGAACCAGAAACACTCACCCTTATATAGTATATTGCTTAGAAATTGTCTATAAATCAAGACCGGTATTGAGTAAATTTTTATACTTTTCTTTAAAAAAATGTTTTTCTTCTTCTACACAATACGAGTAGATCATAAATTGTACAGAGTAGTTGATTTTCCTTTACACGTTTAAAATGGATTCAAGTCATTCAAATTTTGATAAGAAAATGATAATGCACAAAACATTTGAGAATGTATTAGCTAGATAGCGTTTTGAAGAAAAAAATAAATCGAAAATATTGAAAAATATATACTATTAAATACTGCCTTCCCCACATCCACCAATGAGTTCAAAATATGAACCTTATAGTTCTCGAATGGATTTAACTTCCTAAACTCCAACCATTTGGGACTAATTAATTAGGTGATTGTGTGATTTACAGGACCCTAAGCACGGGCACTGGTGGCTTGAACTGGGGTCAGGACTACTGGTGGGATACTGGCCTTCATTCCTGTTCACCCATCTCCAGAGGCATGCGAGCATGGTTCAATTTGGCGGAGAAATAGTGAACACCAGACCCATGGGATTCCACACCTCCACGCAAATGGGAAGTGGCCATTTTGCAGAGGAAGGGTTTGGGAAAGCTTCCTATTTCAGAAACCTGCAGGCTGTGGATTGGGACAACAGCCTGATCCCTTTGTCCAATCTCCATCTCTTGGCTGATCATCCCACCTGCTATGACATCAAGTCTGGGAGAAATGGTGTTTGGGGCAACTACTTTTACTATGGGGGGCCTGGGAGAAACTCCAAATGCCCCTAACTTCAACACAAAAATAAGACACACTACTCTTTGAGGTTCAAGATTCTTTTAGGGTTTGATCATTGTTGTATATTCTATGAGGGGTGGCTAGCTAGGTACAAGAAAGATTGAGATTTTGTGAGGAAATGTGCATCTTGTTTCATGCATCAAGTGTTCATCTTCTTCTTTTTTGTAGAAAGTGTGTGATTGTATTTTTCTTTTCAATCTAGTATGTAAGAAGTAGGGTTTTGATCCGCGGATGGGATCTGGATGCGACGGAATGAGTTGAATTTGATTTATGTGATTATATTTGGATTGGGTGAGTGTTTTGACTCGATTTTACCTGTCTCGAAGTGAAATATATAGTTTTTATATAAATTCTTTAACAGGAACAGTTCCAATCAATACTCGATTTGAAATGAACCATACCTATACGAAGTTTCAAAGCAACTTTGTACCTTTTAGAACATGCATTTTTGAATCTCTCCCCACCCATCTCAACCCTTGACATCAATCTGGTTGTTGATATTCAACTAAACATTGGGTAATGCTAACATGTGCAAGCACGGGGAAAGGAAAATCATGAGATTAATTTATGTCCAAGTTCTACAATTTCATGCTGTCACGAAATTAATAGAACAAGTGACACATTGAATCCCGGTTAGGCAATCTAGACAGATTCCTTGTTCCCATAACTCAATTTCCTAGGCTTCGAAATTGAGCATGTGAAATTCAAAGAATTTGTCTTTTTCAGCAAGAGAGAGCAATTAATTAATGAGTCAAACAAATTCCGTTTCCAAAGCGAATTTAAAGCTCTCAATTTGGAAAAGTCAAAGAGGCGATTCAGTAAGTTACCAAGTAATCAATGCAAAGCAATTTCAAAGTGCTAAGAAAAAAATATAGTGGTAGACACTAGATTAAATAAAGTTTTTTTCTCTTAAGCTAAAAAAAGTAAATTAAATTAAACTAAATTAAATTCCATACAATTCATTATTATCTGGCAAAATAAATTAAACGGAATAGAATTATAGTTGATTTTGAGAAAACTCAACTCCCGCATCAAAAGATCTAGATTTCCATTCTATTCCAATTCTACTTGTTCAGAAGTCAAGAACCCTAAAATTCTCATACATTTTAATCTCATGATTGTGTATTGGCTCCAAGGGAAAATTTCCATGGAGATCCATTTATTTCTTCAAAGGGAATATCTTGATCAGCATCAAGGCCAAGCTTTCTGAAAACAAAAGCTATCAACATATCAAGATCTTCAGAACCGCCATCACAACTGGAGAAGAACTCAAGAAGCATCGCCTTCATATAACTGAATACAACCATCTCTTCTTTGCAAGTAACATCCGAAAGGATGTGTATCATCCTGTAAGTTTCCTTGAGCGAGGCGAACAATTCTGCAAAAGATTTATCCTCCAAATTCTTCTCAAAATTCGTTGAGATGCCAATATTTGTACATACCCCAGCAGATTTCATCTTGAGAGCTATGTGTTGGATGGATCGAAGGTTAAAAACTGCATGGTGGACTATGTTGGAAGAACGCCAGAAAGGGGTATCGTCCGATCTTGTAATATGTTGCAGATGGAGTAAATTGGCCAAAGTAAAGCGCCACATGAAGGACAAGAAGTCATGGAAATTCATGCCTACAACCAACAAAATATGCAATTTTTCTTTTCATTTAAGGTCAGAGTAACAACAAACGGAATTAGATAAGCAAGAAGTCAAGGGAGTGGAATAACCTAAAAGCAATTGGATTGAAACTATAAAGAAGGCCGTGTGATAAATTAAAATACATCAGATCACGAGTTTCAACTATATCCCAGCTCTAAGGCAACAAATGCAGATCAGACTAATTCACACATCAACATTCCTACAATGGCCAGAGAAGTGTAGGAAAAATCAAATATTTAGATCATTAATGAACCAAAAATACCTGTATTAGCAGCAAGATTACGCTGGCAAAGGGCCTCAAAATCATCAGATATGTCCCTAATGTCTTCAATTAAATCCCTAGCTTCTTTATAGTCTCTAAAGAGCAAGTCCCACTGAAACCAAGAAAAAACTTAATTCAGAGTTCTATCCTACAAATACAGGCATATGCTATGCTTCGATCTTCCACAAGTCTTAGTTATTAAAGACGGGCATTAGTTAAATCAGAAGAAATAGAACAAATATCTTTTAAGATGGAGTAGACAAAAGGACCACTTCAAATTGGTTTCAAGATACATCAGCACACAAATCATGCCCAATTATCAAAACACAGGAAGTAGGAACTCTCATATTGGTTGGGAATCAAGACATATATTCCTACGCTGCAATTTTTTTTTTATTCTAGTATGATATGCTTAAGAAACAAATATGAAAAGGGTACACTTCATTCATTCAGATCTTCTTCTGAATAACTCATATTCTTTAGGAAATGTATTCAGGAAAAATAACCATCCCTTTCTGCATCCTTTTTCTCAAATTTCTCAGAAGAGGTATGTAAATATGTAATAAAAGCCAGCTAAATAGAGTTATATTCCCGAGGGACATGCAAACCTTCCCCCCTTCCTCCTTTCCCCCTTGTTCACTTTAGAAGTGCTCATCTTTTCTGGGCTACAGACAGGATTCCCATAAACACTATTCGAGAAGCAGACAGCGTTACACTTTTCTCACTTCTCAGACTTACCACCCAAGATAGACTATGGGCGTTGAACCAGTTGTGATTGATTGATACAGTGTCTTCCTGCAAATCATATGTGTATAATGTTAGTGACAACAGTCATAATAAACCAAAGCTGCAAAGAAAGATATGCTTTTCTATAGCCATAAAATCCTGTCCCGGCCGTCCGCATATTCCTTATGTTATTATCATGAAAAGGAGAAAATCAGATTAATATTCTACTCATTAAAAATCCAGATTTGTGGAACTCTATCTCTTTAACTTACTAGGAAATTTCAAACCACTAATAAAATCTATAATGAATCTCAATGAAGTAAAAAATATTCAAATCAGGCAACAGAATAGAAGATTTAAGAATCCTAATCCTGTAAACTAAAGTAAGAAGATGGCTCAGTTCTATGTATGCAAATCAACCTTAAATGCAAACAAAAAGTTCAGTGTATCAAATCCATGTAAATCTACTTCACAAGTTTTGACCTTTTTTACAATCATCAGGCTTGAAATTCAATGAAGAAACAAAATATTACTCCCTCTCATAGTTATATCATATATGGCACGAGCCCTTTTAAAAAATTTAACTATTAGATTTATCTTTTAAAAAAACTAACATATCATTGCTTTATTTTTATTTTTAATTAATATGCATGAAGAGTAAGTATATCTTAAAAACAACAAAATGTAAAAGTATGTCTTCCACCAGCAAATGTAGCAGGACAAATACCAGATTATGTACTTGATGATACCATCCACTGGGAACAAAGATGATCTCATTTTGTTCCTGGCAGCATTCCCACCAAATTGCCTGTATGCACAATAAATCAGTGGCAGAATATTTGACAAAACTAGAATGAAACAACAAAATTACTCAAGTTCAGTAGTTACCTCTTTAAAACCGGGAAATTTTGCTTCACTTACATCCTCAAATATGTCATAGACACAATTTTTCATGTACCTGAGAGAGCAAATGAGGGGTGAGAAATACCATTACAACCCAAAAAAGAATTGATAATAATCTTAAGATCAGTAAATGCTAGTTATCATCAGTATCGTCAAATATAAAGGAAATTTTCCAACTTGAGCAGAATCAAGAGGTTTAAGACCTCGAAGTTCCTTCAACTGAGGCAGTTATCAAGAAGTATATTTGATCCAGAATCCAGATATAACATTCACCAAAGAACGGAATTTTGTCTTTATAAAGCATCAAACTGGTCGTTCATAAGCTCAATTTGCGCATGAGTTCCAGCAAAATTTAGAAGTTAACTCTCTGGAATTGTGATGTAGAACTTATGGGGCTTATAGTAGGATGGATATAGCCTATAAGAAATGTAAATGTCAAAGCAAACTTGTTAGAATAAACTGATCCAGATCATATTATTCATACATTTCTAATTTTCTCTACCTCAAACTCTCAGACAGGTTCAGCTGCTTGTTGAAGAACTAGCCTCAATATTCCCTGCCATAATAATTAACAAGGATAACAGCTCACTTGCACTTAAACGTATTCCAGGCTAAAGTTTTCGAATAACTACCCATCTAACCCGTTGAAGTCTGGTTCCTTGGTTTTATAGTTAAAAATCAAAGGAAGGTGGCAAGAAAACAGACTGCACCTTAGTCTTAAGAGAAAAGCGGGGGAGGGGGTTTGAAGGCTGCATCTTATCTTGAAGAAAGGTGAGAAAAGGAGTGTTCCATTAAAATCACGAGGCGCTCAACAAAACTAAAGACGAAAGAGGATTGTTTTTCTACAAGCCTGCTGCAATGCAATGTAACAGTTTGAAACAATGGCTGCATTAGCATACAGCTAGCACCACCCTGTGATTGTTTCAAGCCCTTTTTAGTAGCTTTATGAAGTGGAAGTTGGCCAAAGAGTACACTGACATGCTCACCACCCACCAGAAATCATGCTCACTTTGCAACCATCCCAACATTTGTTGGCCTAGTGCCATGGTGCTCCCCTCTATTCCCTTTCAGTCCCACATTTAGTCAAACACACCACAAGACACCTTGTAATTGCCTTGTGCAAGTGAGAGAACAGTTCTTGCAGAATAATTCTCCTCATATGCTCACATTAAATAATTCCATCAATGAGAGAAAAACATGTAAGATGGTCTCGACACATTGTGAGAAGACCCTTAAATTCACCACTTAAGACGTCTATAAAATAATAAACAGCTATAACAAATAAAACGAGAGAGTGAAGACCTTAAACGACTTATAATGGAACAGTTGGAAGTTGGAACTATAAAGGAAGATATGTTATGTTCATATAAAAAACGATAAAATGTGTAGAAAATTAACTGAAACGGGGGCAAAATATGATCATACTCTAGTTCACTTGACACTTGGACAGTTAAAAATTTTTCAACTTTGTGGCAAAAATTATACAGTCAAGACTCACATGGCAATGACCAACTTTAAAAAACATCTAAACAGCAGACAGTTACATTATGAAAAGTGGATTTGTATCGAATTGAGCAGAAGTTTGCATAAGCAAAATAAACCTTCCTAACCTGTCCAAGACAAGGTGATGTTGACTTGGTGGGAGAAGTAACCACTGTTTCTTGCCACACACATTTGCTGACCAGCTATATGACCTGAAAACATCGGCATGGAGAGGAGTCCAAGTACCTGTATAAAAAAATTAACTTTCACGGTTACAAAAGTTTTGATATTTAACCAAATTTCATCAAATAAAAATGAGAACGTGATGAATAACTGTAGAAAATACAAATAAAATCTGTCTTGTAAAAAAACATCACTGCATCAATTCTCCAACCTTTTGCTCCCATGTACACAAATCGATAGTCAGAGCAAGTTATTTCATTTTTCTCTTGGCAACTATCAGTGTCCATATGCATATGGTATTTATCGAGATACATATTCAACCAGTCATCGCAGAAAAATAATGGCGTCCTATATGCACAGTATTCTGGGTACTCCTGAGAACCAAAAGAGCCATTGAATTAACACTACAACATGTCAATTCACGTCAAACTCTACATTATAGCATGAAACAAAAGATGCATCTCAATTATCAATTTATCATAATACTGACTATAGAAGGCAGGCTATACCCATGTTACAAAAATACTAGCTCCGCCCAACAAAAATGGCGTAGTTGACTTTTTGTAGTCAAACAGAGCCACCTTCAACCATTTTATTCTATTATTGTATATGTAAGGCCATTATCATGTAATATGTTGTTGAATTCGTCATAACTTTTATTTTGAAATTATTTTTTTTAGAATTTTTTTACACAAAAAATTAAAGATAATAACAGTTAAACATTGATGCAGTTGACTCCAAAAGTCAAATTATGCCAATTATGGTGGGACAGGAGTATAAAACAAAGCAGCTACCCTCAGGGAGGAATATTCAAATAAAGCTTCGCTGACATCCTAACCATCAATAAGCAACAAAACTAGCTCAGGTAAAGGAGTATAAAACATAGCAGCTGCACTCAGGGAAGACTGAAGTGTATTCAAATAAAGCTTCACCGACATCCTAACCATCAATAAGCAACAAAACAGGCTTAGGTAAATGCTGAGCTGAACATTGAAAACTTTAGAATACACATTAACACCATAATACTTCTCACAGATTTCGCCAACCCGATATATGCATAAACACAGGAAATGGGCAAAACCAACCAAGCTTAAGACTTTAAAAGAGAAAAACACACAAAACCTGAGAGAGATACCTTCACAAAGTGCCAATCTTTCAAATACAACAAAGGCTTCCCATCAGACTCCTCATTAATACCATTCTCTCTGGAAGAACCAAGCTCAATCCACCTCCCAATAAACTCTGAAACAGTCATTTCTAACCTTTTCTGGTCTGTGAATTCCCTCACCCCACAATCTGCAACCTGCAAAATATGTCTATTACATCATAAATCATAAAACAACCACCACATCACAAAATCAAACAGAGTTGAAAATTACCTGAACTTTAGAATTTCCGAAGTTGGTTGAAAGGAATTGGAGATTGGGTTTTCCGTTTTCAGAAACCCAGTCTTTAGAGGCCCTCCAACAGTCCATCAACCCGGTGAGAATGACGGGGCGATTTTGGACCAAGTAATTCTCAACGAACTGGGTGTAGCTTAGTTCTTTTCCGTTCACTTTGTCAACTTGGCGTTCGATTTTCCTACTCATTTTTGTTCTGCGCTTCGGTTTCTCTTCGAAACTATCCCAGAATATGAGAAGGTTTTTATACTGTGAACCGCCTCATCGGATCTGGTTCGCGAGTGCTGGAGGAAGACGACCGAAGATGGTCTAGCTCCGGCAGACCACCGGTCGCAGTAGTATACGGCGGCGAAATTCCATCCCCGCCGTTGGGTTTATATTTTCCCGGAGAAAAATTAGATGGAACGGCGAAATTCATCGTCATCTAGCTTTAAAATAAAAATAATAAAAAACATAATTTCTGATTTGCAAATAAGCCATTGTAATTTTAAATTATACTGTTTTGACCAGTAAATTTAAATTTTCAAAATTTACAAATCAGTCCTAAATTAATGTTAATTTTAAAATTGACCATAAATTTTTGAATGAAATTTAAATTTGGGTTAAATACTTTTCTAAACCTGTATTTAGGTTGAAAGTGCTAATATAACCCTGTAAAATCAAAAAGTGTCAAACTAACTCTAACTTTAAGATGAATTGTGCCGATATAACCTTCAGGCCACATTCCGCATTGACTCACAAATTGGGTCGTTGATTGGACCCAAAATGACAAATATGCCCTTGGCATTTTTAGCTTAAATTTTTTCCATTTTATCCCTCCTGTTACCGCAAACCACCGCCACCCTCCGGCTACCCCAACCACCCCTATGCCACCACCTCCGCCACAACACCTCTACCACCACTACAAACACCAGTCACCTCATCCGCCACCACATCACCACTTCATGTGGCCATCTACCACCGCCAGGCACCTACTCATGGGGCGCGGGCCTCCTTTTCGTCGCTTTGAAATCCACACATAAATACATACCCCAGTCATACCACCACACATTCTCTGCCGCCTATTTCTCGACCAAATCCACAGCAAACCAAAAACGACCTCACCATCAACCTCCCCCCGGCACCACCTTGTCACAATCCCTGCCCGCCATCAGCCCACCCCGCAGCCACCTTACCCCACCACCATTTCAGCCAGTAATGGCGACCTTGAATTGGCATTCCTCAATTTGCTTCGTCTCAGGAAGAAGATTTGCTCCGACGCTGGAAGAAGATGCACGTGCTCCCACTCTACGACACCGGGAAGCTCCACCAGCTGCTAGGGTTCCCCCGCGGCCACAAAGTCGTCAAGTTCCTCCGCCGCCACCCGCTCATCTTCTCCGTCTATCGCCATATCGACGACAAAATGTGGCTACGGTTTACCGATTTGGCGGACAAAATTATCCTCGAAGAATGGGAGATCATAGGTGAAATGGAGTCTCGCACAGTGGATCGATTTGCTTTGCAAGAAAATCGATTTGATCCTCCTCAATTTTGCTCCACCGAGGAAGCCCCTGAATGTCAATGGAAAGAATAATTGGGGTAACATGAGGGTTAGTGGCGGAGTGGAAGAAGAAAAAAGTTAGAGGCGGTAGGAGTGGTTGTGGGGGTAGGAGAGAGGGTGGCAAAGTGGAAGAAGAAAAGGGGTAGTGGCGACAGGAAGAAGAATGGAGCAGCGGAGTGAGTGGAAGAAGAAATGAGGGTAGTATAATTCTTTTTTCTTTTTTTTAGTAGAGGTAAAATTGGCATTTCATTAAAATATGGCCAACTCCGGCGCTGACAATTGAACTTAACAGCTCCAAGGGTTATATTGGCACATACATCATAAAGTTAGTGTTATTTTGGCACTTTCTCATTTTGCAGGGTTATATTGGCACATTCAGTCTAAAGTTAGGGTTATTTTAACACTTTACTCTTT
Source organism: Rubia balearica (assembly GCA_032355405.1). Classification (NCBI taxonomy): domain Eukaryota; kingdom Viridiplantae; phylum Streptophyta; class Magnoliopsida; order Gentianales; family Rubiaceae; genus Rubia; species Rubia balearica. The sequence continues at coordinate 3,349,596 of JAULKJ010000010.1, forward strand.
AAATTTTCTATTTCATCTCGAACACCATATAATATAAATTGTTTGATTTCTGGATGATGGTGTCAACCAGAGATATTGAATTCATTTTGACTAAGATAAATCCAAATTGTCTAAAAATAACATACTAACATTATAATATGTTACTGATTTAATTCTTTACTATATAATCAATCGTAACTTATACTAATATTATAATATGTTACTAATTTTAATTCTTTACTATATATAATCAATCATTAATTGTTAAAATATATAACTTCATATATAATTAAAACCATAAATATCTCACATACACACACATGTATATATGGAGAGAGAGAGTTGGGATCAGGTGAGATAACCCATCTTATGTGGGACAATTTACTTAAGTGAGACCAAATCCTAACCCTTCAAATAAGATGATCCAAGAGCCTACATTTAATAAACCAAATTCACGTTTCCAAAATAACACCAAAATCTGACTTTTCTAAAATTATAGTTTTTTCAAAATTTCTCTCATCCGCCACCGATTGCCCTCCTCCGCCGGCCACCTGCTTTGAGCTCCTCCTCCAACTAATGACGGTGAGCTCCTCCACCCTTCTTTGCTATTAATCCCTAATTTCTTCGCCATATTTCGCCACTGACCTCTCCCAATCATTTCGACGCTTTTCATTACACTATGCATGATGAATCCCTTGGTTGCACAGTGTCATGCCAGTCCTAAAGAGGAAAAACAAGTTTAAAAAATTCAGGTAACTCCAACTCATAACAAAATTCGGTCAAGTTAGCTGACCACTCCAGTTAAAAAAATTAGATACATGCTTATTATTTGTAGTAAAAAAAATTCCCAGTTCATTAAAAAAATCATAAACATGCTTATTGTTTGTAGAAAAAATGGCAACAATGTAAAATAATCATTTGGTAGAGTAACATAACAAGAATCAGGGCAACAATGTTTTATAATCATTTTGTCCAGTTATAGTTTAGTCTAGAGGTGTAAACGAACCGAGTCGAGATCGAGTAGTGGTGTGCTCAAACTCGGTTCGTAAGCTCGATCGAATTCGAGCTTGAGCTCAAGCGAGATTGGCTTGTTAAACTCGTTACATTCGAACTCGAGCCAAACTCGGTTCATTGAGCTCAAAAAATTTGAAACATGCTTATTATTTGCAGCAAAAAAATTTCCCAGTTAAAAAAAAATTTAGAAACATGCTTATTGTTTGCATCAAAAAAAATTCCTAGTTTAGAAAAAAAAATCAGAAACATGCTTATTGTTTGCAGGAAAAAATGGCAACAATGTTCTATAATCATTTGGTAGAGTAACATAACAAGAATCAGGGAAAATACACACAAAGTCACTTATCTAAATTTACTAGATCATCAATCAATTTCAACAGAAAAACTAAATTGCCACGCAATCAACCTGGACAACATTGACTAAAATTTGCTAATATTCATTAAAAATACACTAAAGTACATACAACATTTTTTTTGAGGCAATAATTTTTTGAAAATGAGGTGATTTTTGAAAATGGATACTAGGGAGGACGCATTAATATCCATTTTTGAAAATGGATACTAATGGATACTAATGTCCAGTTATAGTTTAGTCTAGGGGTGTAAACGAACCGAGTCGAGATCGATTAATGGTGTGCTCGAGCTCGGTTCGTAAACTCGATCGAATTAGTGCTTGAGCTCAAGCGATATTGGATTGTTAAGCTCGTTATGTTCAAACTCTAGCCAAACTCAGTTCGTTGAGCTCGAAAAAATGAATTTCTTTTTCCTATTTTGAGATTATGGTCATTTAATATTTATTTTTTCATTATTCACTTATAAATTTCTCGAAAATGATAACTTCATCAATAGTTTACTTCCACTCAAACCATAAAATTGTAAAGAAAAATAAAATTATACTGAATTTGAATCATGAATATATGCTCAATCCCACAAAATTCCATACTTCTATTTCTTCATCCTCATCTTCATGTCATTCTCATTCTTGTCTTCAACACAAAAATCTCCTGCATATTAGTAAAATAATATTATGATAACTTATAAAAACACAACCTAAATAAGTATCCACACATTAAAAAATGATAATATACTCATTCCACAATGGGTTATAGTTTGCACTAGCACCAACTCCACAATAGGCCACATTTTCCTCTATATGTTGGTATAAAACAAGAATAGCACTTACAAAATGAAAACATGTATTCTCACATCTTCTATAATAGTATGTTCTATATACAATATAATACTCCACGTTACTTTTTTTTATGCATAATAACGTGAAGAAAAAACTAGCTCTAGCTCCACAATAGGCCACATTTTCCTCTATATGTTGGTA
>JAULKJ010000010.1:3378652-3394259 GCA_032355405.1 Rubia balearica
CGTAGAATTTCTGGGATTAACCTGTAAATTATTGAAAAATATTTCTTTCCAACAAAACTTCCAACTGCCTTTCCACAGAAGCATTCAACCGTTGTCATTGAGTTGAGTCTCGATTTTTGGTGGGTAGGAACTGCAACGACGAGCTGGAAATCTGATGAAGCAGAAATCAAGACAACTAGTAGAAGGCGAAGAAGAATAACCGTCATCGTTGTTTCATCATTGTCGCTCCATCTCCCACTACTACAAACTAAGGCTAATGTAATACTTTGAAAGTGTTGTTTTAGGTGCTATAAATGCTAAGTTATACCTATTGCAACACTTTTACAAGAATTATCTTAAGTAATGTTGCATTAGATCTAACACAACACTTTTCAAGATTTAGGTAACATTTTTCAAAGGTTTGAGTAGCACAATATAAGCTACTGTAACATTTTAGTAACTGTTGCTAGAAAAATGTTACGATGACTCCAATATTTAGTAGTATTCGCCGTTCCATCTCCATCATTCCATCACCATCTTTGAGTCAGCTTTCCATCACTTCTACCTGAACTCGATTTGTTCTGCTGCCGTGATCCATCGCCTTTGTCGATCCGGGAATTGATTCGCCATCGTTGAGTTCGTATTTGACTCACACTGCCCATCCGCGTTAAATTTACTCTATCGATTTTATAGTGCTCGAGAAGATGAATCCAATGGTACTACTTTCAGAGGCTGGTTCTTGCCATATAATTTTCATAACTCGGTTCAAACATTCTGGATCATAATTCATCCGCTTCTTCATCTTCCTTCTTCGACCTTTTTATCTTCTACCACGTTTTGACTCGTAGCCTTCACTAAAATACTCCGAAATGCTTATGAGCAATCTACAAATTAAGCTCACAAAAATAATCTAGGTGCTCGTAAGGACCAAAAATCTATTAGACTCAAACTAGGTTACAAAATGAAGGATTTAGATACGAAAATCGAAACGGTTATCTAAATCACTTATGATGTAAGCCTACCTAAATTTAGCAATCTTTCAACAAAAAAATAACAAAAGAGATGTTAAATTTTTTAGAAAATACATGCATTTCTAGATTAAATCTATTTTGAATGCGCTACCTAACTAAAAACACCCAATGGAAAAAAAGAATATAGTGTTACTTTCCTAAAAACCCTAACTAAACCCCTAATTTCAAAATTCAGGAATAGGAAACCTGAAACCCTAATTTAAAATTAGAGTGAAATTATTCTAAGTATATTTCGGATTCTTTGGCTCCTCGTCATGACTTGAACAATAAAAGCATTCAATGCTTCATCCCTAAATTTCCTCCTAGCTCTTGTCACCGGACAATTCAAATCACTTAGATGATTTTTAACATAACCTTTGAAGTTTTGATCTAATTGAGGCACAGTCCATGCAGGTGCGAGTAACACGACCTCTGCGGGTGGCATGATCTGTGCGAGTGGCATGATCCGTGTGGATGCGAATGAAGCTGGCACAATCCGTGGCATGCTTCGTATCGATGTGGGTGAAGCTGGCATGATCCGTGCGCCTGCTTCATCTTCTGGATTTATAGCATTCCCTTCCTGGTCCAAATGTTTCATCCTCGAAACTGAATCATCTTCACATGTATAAGGAGAAAAATTAGCAACATTGAACGTGGCACTAACTTCATATTCCCCAGGTAGCTCAATCTTGTAAGTGTTGTTGTTCACACATGCCAAAATATTGAAATGACCATCTCCACGGGGACTCAATTTAGACTTCCTTGCATTACGAAACCTTTCCTTGCAAAAATGTAACCAAACCCAGTCACCTGGTTCAAAAATCATAACCCTGCGACCATGATTAGCTCTCTCCGCATTCTGAGCATTTGTATGTTCAATCATTTGTCTAACCTTTTCGTGCACCTTTTTTACAAAATCATCCTTCTTTTATCCAACAAGTTTCCTAACATGAGAAATAGGTAAGAACCCATAAAAAACTTCAAATGGAGATTTTAAAAAATGAAGTATAATGAACAGTTCTATTACAAGCAAAGTTTGCTATTGGTATGCACACTTCCCAATTCTTTAGATTTTTCTGGACTAGAGCACACATTAATGTCCCTAACGTGTGATTGGTAAATTATGTTTGTCCATCTATTTATGGATGAATTGTAGTTGAAAACAATAATTTAGTTCCCAACTTCCCCCATAGTGTATAAAAGAAGGATTAGAACTTAACGTCTCTATCAAAAACTATACTTGAAGAAAGACCATGAAGTCACGCGACATATGTTTTCGGGCAAGGATAAAATACGCCATTTTAAAAAACCGATCAACCACAACAAAGATAGAATCATTACCTGACTGTGATTATTGCAATCCAGGGACAAAATACGTGGAGATTTCAACCCAAGGATGTGAAGGAACTAGTAAAAGAGTATAAAATTCATTAGGCTTAGTTGTCAACTTAACCTTCAAGAATTCAATACAAGTTCTAAAAATCCTATCAACGATTAGTCCTATTTTCGGCGAATAAAAGTGATGTTTTTAAAGCACCAAAATGACCCATAAGACCACCTGAATGTGCTTCCCTAACAAGTAACTCTCACTTAAAACACTGAGGAACACATAACTTACTATCACGAAATAAGAATTCATCATGTCTACAAAACTTATTATAAGCACCTTGTTCACATGCAGTATAGACAGAATCAAAGTCAGGATCAGTTGCATATAATTTTCTCACAAAGGCAAAACCGAGTAGAGCATAATCAAGATGTGTAATCAAAGCATACCCACGAGTCAAAGCATTAGAAACAACATTTCCCCCCTTTTTATATCGCAATACATAAGGATAAGTTTCAATAAAGCTAGACCATTTAGCATGAATCTTTTCAACTTCAACTGACTATTCAAATACTTCAAGGATTCATAACCATTATGAATAACAAACTCTTTATGCAACAAATAATGCTGCCATGTTTCTAAGGCACACACTACAACACAAAATTCCATAGCATATACATGATAGTTAAGAGCACCGTCCTTTAGTTTCTCACTGAAATAAAATAATGGTAGATTCTCTTGCATAAGCACAACATCAAAGCCAACACCAGATGCATCACAATGAATTTTGAAAGTCCCACTAAAATCAGGTAAAGCATGAACAAGCGCATTGCATAATCTTTCTTTCAATTCATTAAATGCATTCTCTTGGCTTTCACAACACAAAAATTTCACTTCCTTTTAACTAGTTCATTTAATGGTGCAGCAATAGATGAGAAATCAAGTACAAACCGTCTATAAAAACCAGGTAACACGTGAAGTGATCTCACCTATTTAGCATTAGTAGAGGTCGGCTAAGACATTATTTCTTCAATATTGGGTTCATCCACCTTGATTTCATCTAGGGGTGGAAAAATAAACCCGTAACTCACGGGTCAAGCGGATTGTCTATCTTTAAAACCGGGGTGAGTATGAGCAAAATGGGTAATGGGTCAAATGGGTAATTGAAAAATATAGGTCGAGCGAGTTGGGTTTGTGAGTTGACTGTGGGTTTACTCATATGGGTTGAAACTCGCGGATTTACCTATATGGGTTGGTAATTGGTATGCGTGTGTGTGTGCCACTCGTGGCTGAGGTTTAAGCGAGAGTTTGGCTCCTTGAAAGACTTTGATGTTGCTGTGCAAAAGAGAGAACATTTCTAAAAAGAGTGTAGGGGAAAACAGAAAGCTACAATCTGATGCACCTGATGATAAATTTAGGGAAAAGCGTTACAAATATATGACTCAAAAACTGCATGTTACTGAACAAAAAGAAAACATAAATGTAACAGATGCAGGAAGGGTAGTTGTGCATCCTGAACAACAAGTTCACTGGAAAGTCCAAGGGATTGGCATATGTGGATTTCTCTGATGATGCACACCTCTTGCATAATTTATAGGGTAAAAAAATCAGTGTCACAAAGTCGAATCCAAGTCAAAACAAGAACAAGAAACTTCCCGATCTAGCGACACATCTAAAAGAGGATTAGTTGGTAATCAAACTGTTGATGTTGAACAATCTGAGTCTAATGACTCTGCTCCTGGATCCAAAAAAGTACTAATCCTCGAGAAGAATCTACTAGTCAAAATCATCGATCATCGGGATCGGAGAGCCAAATTTAAAGGGAGGAACACATGTGCAAAACCCTGGGGATCTAAGCCGACGAAAGAGACAGATGAGACGACAAAATCCAATGATGAATACAGAAACATTCTTTTGAAAAAATAATTATTTTGAAGATTGTACAGTTTGATCCAAATCTTACTGGGCTGGAACATTTTTGTTCAATAACTATAGTATGAACGCTAGATAAGCAATCAAATCCAAACTCGTTTGATTTTGCATGAACAAATTTCAAAGTCTTCCAAGCACCTTATGCCCAGCGTGGCAATCCAAAATTCATATGCCATGCTAGAGTTTGACTCATATGAATTTTGCATGAACAAACTCCAAGCACCTTGTACCCATATGGGTTATAGATGGGTTGAAACCCGCGGGTTTTACCCAAATGGGTTAGTATATAAATCCATATGAGTTTATATATGGATTGAAACCCGTGAGTTGAATGATTTTCAACCCACGGGTTAAGCGAGTTTTAACCCGACCCATTTTTTGACCAGTGAGTTGAATGATTTTCAACCCACGGGTTGCGCGGATTTCAGCATGAACCACTTTTTAACCCGTTATAAAATGGGTCATACCTATTTTTTTAATTACCCATATTACCCTACTCATATTTGACTCGTCCACTCATTTTTCACCCCTAATTTCTTCACCAGATACAACAAAACCAAGAAAAGCAACTTTCAAACTCTTCTTGATGTTAGCATACAACTTAGACTCACGGAGTGCAACAAGAACCATTTTAACATGTTGGATATGTTCATTAGTTGATTTAGAATAGATAAGGATGTCATCAAAATAAACCACATCAAAATGACCCATAAATTTCCTAAGAAATTATTCATCAACCGCATAAAAGTACTGGGAGAATTAGTTAAACCAAAAGGCATAACAATCCATTCATACAACCACATTTAGTCTTAAATGCATATTTTCATCCATCACATTCCTTTACTCTAATTTGATGGTATACTTGAGTTAAATCATTCTTAGTATAAATCACACAATCATGTATATATTTGAGCATTGGTGATATTTAATGGTAATCTTGTTTATAGTACCATAATCAATACACATATGCCAACTTTTATCTTTCTTGGGAAATAAAATGACTAAAACAACACAAACACTCAAAGATTCATGCACATAATCTTTCTCAAGCAAGCCTTCGACATGCCTTGTAGTTCCTTAGTATCCTCAGGGTTTGCTTTATAAGAAGGCCGATTTGGGATGACTAAACTTGGTATCAGTCTATTTGATGTTCAATACCTCGTATGGGTGTAAACCATAAGATAGTTTCTCAGGGAAGATATCCTTGAATTCTTGTAACATCTCAGTAACTCGTGAAGGCACATTTATAGGAATGTCCTCTTTGGTGAAATATGTTTCTTTAAAGTGAAAAATAAGAAAAAAATATTTATTAGCTAAAGCACGATTCACATCCCTCACAAAAGCATAAAATCTACGCCTAGAATCAAGAGGTAATTCAGGACGCATCATAAAAATAGAAGGCAAATGGGTCGGATGTGAAAATAGTGATTTAGAAGACTTACCTGGATCCTTCGTCAACTTGGGTTTTGATACGGCCGTGTTAGGGTTTAGCACAGTCCGTTACGGCATCACAGTCGTGTAGGTAGCACAGTCCGTGTAGGTGGCACTACCTGTTCTGATACATAATCTGTGTGTCTGGCATGAATTATTCGGGTGACATGGTCCGTGTAAGTGGCACGAACCATTCTGGCTACGAATCGGCCATCACTGTTTCTTTGTTGACTTTCATGTGCCTTTACACATCAAACACTTCTACAGAAGACAATAGTGTCAAAGTATACCTGGTTCTATCCGTAATTATAGTAATCTTGTTAGTGTATCCATAGTGAATAGATTTTCTATCAAACAGCCAAGTTCTACCTAACAAAATGTGACTAGCTTCTGTAGGTATAACATCGCATAGAATAGAATCGTGATACTTTTCGATCTTAAAGTTAATTATGCATTGTTTAGTAACCCTAATTTCAACACAACCATTTAACAAGATTAGTTTATATGTAGATGGATGAGTAACAACAGGCAATGACAATGATTTACTAAAACTATGAAAATAATATTAGCACATGATTCACCATCTATAATCAACAAGAAATTCTAATTTTTCACAAGATATCGAGTAAGGAAAATATTAACATGATGTACCTCTATTTCGGCCATTTCAGAATTGAGAAGTATCAATAACACGAAATTACCTTGTGTTTCTGGGGTTTACTCATCTCGATCATCTATGATGATCTCTTCATCTACATGTTCTTATTTGCTTTCATACAACGCTGGCATATCAACATATTCATCTTCATCACCCCCTCCTCCAATGTGGTAATAATTCAAGCATGAGGGCAGTTGTTGCACACATGTCCTCATTCCTTACAATTAAAACAAGTAGGAGAGTTAGAAGAAATTGTATTCAACGAAAGAGAAACTGACTTACCTGAAATTTGGCTAGGTTGTTGCTTAGATGCAGTCATTCTTCAATCATTGGGTTCAAATAGAGGATTTGAATAGGTTTTAATTGATCTAGAGTTTTCATGACCCCCAAAATCTAAACCTTTTCCCCCTCTGGTTGAATTAGGTTTTTAGATGTCAGAACCTTGTCTTGGACTGTCATAGCTGATATTAGGCTTCTTCTAGGCCTTAATGTTGATTCAACCAACCTAGCTTTAACCAGTATATTTCTCATGGAGACATGATGTTGGAGCTTAACTAGAACTTTCATATTTCCCTTAAACCTTCAATAAACTGATTATTCACATATAAATCATCTTCCCTCATGCCAACTCTTCTCGTCATTAACTCAAGGTCTTTCCAGTATTCATCAAATGTTCAGCCACCTTTCTTCATATTACTGAGGTAAAAATGTTTTTCAATCAAATAGTTTGGTGGAACGTGATATAATCGAAGCTCAGTCTTCAATTTCTCCCGGATAGATATAGGCATTTTCCAGCAATTTGTCTCGATTCTTTCAGGTTCTTCCACCATTCTGCGGCATAATGGGTGAAATAATTTCGTGCTACCTTGATCTTCTCTTTCTCTTTGTAGTTGTTAAGTTCAAACAAGTTCTTCATTTGTCTCCCAATCTAGAAATCTCGCAAGATTGTGTTAATCATCGAATCTAGAGATGTCATACTTTAAACCCTTGATGTCTCGGGCTATATCCAAACTTTCATCAAATCCCAAAATTGGAAAATTTTGAGAATGACTTTTTATGGTGAGAATATCATGGCTTAGATCTTCAAGCCCCCCTAGGGGATCATCTCTCAGAGTAATGAATTGATTCTTCATATAAACTTTTATTACCGCGTAAACTGTTGACCACTCAGTTAAGATATACTTGTTTAGTAGTATGAGGTGTTGTTGGAGTGGCTAACTCCTTGACCTTTTATGACAATCTCTGAACTTCGCTCATGAGGGTATTCATGGAAAATATCAATCGATCTGTGTTCATATCTCCTTGTAGAATCAGTTCAAGTGGTTTCTGATCAATCCACGTGTTAGTGAAGTCATCTTCGGGATGATTACCACTTTGAACATTAGATGGTATTGGTCGGTTGTTTGGACAGCCAACATATGGCAGGGTATTCAGATTTCCCGCCATTCCTGCTAACTACTATAAGAAGAAATTACACTTAGTAATAAACGTTCCCCTTTCCCATTTTTTTAGTAAAGTCACTCACCAAGTGTATAATTCTCACACAGAACAAGTGAAATTCGGTTTCATCACAAAACAACTATGAAACAGAAGTATACTGCAATATAATTCGAACAAATTAAAATGAAAACTCTTAAAATCGGCTCTAAGATTGGAAACCCAAATTCTTAAGAGAATAAGGATCAAGACGCAAGTTCAATAGCTTGAATTAGATCTATATTGATTGAGATGTGATCAAAAGAATAACGTTTCAAACATGCAACAAAAAGTGCCAAAATTTTAAGTAACAAACCCTAATTCAATTAGGAATTACTACCCTAATTACAAACCCTAATTCTTTTCTATTTTGTGCCAAAACCGATATCTCCAAACCCTAACCCAACTAGGTTTTGATTTCTTCTCATTTTTCCAACTTGAAACCAACTAAGATTAAAGGATATAATTCTTATCCACTTACAAGTAGAATTCAAATCCAATTCAACTTCTTAGACAATTCAAATCATTTTCTCAGCACAAGTAGAAATCAATTACAACTTCTATTTTAGGCCCACGGTTTTTGAAATTAACCCCCAAACTTTTCGAATCAAAACCTTAGCAACCCAAGGATTAAAAAAAAACCTATTTTTTTCGGATTCCAATTCCCACAAACCTTAGTCCCAAACCCACAGACTTTCAAAATCCAAATTAAGGCGTAATTTTTTTCCAATTTTTTATGCATGTCTTTAAGACATTTTTGAATCAAAATTGAGAAAACTGCAACTTTATTCAAATGAACTTTGAAGTATTCAAAATTGTAAGAATCAGGAATATGACACATTATCTAGAAAATTAAAGACTTTTATTTGTACAGTGTAATCAAGAACTCAAGAATGAATTCAATATACACAGAATCAAAGAACGAATAAAGAAAATAAATAGGATTATGAGCAGGCAATAATTTTCAGAAGAGTGGATGAAAATATCACAAGCACATAAACTGTATAAGCTACTAACAACTACGAAAATGGCCAAGAGGTTAAGACTGATAATACTTGTTTCCACTCATACCATTCAACGTCCTACTGACTCTAAGATGAAGATGAAGGTGAAGGTGGATAGTAATACCAGAGTATTTTAACTCTCAGGCCCTTCACTACCTTTCGACTCAAGATTTGATCCCCTTATTAAGAAAGATCAAACGAAAAATGGATAAGTATATGATAGGAATGAGTTTATGAAATGATAAAATTCAAAATAAAATAAATTGCAAAAATCAAAAATCCATTTGAATTTCGACCACCGGGAGATATTTTGCTTTGCTCTGATACCAACTGATATGAATCTCTTGGCGAAGATTCAGGATGCAAAAATTTTGGAGAAGCACTCTCTATCAAGGTTGAATAAAGCACACTCTTGAAATCAAGAAGACATGGTCGAAATCTTGTAGAAAACACAAACTTAGATCTTCACTAACACAAAGGTATAAATCCCTAAACCTAAGCACCAATTGCATGAATTGTTCACTAAAATCTTGCAAGTTCTAGTCTCACAGTTTCAGATCGATAAAACTCGCAAGTTTTAAAGATTGCTCGCAATAAAAAATAAATTCAAATTCTAAATTATATGATTGATTAATGTCTAAAGGTAAATAAAACTCAAAAATACAACCTCTATTTATAAGGTGTAGTTTCGACCATAAATACAAGAGAACCGAAGACAAAATTCAACTAGGACTTGATCTGACTCCTTGCTAAATTAAAACTGTCTTTGGAAATCTAAATCCTAATCAAAATATGTGTTCTATCTAATAATAAGTGTGGCCAAAATTCTTCAAACAAGAATGTCCAGATTCATCGAATCTAATCCCATCTAATCAAGAATCTCAAGATTAAACCTATTGTGAATACGCTACCTCACTAAAGAAAACCCAATGGAAAAAATAATATAGTGTTACTTTCCTAAAAACCCTAATATCGAAAAAAAACTAATTAAAAACCCTAATCAAACCCTAATTTCACAATTCAGGAATAGGAAACCCTGAAACCCTAATTCAAAATTAGAGTGCAATTCTTCTAAGAATATTTTGATGTTTGGCTTATCTTCATGTACTTGAAAATCAAAGCATTCAACGCTCAATCCCTAAGTTTCTTCTTGGCTCTTGACATCGAACCATTCAAATCACTTAGAGGATCTCTGACATGACCTTTTGAAGCTTTGATCTAACTGATGCCTTGACTGTGCAGGTGCAGGTGGCACAATTCATACGAATGCAGGTGAAGCTGGCACGATCCATACAACTGCTTCATTATCTGGATGCATATCACTACGTGTGAATGAGTCACTTTTTTTTGGTTGTGTTTATAATTGTTGTGTATGAATTAAGGTCATGTTGTTTCATGTGAGCCTGATTGTGTTGTTGTGATGGTTCTAAATCTGCTGGTTATGTTTGTCAAATGGTTGATGAGATTGGCTTGTGTGTTGGCATCTTATCAGTTATGTGTTGTTTGTGACTAAATGTAGAAGAGCCTTGACATGCACTCGCGAAGTGCATGATACCTCTGCATTTCCATTCTTGATCCTTGTTCATCGAAATTGTTGTTTGTATTTGGTGTTAAAGCCACCAATAAGAACCATTTTTTAAGCAATCCTGCAGTTTAAAATGCAATAGGATGGCTTATGTTTGAGATTACTGAAAACTGAAAGTTGCATCCAACATGTATGAAGCTGAAACTAGAAATTGAAACTTGCATTAAACTTAAAATAAAGCGGTAACATAAGAAACTTGCTTTTCACACCAAAAGAAATAAGTTTCTGGTAGCTCAAAAGTTTACCACTAGTCTAACCCTTTCAAACATCACCTCTCATTTACATCATACAATGGCCAACTGAAGGCGCACATGAACATGATCTTTGGTATACTATGTGACTTGTGTTTACGGGTTCCGTGAGGCTCCACCTCATATGGAGCCAATAGGTAACAGACAGTAGGTTTTGATAAGTAAAACCACTTCTCATCTATATGAATGGATCTGAATTGTGCATCTAACTTACTCAAACATAACTTCAATATGGTCTGCTCGTTCTTGTTGGCTTTATGCTATTTGTGTGTCTCCTTATTACTCTTGCAGCTACTGTCCTTGCACCGTGCTTTTTACTATGCCTAGTCTAGCACCCGTTCCTCTAATAGTTCTTCGTGAATGTGCAGGTAAACTTTTCAAAGCTTCGAGGTCTATGTTAACTTTGTTGTAACCTCTGTGCCCAACATCCTTGACCTCAAGTCAAGTGGAAATCCTGGATTCTGGCCCTTGGCCATGTGTAGCTTACTGTGTGCACACTACAACCAAATCGAATTGCTGCATCTTTATGTTTTCCTTGCTAGATTCCCCCCCCCAGGTTTTCCAGCAGATACTCGATTAGATGTTGCCTTTTGATGTTGGTTAAACTCTTCCCCCTTGTTTTTGAAAAACCTGATGATGAAGGGAAGATCCAACAACTATGAGAGCAATCAGTCTGTATATGGACTTAGTAGAGCTCGATTAATTTGGTGTCTAACCTGAGGGTTCAAAAAATAAAAGTATTTTTACATGGCTGGATTCTGTTTTGGATTACGATAGGGGGGATAAAGGAATATGAGGGAATGTTCATGTGGGTGGCAAGGAATTTGTGGGCAAAAATCTGTGTATAGAAAGTATTTAAAGGGGTATAAGAGGGTAGATTTAAGGTTGTATTTTAGTGGAAAATGGTTAGCTTTAAATTTTTGAACACTGTTCATGGAATATTTGGGTTGCAATTTTTTTTCACCACTACTGTATAGTGCATTTTTAGTTTAATTACAATGTTTTTCATTTCCCTCCATAAATGAACAGTACACCCGCCAAAATTAGTGGGCTGGTACTATTTGGAGAGCCAAATTATTAGCCAAAATCAGCTTAAAAATAAAGGAAAATCATAAAACTAAAATCCAACCCCACCGCCACATCAGCTTCAGCCTCTAAATAATCTAAAGCGCAAAAAAAAAACTAGTCCCTCTTCTTCTGTCTTTGCAAATAGAGCTGGAACAGAGGAAGGAGAATATAAAGTTGACTAGACTAGTGAGGCTTACTGTAATAGACATGCATAGTTCCTAGCTTTAATTATACATAAGTTGGACTGCAAATTGCAACCTTTTGAAACTAGATGACAATCAAAAACTCGCCATTCTTGCTGCGTGTATGTATCATATTCTAATCAGAAGAAGAGTTAGTAAACCTTGCACAGCAGAGTAAGCGAAGAACAAAGGTGAGGCATGCTATCTTAAATTGGCAACTGGTGATCAGACTACGGAGAAGTAACAATGAATCTTTAAAATTTTAAAGCCTGGTCTCCTTCCAGATTGCTCATTAACTTCTCCAATTCGCACAAAAAAGCTGCAAGGGAAAGAGGAAACATTCAGCACTCGAGCCGGTCACAGAAAAAGGCAGCCTATGACTTGAAAACACAAACGGGAGACTCTGGCTTTTGAGGTGAGTTTGGCCCTTGCTTAAAAAGCGTGCGAGTAATTGGAAGGTAGGCAAATAATCAAAACGGATGTGTAAGCAAATGACTACCGATTCTTGAACTGATGCTGGTGAATATCAGAGTGTTTTCCTATGACCATATGGCTTGGAATATTGCTTTATTGCTACTCTGTGAACAACTTAGTAGCAAATGATGCAACAATAAAAAAAATGCAATTTTGCAGATTGAATTTGAAAGGTTACTAACCATTAAAGGTGGGTCCAGGCAAGTGTTTCTGAATGAAAACCACAAAAGAAACGGAATTAGACAACCGTGTTATGGGAATCATTAAAATATATAGGGATAAATGCATTTACACCCCCGAGTTCTTTGTTTAGTGCACATATACCCTCCAATTTTTTGATAAGTGCACATATATCCCTCCCTGTTTTTTGAAAGTGCACATATACTCCTATAGCCGAAGACCGGTGTTTGAAAAACTTAGGGCTATATGTGCACTGAACAAGGAACATGGGTATATGTGCACTTTCAAAAAACTGAAGGGTATATGTGCACTAAACAAGAAACTAGGGGGCATGACTGCACTTCATTCAAATATTTAAGTTGGAGAATCATACAAATGTCAGTTTAAGGAAATTTTCAGTTACAGAAAGCATGTAGGTCCCCTGAATACCAATAAACATATGAATTCACCGTATCAGAATAGGCCACCATGACTTGTCGTGGCAGTTTGTATCAAATTTGTAACTAGAGAAAGACTTCAACAAAAGCCAAATTAAGAACATCCATCCTAGAAGGTTTGCTTTTCCTGATAATTTTGTAATTTTACGAGAGCAAATTGAGTTACTACATTGCATGGTGAGTACATAGTCAAGTTCTATAAGAAGTATCAGTAAGAGCAGAAGAGAGGATAGTTGAAAGAACACAACAAAAGAGCTGCACATGTACCACAAGATGAAGGAGATCAGCCTCCGAGTGGATATTCTCTACATCATGCACGCGCAAAGGTTGCACTGAAAGATTATCATCACTAGATGTACGTGAACGGTTGCTTTTACTAGCAGCGCTGCAAACCAGAGGATGAATACCGGCATTATGTAACAAAACTCTTTCTTTCCTTCACGTTCAAGATAGTTCTTTGACTAGGTTTGAAAATGAATGCGATAAGAGATGCCATACCTACGATGGACTTCATCAGGAGGACTCTGCAACTGAATATTCCCCACAATGTTCAAGCTCTCCTGAAAGTAAAATAGACATCCAAGTTACCTAACTGATGAATAAGGAAAATCCAGGACAACATAAATCACTGACATTAACATCCTAGCTTCTTTTACCTTCAGCGTATCAATAAACAACAGAGATTGCGAAGGGTCGAGAAAACGCATGGCAAACTTTTGTATCTGCAACAAAAGGTTTTAAAAGGTTTTACTAAATGGGTAATGTTACAGATATGCAGGAGTGACAAAAAGGTAAAACAATTCATCAAAATGAACACATTATTGATGTGATTCGCACCATTTCCATTTCATTTCGAATTCAGAAATCTTCCTCTGCATTTCGACATCATTATAACAAAATAAAATTATACAGTAGTTAGATTTCTTGCCTGGCCAGCAGAATCCTTGTAGCTTGCAACTACAACTCTGCTGCCTGTTGCTGTGGCATCATGCAAAATTTGTGGCCAGGATATGTGCAATTTGGTCACTAAGTGTTCCTCCTGCAACATCAATCAAACAACATTCAGAGAGCAACACAGAAATTAATCTAATTTAAGTCAAACGTAGGTATCAAGTCCAAAAATCTTTTCTGACAAACAAAGAATCACCCAAAAATAACTCCATGTCCGCTTTTCAAAAAAATAAAGTAAAAATCCATATCCCATTCTTAAGAAACTAAAATAATAACGATTGTCAAATTTGAATTCGTTTCAAGAAATGTCCCAGAAAAGGGAACTCCCAAATTATTCCTCTCTCATGGCATGAAATTCGTAAAACAAAATGAGGCAAAAAACGATACATGGGTTGAAAAATGTCGACCCGCTATACCAATTTTTTAGATTGATGCGATAATTGGTTGGTCACAAGTGTAAATAAACAAGTGAAACAGGAATGATCTTGTAAAAATAATGAACAAGAAGTATCTGACACGAAGTTTGGCGCCTAGGGAGATGAGGAGGACAAGTGGAGAGCGGGGAGTGTAGGAGAAGAGGAAAAGGGAGGCGGTGGAGGATGAAGAGGAGAGCCATGCCCCAGTGCGCTTCCGCTTCCGACCTTTAACCAGGCGGCTGTCAGGATGCGAAACTATGCGGTTTAGAGCTGTAGCGCGGTTGAAAAACACTGCATAATCTATCTCGAATGACTGTTTCACCACTACCGACTCCAGGTTCAGATTCATCATTCTACAAAATGGTTGATTTCTGTACCTTCTTCTATATTGTTGAACCTAGAATAGGGGAACATTCAAAATTTTGGTTGTTTGGTTGTGGTTGACGAAGGACTAGAGTGTAAATATAATAAAGTTCCTTAATTATCTTTTTATTGTAAGGGGCTGTTTTGTAAATTTTCAAGTCTCCAGCCGTGAATGAAAGGTAAAT
Organism: Rubia balearica; assembly: GCA_032355405.1. Lineage (NCBI taxonomy): Eukaryota > Viridiplantae > Streptophyta > Magnoliopsida > Gentianales > Rubiaceae > Rubia > Rubia balearica. Next base: position 3,393,562 of record JAULKJ010000010.1, read on the forward strand.
TGTGCCATCTTTTTCAGCCGCCTCTGTGCAGAATTTTTTTGACTTTGTTTGCTGAAATTATTGAATTTTTCAGACTCTGCCCTGTCTGACAGAACCTCAACACGAGGTGACCCTTCTCTGCTCCTCTGATATACTCTCTCCGTCTCAACTTAAATTACACAGCAATCATTATTACGTTATTCAAGAAATATATTTGACCATTAATATTTTTACCAACGTATAATAACGGTAAATAAAAATTTAATATTTGGAAAGTACTTGTTATGACGAATTGAACAATATTACATATGATAATATTATTATTTAAATATTTATTCAAATATGTGGTCAAAATTAGATATTGAATAGTGATATAAAATGAAGTGGGCAATTTAAACTGGGACAGAGAGAGTATCTGAATTCAGCTTATTATCTTCTTGGCTGACAACTTCTTCTTCTCATGATTTTCGGTCGATCCCGTCCAAGATATGGGCTTCGGCCTCTTCGATTGAGGACTTGTGAAGTGTTTGATTTCTTGTGTCCGTTAGGCGTTTGCTGTTTGGTCTGTGTTCGTTAGGTGTTTGTGTTGGAAAATAAGTTGAATTCGTCAACTTTGGGCTCAGTTTTGAGTAGGACCTGAATTGAGTTGGGTCCGGTGGATGACATTTTTGGATTCTACGTTGCGAGTACTATAAAATCGGTTACTCGAACACTCAAAA
>JAULKJ010000010.1:3394359-3429268 GCA_032355405.1 Rubia balearica
ACATAAACCTTACTGGAAAATAGGTACATACGCACCGGTAGATGTGTACCGGTGCACAGTGGCTAAACTAGACCAAAATGTGAGGAGGGGCAGGGCAGAGCAGGACGGATTTTGGGCGAGGAGGAGCGGGATGTCTATTTACCCCTCATTCACCGGAGGTTGGGGGTGACCGCCCCGGCTCGCCCCCCAGTTCCGTCATTGCCGGTGCAACAATTCGGAGCTAGAAATTGCACTAGCCCTGGTAAATTCCTAAAAGAATTCAAATGTCGGTGCCTATGTAGAAATATGCACCGGTAGAAAATTTACTGGTGTTGTAAATCGGCGCTTAATTGAAAATAAGAATGGAATTGAAAATATTCATCATCAGTTAGTGTCCTACCAATGCTCACTACCGGTGTTTGAGCAAAATTTATGCGGAAAAAATGTAATTCGAGCACCGGTAATATTTTTGGTACCGGTGTCGTTGTAAAAAAGATGCGGGAAATGATATTTTATGGATAGCATCGATGCCCATACCGGTGCTAGAAATTAAAAAGCAAGTCTAGCACCGTTATGCAGTAGCTTATACCGGTGCTATTGGTGCATTTAATGCATACCTACCACCTTATTCTGGCGGGGTAAAAAGTAGATTTTTTGTGTGTTTTGGTTCATTAATGGCAATTTTTGGATGAGAAAGACATTGAATGCTCATCAATGAAATTCTTTGAAGATACCATATAATTTGTTTTATTTTACCATTTATGATGGAATATGTGGGGAATAGTTTGTTCCCATAGATTTTTTGCATGTTCGATCATTGTATGTTGCTTGACTCGAAGTCATGAAATGAATTTGTTGGCTAGTACTGTTGATGTACTCAATGGCCTTTTCATGCATGTGATATGATAGGGTGTGTTACGAATGTAGTAATCTGATGCTGCATGGTGTGGATTGTAACTTGATGTTTTATGAATAAAATTATATTTAGCGTAGAAGTGTATTACTATAGAATTTAAATTCTTGCACATTGATTGAATTGTAGAGATGTATCGTGTCATCGAGAGGTATAAGCATATGTATGACAACATTAGTTTGGTGAATGATGAATTTATTAGTTTTGTTGGGGGAGTTTATGGAGCATGCATTTAGTCGTGGGAAACGAATCTTATGTCCTTGTCATGATTGTAAGAATCACAAGCATACTAACGACCAGGACTTGTTGCAACTTCATTTGTACAAAAGTGGATTTGTAAAGGGTTATTTGGTTTGGGCCTTTCATGGTGAGAAACCACAGCCGGAGGTGGTTGCAGGTAGCGAGGGAGAATTTTTTGGGATGTAAATTGGATTACATGTGTGACGAGGTGGTGGATTAATTAAGGGGGAGACCCGAGGTTCTGTCAAAATTTCTAGGTGAGAAGGATACGCCGTTATTTCCTAGTTGCAAGAAGAAATACATTTTATTGTCATGTTTGATGGAGTTGTTTAACATGAAAGGTGTTGGTTCGTGGAGCGATACTAGCATGGATAATTTGCTCAAGTTTTTTAAAGAGAAGCTCTCCCCCATAAATGTTTTATCGGACAAACCTCAATGATGCGAAGAGAATTTTGTGTCCAATGGAAATGGAATATAAAAAATACATGCATGCCCCAATGATTGTTTTTGTATGGGGGTGTTTTGGAAAAAGAGGTGTCTTTCCCTGTGGGTCATGTTTCTCGTTACAAGGAGTCATAAGGAAAAGGAGAAATGAGGTTTTCGATGAAGAGATTCTTATGAAGGTAAGGAAATGGGTTCCCACAAAATGTGTGTGGAACCTTCCCATTGTCCGAGACTGAAGAGGTTGTTTAAGAATGTTGAGGATGCAAAGAACATGACATGGTACATGGATAGGGGTTATCTTGATGATAATATTATCAGTCATCCTGCAGATGCGGATCAGTGGAAGAAATTTGTCAAGATGTATCCTAAGTTTGCAGCTGAACAGAGGAATTTGAGGATGAATTGTGTACTGATGGTATGAATCCCTTAGGTAACATGTCATCTAACCATAGTTCAACTCCGATTATGCTTGCGATTGCAATCTATCTCCGTATTTGTGCATGAAGAGGAAATATCTTTTGATGCCTCAAATGATTTCGGGGTCGAGACAACCTGGAAATGACATCGATACTTATCTAGCCCCTCTCATTGAAGGGTTGAAGGTTTTGTGGTCCGACAGTGTTGATGTGTTAGATGGTTTTCATGGGACCGAGTTCAAGTTGAAGGTCATACTTTTTTTGCATGATATAATTTTTTGGCTTATGGTAATCTTTCAGGTTATGCAGTTAAGGGCCACAAGGCATGTCTTGCATGCGAGGAAAATACAGATTTTAAGTAGTTGAAGAATGGTAGGAAGATAGTGTATTTGGGTTATAGAAAATTTTTCTAGACAAAGCCCAAGTTACGAGATGACACACTTCATTTTTTTGGTGGGAGCGAGAGGAGGAAGGCGCAAAAAATATTGAGTGAATGTTGTGCTTGTAAAAAATTTATCTAAGGAACTTCCCACAAATAATGGACCTTGGAAGAAAAATTGATTTTTTATTTTCTGTACTGGAAGAATTTGGAGGTTCGCCATTGGATGTAATGAATATAGAGAATAATGTGTGCGAGAGTTTAATTGGGACGCTATTTAACATTCATGATAAGACGAAGGATAGCTTAAATGCACATAAAGACTTTGTTGAACTCGGTATATGAGGTGATTTAGCTCAGGAGGTGAAAGAGATGCTGACGTGTCTACCACCCACCCCTTACAGTCTTTTAATTAGCGAGAGGAGGTCGGTTTGTGAGTGTATTCAGGGAATCAAGGTACCATCTGGGTACACTTCCAATGTTAGTCAGTTTGTGAACGATGAATTGCATCTTAATGCGTTGAAATCCCATGATTGTCACGTCTTGATGCAACAACTATTGCCCGTTGCCATCCGCGGTGTCATGGATGAGGAGATAATATTTCGCATCATAACATGTGTTTCTTCTTTAACTCCATTTGCCGTAAGAATATAAGCAGGAAACAACTTGATGAGTTGGAGCATGAGGGGGTTGTAGTACTATGTTTGTTTGAGAAGTACTTTCCCCTATCATTTTTTAAAATTATAGTCTACCTCATCGTCCACGTAGTTAGGGAAATCATAATATGCGGTCCCGTGAAAAGGTATTAGATGTACCCATTCAAGCGCTACATGGGGATCTTTAAGGGTTATGTACACATTCGTATCCGACCCGATGCCAACATTTTCCAAAGGTATGTTACAGAGGACATCATTGAGTATTGCACTTCAAATTGATTGGGAAGAGAGCAATTGGAGTCCCACAGCATGCGCAAAGTGGTAGGAAGAATAGGATCCCACTGTCCAAAGGTACACTTCACACACACTACAATGCTGAGTTTTATGAAAGTTCATCTTTATGTTTTACGAGACAATAATGAGACTGCAATATATGTTGAAGAGCACATGTCATTTCTACAAGAACTCTATCCTTAATGGCCATCGAATCAGATACAATTGGAGCATTCTTCACCGTTTGTGAATTGGTTTTATAATCATTGCAATGTGGACGGAATGCCTGCTAAACTTTGGGTTTTTGCAAGGACAACCGACTGCACCATGAAAAGATTCCAGGGCTATGACATTAATGGATTCAGCTTTACAACAGTGGACAAGGACAGCAAAAGCACAACTCAAAACAACGAGATTTACGTGGAATTTGAATTCATGGGGCCGGCGAGAAAGAAAGACAAAAAATGTATTGTCGCAATTATGGACTTTTATGGGGGTGATCGAGGAGATTTGGGAGTGAGATTATGTTGAGTTTAAAGTTCTTGTCTTCAAGTGTAGATGGGTTGAAAATGGTATAGAGGTTCATTTAGAAAAGCCCATGGGTTTTACGTTGTTGGACTTGAATCAAGAGGGTTACGAGAACGAAGAGTTCATCTTAGCCGCCTAAGCTCGCCAGGTATTCTATATCCAAGAACCAAGTAATGAGAAGTTGTATGTTGTACCCCATAGGAAGAAATTCTATTTTGAGGATGAGATTGATAAGTCCGTCAAATCTAAAACTGTAAAGTTTCCATCACGTTTTCTGAGTTTGGAGGACGTTGGTGGACCACTCGTATGTAGACGATCACATGGGGATGGATTGTGGGTAGATGAGAATGGCCATATTGTGAGTGGTGATATAGTCTTAAAAAGGAAAAAAGATAGGGAAATAGGTTAAGTTTATTGTACCCTTTTGTGCCATTTTGTATGCCCCCAATGAATTATATGTGGTAACAAATCATTGGAATTTTATTTCTATTTTTTGTATGTTTTTATGACTAATTATATCTTGAAGGTTGTCATAGCACCGGTGCTTTCAATGTTATGCCAGTGCTAAGAAACAGAGTAAGTGCTCTGTTTTTGTAAAGGCACCGGTAATTCAAGTAACGGCACCGGTATTCATACCGGTGCTTCATACTTAGAGGAATATTTTGAAGTTTGCTCTCTGATTTCAACACCTGTATTTTGAACAAAGGCACCGGTACTCATACCAGTGCTGCATATGTAGATAAAAATATTCAAGTTTTCTCTTTGTTCTCATGAATGAATTCAAAATAGCATTAATGAAGCAGCGCGTCGGGTTGCGTTCAATATGCATAGGCACCAGTATTTAAACAAAGGTACCGGTATTCATACTGGTGGTTCATACTTCGATAAAAAACCTCAATTTTGCTCTCTGGTCTCAAGGAAGAATTAAAAATAGCATTAAAGCTGCTACGTCCGGCTGTGTTCAATATGCATAGGCACATGTATTTTAAACAAAGGCACAGGTATCAATATCGGTGCTGTTTACTTAGAAAAAAATTGGGAAGTTTGCTCTTCGGTCTCAAATTATAATAAAATATAGAATTTAAGCAGCTGTATTAGGCTTCGTGATATGACTATATAGGAATCGGTATTCGGGTACTAGCACCTGTTAGTTTACTAGTGTTAGATTTTTTAGCAGTTTTAAACCTCCCTCTTCTGAAGCCCTATTCATTCTCATACCAACACTCAAATGTTCTGCCCACAAAGATATGAAAATCCACACATGCACTTCAATTAGATCATTCTTCATAAGGTAACATCGTATTGTCCCTTGAATCTGGTAATGAGGTCAATTGGAAGAAACTTAAATATTATATGCATCATGAATTGCATTGTTCATTTCAAATGTCCTTTTTCCCCTTGAATGGTTATTTGAATTTGAATATGTATAATTTGTTTTAGAACTATGGTAGTTGACATTAAGATCATGGCATGTTGCATGTTGTTCTATTATGTTAGATCATGAAATTTTACCCTTGCATACAAGGTGTTTGATAAAATGCTTGTATGTGATTATAGGTCATGGCACCCAAAACCTCAAGTAAAAAATCCAACAAAAGAAGCGTCATTGTCTCCCTCTAGCGGATCTCACTAGCTCGAAGCACCCTGGTAATAGATTTGTGTCCAAGGAGGAAATGTTTTTGGCCCAAGCATACAGAATGTGGAAGCATTATTCGGAAAGGGGAATAGAATGAAATCCGCCATTTTAAGAAATAATTCGGCACTTGGGAAGGGAAAAGCTATGTGCTACACATCCCACTTTCAACGTGTCCATCGTAAGTGATTTCTATGTGAATTTGAGGTGTCAAATGAGCACGGATGAAGTACTATGCTAGGGAAAATTTATTCCACTATAATTAGAAGCCATTAATGATTTTTATGGATTATCAAACGTAAAGGAAGAGGAGGATGGGATAATAGCATTACTCAATGTGGAGGAATATTTGGATGAGAGAGTAGCCAACGACATCGTAAGAAGCGTCACAAGAAAATGAACCAATGTCGAATCACTTGTCTTTCATGGTTGGACAAAAATTCCAAAAAAAAACACTGACAGGGAAACGAATGCTTTGTATCATTTTATAGTCCTTCGTATTGACACCGTGACCGTGAACACCGAATTTCATAAGAGTAGGGTCGTGAAGTTATATGCAATAAAGAATAAACTACGTTGAAATAAAGGCGACCGATAAGAAGGATCACCCATGGAGGTTTAGGGGTACTCAAACTAACTTCCCAATAGCTATTGTCGTAACCCATCTCACCCACAGTCGAAGCAAATGTGGAGCAACTCTTCACCCAAGCCAACAATCCCGAAGAAGCAATCGACAGATCAGCCGATGGTCAAAGCAACAGTGCCATAACTTGACTAGCTAGTCAAGGTGATTGCAGCTGCAAGAGGAGTTCAAATCCCAACTGGCCTCGACAATCCGAAGTCGTTAATTAAGAAGGCATTGGTCCAGGTCGGTGGTGCTAAAACCAAGGATGATGATGGTCCTAGTGACAAGGAGGATAGCGAGGAGGTACAAAATAGCCTTCAATTCAATTTATTTTATATGTTCCCTAAATTTTATATCCTTTTATGTTATTGTATATTTAACAAACACTACTCTGAAACTTATGATAGAATAGTGACAGGGTGACCTTATTCATCAAGGATATTGAAGGGGCCAAGGTCATGGTGGCAAAAGGGTTCTAAAAAAAACCCCCATTGTAGCCATACTTTGACTAGTGGAGTTGCTCATGTCCCAGTTTGTGAGCCAGTCTTCCATTCTAAGGCAAGATTGCCTTCGACCAACCACAAATTTAGCGATGTTGGAGAGGCCCTAGGACATGTGATTGATTGGCCGGTATCTTTGGTCGGCCAGGAGGATGAGCCCCAAAAGAAAAGGAGAAGGACATGCCTCGGAAGAATTCGGCGGACGAGGACAAAAAATTCTTGGATGTCAGCGACGACGAGGTAGTTCCATTAAACCAATGTTTAATATATTCACTATATGGTTTCCAAGTTTTTAATTTTTTATTTCAAAGTAACATTGTTTTCCTCTTTTGTGTGCAACCTACAAATACATCATCGACAAATCCATCCAGTTCTACGACTAGTTACAAGCCATATAAGCAACCGTTACACAAACCAAAGCCTCTGAAACTGGTATTATATTTATACCCCATTAGTATTTCATTTCAACACCCTTCATGTACTTAATCCCTTTTATTTAAACTTTGCATCCGCGGATTGTAAACAAACTCCCTTTGAAGGACTATTCAATGATGAAAGAGTTCATCAAATATTGCAATGAGGCGGCGGTGGACATGAATGAGAAGGGCAAGGTTGTGTATTTCACCCAGTTTCCGGATTTCACATTTGCCAGTACAGTCAAATGTTTCCTAAACATTGAATAAATGTTTGAGTTCGGAGGTAAGTTTGTGAATGGTTAAGGCATGACATGGATCTCGAACACTCGGATGGATTTATGGATGTGGTAAGTTTCAGATTTTAGATCTTCCCATTCTTATTTTAAACGAATTCTAACAACTAAATTTACTTTTACTCTGACATAGACCTATGGGGTAAAGCGAAGGATAACAACATGGGCCGAATCTAATTCCGTGTCTCGAACACAGGAAGGCTCGACACCGTTATGGAAGAAATTGATATAACTAATTGGGTTAGCCTCATCTGGCAGACGATGGTTACATCTGAATCTGACATGTATTTAGTACCTACCTCAGGAGGTCAGCCACATTTTCTTAATCTTAATCTTATACATTACTATATGTTTATTTAACATATTTTCAACTTATTAATTTGTTAAATATTAATGCAGAGAACATTGGTTCCTCAAAATCATTTGTCCCGGTACGAATGATATTTTCACTTTAGACATGTTGAACGGTGGTATAAAATCTACCCATTACGTCAAAAGCCAAGTGATTTTCAGGTATTTCTATCCATTCATTTTTTTCTTATTTTTTCCCTTCAAATTTTTGTTCCTAATATTTGAAAATATTATATTCCCAAGCTTGCATGTAAATATGAGAGTGAGAAGAGTAAGAAAGAACCCTTACCTGATTTTACTAGGAAAGTAACAAATATCAATGTAAGTGTTCATATCCTTCAAAAAGGTTTTACAAGTACTTAATTTTTTTTGTGTTTTATATAAACTGATTAAATCTTGACAATTGCTATTTTCTGTCTTAGCACCAAAAACAAGGGAGTTGCTGGGAGTGTGGGTATTATGTCATGTTATTCCTGGAAGAACTAGTCCTGGAGACAACTTCAAATAATATACTTAACGTAAGTACCATATCTTACATTACATACTAAAAAAACAACATTCCTGCCTTCATTTTCAGTATCATTCCCTATTGCCTTCATTTCCAGAGGGGGTGCAAGGCACAACGCATATGAACTCCTAGAAGTGGCGGAGAAATGGTGTGAGGCATGAATTAAGATATACTAATAAGATGCAGAGATAGATATTGACGCTCAGGGAAATTTACAAGGTTGATAGGTGTGGGATGGGATTTGGAATTTGATTGAATGATGGGGGGAATTTATTAACAGTGATGTTTTATGCTTTCTTTTCTTTCAATTGAGGATTCATATATATTTTTTTAATAGCAATTGTACTCTTTCATAAGTTTTGTGGAATTTATTGAATCCATTTTCCCTGTATTTGATCCAGGATTGAGCAAAAATATTTGAAATAACCATTTAAATAATTTTTTTACTAGTACCGGTAATCAACCATAATTCCATACCCGGTGCTACAATTTATCCATACTACCGGTGTCTATAGTAGTATTTTCCAGTAGTGAAAGATGGAAACAAGCAATTCATTAAGAGTTAATATGTGTTAAACATCTGTTACCTTCCTTCAAGGACGGGATCCCGCCAACAGCAGAAAGAACTGCAACATAAATGCAAACAAATATTATGGATGAAGAACTTGAAATCAAAATTTAATGAACTGAAATCCAGATTAGTTGTCAAACATTATTCTTAATTAGTACTACAAAATGAGATGAATGTGTGACCTGAAATGCAAGGAGTTAGGACACCATCACCGATGACCATTGAAGTTCCAAGGATGGTAACGAGGAAAAGGCCAGCTTTGGCGGCAGTGCTGCTTTCCAGCTTCTGTTTTATCATCTCAGAAACCGAATCCATGCGCTCCTCTGTTTCATCCGCATCCACCTCTGCTTCAGCTTCATCATCATTGGGGACTAAGCCCACTTTGGCAGATCTGCATAGCAAGGAGTAGAGTGCAGTTGTCCCTCCTGCACCAAATTCACCATTCATTACCAAATTTTATTTTTATTTTTGAAAGATTCCAGTGTTTGAAAATACTTAACCATTATTATTGTCGTTGGCCCTCATAACAATGCACAGATACTTGATCAAAGGCACACAGATGAGGGTGTAGAGGATGAGAGACAATACTCCTAGAATGTCATCTGTATCCTGAATCCCGTCACTAAATGTTTGGCTGAACACATACAGCGGAGAAGTCCCGATGTCTCCATATATGACTCCCAAGCTCTGAAACGCCAAACTCAGAGTCACACTCCACCTTATGCTTTGTTCCTACAATTGTGTAGTTTATTCAATTATATATGTACGGTATAATCTGGAAAAACAAACGAATGAATCACCCTAATATTTAACAGTACAGCAAATAAATACCCAATTATGCAATTTCAAGCACTACTGTTCATGGTCCACCAACCCAATTAGCACCCCACTAAGCACTTAAAACTGTCGGCCCAACAAATATTTTAAAACTAACAGTATCTCCTTCCCACCTGCCATGCAAAAACCTTAAATTTTGCAGATGGGTATCGTCAAAACTAAAATATTTACTGTATTTGAACAGATCTCCCAATCCCCCGAGCATGGTAAAAAAGAAGGAAAACAAACATTGGAGGGTGGGTGAGCAGCTTCTAAATCGAGAGATTCCAGTGAGTTTGGCTGACTGGGGCTGCTGGATGGATCTCTGACATTGTTTCCGACATCATCTTCCATTATCTCCGACATAGTTTCTTGAGAGATAGAGGAAGCTGAACCTCTTTTGTTTAGTTTGTGGGAACTCTGAGGGAGGGATAGAGGAAGCATTATTGTTTACCACTGTTTTCTTTCTTCATTTTCTCATGCATCTCTTTTAAGAACTCTTTCCAGTTGTATGAAATGAGACGAGGTGTCCTATCTATTCTAATACCAGAAATGCATGAGAAAATAATCTTGGGACTCTGCTCCCTGGAAATTGAAATTTTACTTCTTATGCAAACGTCCTTTTACTTCCTTTTCGTCCTTTTACTTGGGGTCCGGAAAATTACTGTTCATGGAACTCTAACTACCACACAAAACTAGTTATTAATATGTTAAAATTGATCATGCAAATGCTTGGCATCAGCTAAATTGACTACAAGTTAAATTCTTAATCTCCTTCCTCCCGGTGAGAATGGAACTTTAATACTTTATTTTTCGAAGTATTATTCAGATGACATTAACCGAAAATGGTGTTTCATACTTTTAAAAGGTTTTTATTTTATAGTTTTTTTTCCAGAATTATATGGTTTTATCTTGTTTCCTCTAGTTTTTAGAATCTAATTAGAGGAAACTCTTTTTCCTATAGGATTACTTTTTACATATAAATATTGTACGAGTGATGATAGTGTCTGGAATCAGTTCACGGCGAGTCACTGCCTCTTTGAGTACATGGAAATGTCATTGGATTGGTTTGTGGGCAGTGGTGGAACCAGGGGAAAATATAAGGAGGGGATAGGTTAATTTTCTTTACATTAAAAATATAATGTATAATTCATGGTCAAATGACTGAAATATTAAAAAATACATAATTATAAATATAAAATGCACATTTATATCACAGACTAGTAAATTTTTGAAAAACATATTCAAATTCACTAAAGCATAGATTCAAATAAAAACCATATATTTCTAAATATTTGTACTTTGCAATCATTAGTAATACATAATCAAAGATATAAAGAATATTAAAGAGTTAAAATTCATGATAATTCAAATTTTATACTTGAACTAAAATATAATATATTCCAAAACTTTATTTCTTAATTTTTAACAACCACAATTCCCAATCTTTTTTAGTTAATCACATTTACTAAAATACGCGATTGTTAAAAAAAAAACTAAAATATGAATAAATTGCACAGTAAGAAATGTAAATAAGATATATGGAGTATTAATCAAACAATTGAAATTAATAAAAAAAAATCATCTAATCTTGAATATAATATTTATTCAATGCATAAATATCATAATCTTTATATCATTGCATTTTCCCACCGTATACATTTATTAGATTCACTTGTACAAATATAAGAAAAATAAATAAAGAATAAGTATTATACAAAATATTTTATAAGGTAAGATAGGTAGTAAGATAGGTAAAAACAAATTTTAAATCATTTTTTATCATAAACTTAGGCCGTCAGAGGTGCTTTAAGAAGAAGGCATTAAAGTTGTAAAATAAATAAAATCTTATGAAGGAAAGGCTTGAAAATTACGATGTCTTTTTGCTCAATATTTTTTAAAGGAAAAAACCTTCATTGGAATTTGGTCCATCATCTTCTTCGTTGAGAACAGCTATGACAGAGAAAAGTCTTCTCTACAACTTCATAAACGTGTGATTTTCTACACGGAAATTGAGAGTACAATCACCGTTCTTGAAAATTCTACGAATTTCAGCAAGTATTGAAGACTTAGGGGTGGCGGATTTCCTGAATATGAAATTTTTTGGCCGATTCAATTCATGAAAATTCATGGTTGGCTGATCCTAGGGCTGGTTGGCGAACCCCTTCGCCCCTAGTTCCGGCCCTGTCTGTGGAAGTAAGCTCCGACCAGGGGCGGATCTAGAAAATTATTTTTGGTGGGTCAAATTTAATATTAAACAAAGATATTATTGAAATTTAGATTTTTTTTAAAAAAAAATTGAACAAATACGATAAGGGTTAGATGATAATATTGTAGGTTCAAAATTTAAATTAAAGTAGACATTGATAAAAAAATATTTTAACTAACTAAATTTTAAAAAAATGGGGCAACTGCGTCTCTGGCTCCCGCGCTCAAGTTCGTTTGACCTAATTATGTGTATATTTTGAGAGTAATTGCCTCTTACCTTTTTTGGTGTTCCCCTACAAGAAGCATGACTTTTTACCTTAGTTCTAGAGGTATTTTTACATCAGTTCTCCTCAAAATAACATAGGTAAATGTACAGGCATATTAAAAAAATATTTTTACCTTGTTTATTTTTAAAAAAATGAGGCCAAAGGTTTTTGACCTACACAACGATCGACGACTTATCGACATCGATCGATGTGGTTTATGACTGATTGAAACGGTATGCACCAACATTGTTCTTTACCGAATGCTCAACCGATGTCAGTCTTAACCTAGGACGTTAACAACGTCGGTCATCTGTGGATTTAATCGAAAACAGAGCTGCATCAAGCAATTTTTAAGTGTGGCCATAACGGACATCGGTTATGTATTTGAGCATAGTCAGTACCATTTTTACAATGAACGTCCCCATATTTACTTTTTCAACAAATAAAATGAACTTCACTGAAAGAATTGAAATTGAAGGATATGATTGATGTCTATAACCTCAGTTTGTATCCGGAGAAGTTTCACTTTTTGTACTTGTTGGAGTTTGATAGAGTTTTTCAATTCATTAGATTGGAAATTTGTGGATATTTTATTTAATGTGAATGAAAAGTTGGAGGAATATGTTTACGTGGGAATGTTGGACGAGATGGGTGGTGGGAGGCATTTTTTGTTTGGAAATAAATTTAGATAGGGTTTGTGGCTCTTAGCCAAAATTTGGGAGCTGAAATTTCATTCTCCCGCCATAGTCCACCTAAGATCTGACAAACAATTGATGTCGGTCGCGGTCGCAGTCATACATAGGGGCTTCATATGGCCCATGACAACCCAATAGGATTTATTAGCCAATTTCATAAGCTTCTCAAGTGTTGTCGATCATGACTATGAGCTTTATCTGGGTTATAATGGCCCAATAGGGTAATTCCTCCGACATCGGTAAGCTTCTCAAATGGTATCGGTAAGACTGATAGCAGACAAATTTCACATATTGGTCAACATCGAAACAAATTGAACCAACTTCAAGATTTGACCCTTACGTATCTTAGGTCAACCGTGGCTTGAATTCAATTGTAAATAGCCATAAATGACAAAAGGTTTGACTCCTACTCATCTTAAGTCAATCGTGGCTCGAATTCTATTGTAAACCAACATAGATGACAAGAGGTATGACCCTTACTCATCATAGGTCAACCGTGGCTCAACTTTTATTGTAAAATAGCATAGATGACAAAAGGTTTGACCTTTTCTAATCTTAGGTCAATCGTGGCTCGAATTTCAGTTAAACCTACATAGATGCCAAAAGGTTTAACCCTTACTCATGTTAGGTCAACCATGATTTGACTTCTTTTGTAGGCTAACATTGATGATAAAAGTTTCGACATTTACTCATCTTAGGTAATCTGTGGCTCGACTTATATTGTTAACTAACATATATGCCAAAAGGTTTGACCCTTACTCATTTTAGGTCAATCGTGGCTAGACTCCTACTTTAAACTAACAAATATGGAAAAAAGGTATGTCATTTACTCATCTTGGGTAATTCGTGGCTTGAATTCTATTGTTAACCAATATAGATGCCAAAAGGTTCGACCATTACTCATCTTAGGTCAATCGTGGCTGGACTTTTACTGTAAACCAACAATAAACCAACAAAGATGCCAAGAGGTATGGCTGTTACTCATCTTATGTCAACTGCAGCTTAACTTTTATTGTAAACCAATATATATGAAAAAAGGTTTGACCCCTACTCATCTTAGCTTAACCGTAGCTTAATATTTATTTTAAACTAAAATAATGGCATAAGGTTTGGCACTTATTCATATTAGGTCAACCGTGACTAAACTTTTATTGTAAGCCAACATATATAACAAAATGTTCGACGTTTACTCAACTTAGGTCAACCGTAAATCGAACTATATTGTGAATCGACATAGATGCCAAAATATTTCATCCGTTACTAATCTATGTCAGCATGGCTCGAATTCTATTGTAAACCTGCATAGATCTAAAAGGTTTGACCCTTACTCATCTTAAGTCAACTATGGCTCGGCTTCTATTATAAACCAACATAGATGACAAAATATTCGACCTTTACTTATCTTGGGTCAACCGTAGCTTAAATTCTATTGTAAACCAACACATATAACAAAAGATTCGACCCTTACTCATCTTAGGTCAACTGTGGCTCAATTTCTGTCGTAAACCAACATAGATGCCAAAATGTTTGACCTTTACTGATCTTAGATCGACCATGGCTAGAATTCTATTGTAAACGAATATAGATGACGAAAGGTATCATTGCTCAAGTTTTAATTTAAACTCAGGATTGACCTACTTAAATATTTATTTTCCATGGTGGGAAAATAATTATTTTCGCAACAAATTGACTTGTGAAAATTTTGTTGGCCAAATTGTCAATCATATGCTAATGGGCTGAAAATTTGTTGGCTTAGACTAAATAATAACCGACATCAGTCATGTATTGATTTACTGTAGGTTCCGTCGACAAAACGACTGGCGTCGCACCTTCTTGACGGACTATACAAGATAACTAGTGATTCCAAACAACATCATTTTCTAATCTCCACATAGATGTCCAACCTCAAAAATGTTTCAAACTATTTATCTTCCTCCCATTCTAAAAACCCACCCCTTTAAAGATCAATTTCAGGTGGCATGTCTTCCTATACCATATCTTGTAAACCTATGAATCCATTTCAGGTGGTACTTAACTTTGTGATTTTTTTTTCTCTGTTTGTCCATTTTGTGTTTCGAATCTTCTTCGATATGCATGTTTATGTTAGTAGTTTTTATTAGTGTTAGATTTGTGGGTATGATTAGGTGTATTTCTACAGTTTTTGGGATGAATGATTGTAGTCATATTAGAATTTCTTGATGTATGCGTCGTCAATAACCTCTTGGTTATGCTTTCAATTTTATCAAGAGTTCATTGGCGTCAGCTGTTGTTGTCGATCATTGATCATAATTTAGGATTTTACTTTGAATACGATGTCGGTAGCCCCTTAATTTTTTCTTTTGAATCGACATGAGACCCGACGTTAGTTATACATGTCACACAAGAATCTTTACTAGGCCGACATGGCTACAGTGTTGGTCTTATAGTGCTGGTCTAACTGATAGCATGGAAGATTAGTGATCGACGTCACACATAACGAAATTACTATCTTAACCAAAAACAATTTGTTGAATCCAATAACTTAATTTCCTCCACACGATTTCTATTAATATCATTTTATGGTTTTATTGAAGTAACATTTAGGATTAATAGCGAGCAATCGGAAATCAAGGAGAGTGCACCGTGAGGTATGAAATTTTTTTCATCTTTAACATTTGTTTTTATTATTTGAATACTAGTGCACATAAAATAATTTTATTTATTTTCCACAGTAGGCTGGAGATCAGGTAAAGAAACGGCTACCCTCAATGTAGATGCATACACCATGTTCCTGAGTATGCCACATTTTATCTGCATTCTATCACAACAAAACTTTGGGGAGGTTCCCATTATGGTAAGTCTACTTGATAAATTCAATTTATTTTCTGTTCATCAGTTATCTTTTTTAAATCATTGAATACTAACTATACGTTTTTAAATCTATGATTAAGTCCATCCCACGGGACACGGTAACATGTCTACCGAATAAAAAGGTCCCTGTCATGCTCAAGTGCAATGATTACGAGTGGAACAAGACCTATTCAGGGACCGAATGATCAAGGCTTGTCCCTAAAGGGATGGGGAAATTTTCAGGTTGAGAATAAGTAGCTTCACGGGGATGCAGTTATCTTTGAGCTCCTTGAGGCAACCGATGCCCTCATCGTGGTCAAGGTAATTTATGTAGATGATACTTGGATGCGTCAATGAATGATTTTCTATCACATTCTCTTGATCTTATATTTGAATAATATTAACATTATTGTACTTTGGATTTACTATTTCTTTTCATGTTTTCATCGTTAGTGTTAATCAACTAATTATTTAGATAGTTTTACGTATTTCTTATATAATTTTTTAACCATCAATTGAAATTTATATATGTCAATTATTGTGAAAAATGAATTTTTTTTTGACATTCAATTCACATGTCAAATATTTCAATCAATTTAAAAACAAGTTTTTTTTGTAACACATTGTTGAATACATAGCCAGCGCTGTTCAACCATCGCTTCCTTCGTCGGTCTTACTGATGGAACTTGAGACATCGGTAGGCATGAAAAAAAATTTGTCCTGGAATAATACAACACCGCCGACGTCACTTACCTGTTAGGCACAATATTTACTCTTTTTTCATCACTTTTTACCTCAATTAAATCATAGCAGAGGGAAAAACATGTTTTACTTTGTTTTTTAAAAAAACAACCGAGGTGAAAGAACTTTTTACCTCGGCCATTGGTAAAAAATCAAACAATCGAGGTAAAAAGGCCAAAAAAGTCATTTTCTTGTATTGTTCCTATCTTTATTTACAGGTGTTCAATTCTAAACCCCTTATGACGTAAACCTATCTAAATCTAGCAATCTTCCAACAAACAGATAACAAAATATATGTTAAATACTTCGGAAAATACATGTATTTGACGCCTCATCAAATACCCCACATTTAAACCTTTACTCGTCCTCGAGTAAACAAGAATAAGCAAAGACCTAAGTGTAAATTAGCATGCGAAGGTTTTTCCGAAGCACCCAACATTTTATTCCTAGACTACCCTAACCCTCAAGATATAAGAATCGCTCACGCTCTCACATCCCAAAGCCTAAGATAATCTAAACACCCAGCAAACCATAACAAGAATGATGTATACATATAATGTCAAGCTAACTTACTCTACCCAAAAAATACCCAATAGACAAATCCAGAGAAGCATAAAATTTTTTAATTTCTCTCATTTTCTCTCATTTTGCCTAGGAGCCCTATCAGGTTTTCATCCTAGCTTCACTTTTTTTTCTTCTTTTTCAATGCTCGCCCTCACCTTTTTCCACACTATTTGGCCTCTCATTTTTACATAGGTTGCCCTTTCGGGCTTTCAACCTATCTGGGCCTCCCACTTTTGCCTCTCTATTTTCAATTTAGTGGGTTTCTTTTCTTTTTCTTTTTTTTAAAATTTTTAATTAATCAATTATTTCTTTTTTCAAAATTACAATTCAATAAACAAGAAAACATGAGCATCCAAATTCCCTCCCCCACACTTGACTCATGCGAATTCTCCAATGCATATAATTAATCAAATCAGAAGTAGGGAAGATGAATACAAAATGCTCACAACTAGGACCTTCAAGGTCCCGCGCCATCGTTTTCGTTCGCTCATATCCTTTCTCTATCCTCTTCACATCTCTTCCTATTTTCCACTACTTCCGGTGGTGGATCATTGCTCGAGGATAATGAGAGCATTTCAAGGATTGCATCCGTGTTGTCATTCATTCCCTCACAAGCATCCTCGAGAAAATACTCAAGAGTGTCCAACTGTTTATCCATGAAAACCACTTTTTGTTGCATTCCTTCAAGCTTGTTATCCATATCCTCAAGTATCACTTGCATGGTATGGAAAGAGTCTTGGAGTGGAGTAAATGAGCAGGATGGAGTAACTTGTGATGATACAACAATGTGGCCTACTTTCCCTTAGGATTGGGGTAATCCAATAAAATTAGTGTCCGGAGGGGTTCGGTAATCCTAGGGTGTCTCCGGGAAACCCACTAGGCAGTTCGATGGAAGGGTCATGTAGGGATTTCCTTCATGGATAAGCCAAGTTAATTTCGTGGGGTGTTCGGTGAGTTTCAACATTTTTGCCTTTGCCAAGAAGTTAATGGTGTAGAAGCTGTCCTCGAGATAGCGAGCAAGTGTCACCAAGCTCGGTCGAATGGGGATATGAAGATGTTTTTTCAAGAGGGTGATCATTCCCCAAACACAAATGTTCCCCGAATCCTTGTTGGAAAATCTAATGCAACCATTAACCCAAACATCAACTCAATTAGGGGAACCATCTCCGTATGGTGTAAATGCCCAAAGGTGATTCATATTAGTTGTGGAACACTTGTTGAACTCCCCTTAACAGAAAAGTGTAGGATTTAAAATATGGTACAAATACCGAGTCACGGGATGGACAATTGAAGAAGCCTTGGAGTGATGATTTCTTATTTCTCCTGTGAGGCGTTCCCAAAATTCTTGGGTGTTGTAGTTTTCTCCTTTCACAAAAACCCCTCCCGCCTCGGCGCCCGGAGTGTAGTCTCACCTAAAAGCTAACATTACATTATCATATGAAGCTCTTCTTTTCCTATCATTTAGGTGAAACACGATCCCAGGCTATCATCCTCACAAGTGACCTTCTACAATGTGGAGAAGAACTCAAGTGTCCATGATCTATAGGTCGGGGAATTAGCCTTTTTGAAGCTTTCTAGGCCTCCTTTTTCCAACATAGCATCAACTACCTCCAAAAAACAAAACTGGGTCAAAACATCCGTATCTGCAAACCGAGTAGCCATGATCATCTTATTGTTATCTAACATTCTCCATCTTTCGGCATAATCACCTCTTATATTTTTTTTAAGCCATGATAAGCCACTTATTTTTCCAGTTTTTGGTCATTTTTTCAAAAGATTCTATAAGTGGTTGAAAATAGACATGTTTAGATCTACCAGTAAAACTAGGACATCCAAGGTATATGAATGGAAACTTACCCCGAGGTATGTTAAGTTGACTTTTAAGTTGTACCTGTTCCCTCTTAGCATGTTTGCTAATAAAGAAATTACTCTTTGAGTAATTTATTTTCTGCCCTGTTACACTTTCAAAAACCTCAAGAAAAGCCTTTAGTCTAACAATTGAAAGCTTAGTCACTTGCATGAATAGAACAGTATCATCAGCATAGCTTAGGTGTGAAATTTGAAGAGCCCTTTTAGGTAATCCAAAATAGGTTAGTTTTCCATTTTGAAAAATGTGTATAAGAGTCCTACTAAAAGTTTCAGAAAATAAATTAAACAAACAAGGTGATAGAGGATCTCCCTGCTTGATTCCTCTAGATGCTTGGAAGAAACCTAAAGGCTTTCCATTTATGATTATAGAGAAACAAGCTGCATTCAAATTATTAACTATGACCTTCATGAAATCATAGTGGAAACCAAAGCATTTCATGATATCAGCTAGGAAATCCCAACTAACCCTATAAAATGCTTTGGCTAAGTCCAGTTTAATGATGCAATTGGGATCTTTCTGCTTATTATTATGAATGTGGTTATTTCTTGGAGATATATAATATTATCAGCAATCTTTTTTTTCTTCATGAAAGCAGTTTGATTATTTGAGATCAGTTTATGCATTAAAACTTCCATTCTCTTCATTATTAGTTTTGAAAAAACTCTGTTAATGAAATTTGATAGACTAATTGGTCTAAAGTAATCAATGTGTTAGGAACTTCCTTTTTAGGGATTAGAGAGATCCAGGTGCTAGAAATACATGGATGTATTACACTACCTTTTATGAATTCCGCTGCAGCTATTAACATATCCTGGGCAATTGTGTTCCAGTTTTTTTTATGGAAGTTTGCTGTAAATCCATCAGGTCCTGATGTACTATTGTGATTAAGAGAAAAAATCACCTTTTTAAAATTCGTCCAAGGTTGGTTCAGCTAGCAAAAAATGGTTATCCTGTTTATATATTAAGCTAGGAATGTGGTTCAAGAAATGGGATTTAAAGTGATCACGGATATGGTCATTATCATCAGTAAGTAATTGTATGAAAATACTTATTGCATCAGTTTCTATTTCCATTGGATCATCTATCCAAAGCCCCCCCCAGAGATTTTATTATGGAATATTCTGTTTAAGCCTCATTTTTTTTCACAGAAGCATGAAAGAAAGCAGTGTTTTCATCACCCTTTTTAAGCCACTTAACTTTGGTTTTTTGTTTCCAAAATAAGGTTTCTTCTTTGAGTGTTTTAAGGAGTAGAGCATTTATATGTTAAGTTCAATGAGATCTAAGGTCAAATTAGAAGCTTCATAGATCAGTTTCTAGTTCTTAGGTTCTCTTCAGCCTTTTTAATAATACCATTGATATCTCCAAAATGCTCTCTATTCCAAGCTTTAAGAATTGGTTTCAGCCTTTTTAATTTTGGGTAAAATCCAATCATTCCAGTTGCATGAATAGGCATATTCCAAGAGTCAACAATGATCTAATTTATTTCAGGCCTATTTAACCATACATCCAAAAATCTAAACGGCTTCAGATTAGTGGCAATGTCACTATAGTTAGAACTAAGGGGGAATGATCCGAGGTCAGCTTATTAAGTGTGTGAACAGAAATATTTGGGAAATTTCTAAACCATTCATCATTAGCAAGTGCTCTATCTAGTCTCTCTAGGGTAGGGGGAATTCTTCCATTAGTCCAGGTGAAAGAATTTCCAACTGTAAAAACATGACTAAGCTGATTTGTGTTAATAAACTCAGAGAAATCCTTGATACTACGTGGACTGGGTTTCTTAGGGCCTTTATATTCACTCACACTACTCATGGCATTAAAATCACCTATAAATAGTCTGTTAATGCTAGATGTGTCTTCTAGATCAGACCATAATTCCCTTCTAGTGTTAATTATTGTAGATGCATGTATGAATACAGTTTCCATTTCTTTTTGAAAAGAGGGAATTTTCATTTTAGTGGTGAGGAGCTTTTTAGAATCTACAGTTATGTCAATTGACAAATCAGAGTTTCATAGAAGCCATATGTTACTTTTCATAGAGCAAAAACAATTATCAAAATGAAGTTTCCTCTTATAGCTTTCACCCTGTGATTGATCATGCTTGGGTTCAATTATGCATAGAAATCTTATATAGTGTATCTTAATTAACTTTCTCAGCCTATCCAAAGATGTATCAATGCCTCTTAAATTCCAGACCATTCCTTTTATGTTACAAGTCTTAACAATCATTAATAGCTAATTTCTTGCTATGTGAAGAGGGCCTTATAGTAGTGATCTGATTAAGCTTATTAAAGAGAGTTCTGTTTCTACGTTTTAACGGCCTCAAGTTAAAAGTACTAGCAATTTTGAGGTGACTTACCTTTTCCTGCCGAAGCTATTCAGTACTCTTTTTCTTTAAGGGTTCAGGTTCATCTTCTTTTGCAAGCAGTAGAAACCTATTTGTTGTAACTGGATTGCTTCTAAGAGACTGTGTAACAAGATTGTTAGAGTCATAATATGTAGGAGTATAAGAGAGTGAGATACCTGATAGGTCATCTCTGGAGGAGAGAGCTTTTTTCTTTATCCATTTGCTGTTATTTCCCAGTTCTGCAGGTGAATTCTGAGCACTATTGATCAGTATAATGGGTGCAGTCATAGAAAAGGAGTTTTTTTCCTTCTGACACATTGATAGGTGATAATTTTTGTTGGATCTTTGCATCTGCAAAGCAGCTCAACTGGGCTGAATTGGTAATAGATTTGGCATTGAGGTTTTCAGCTGAGAAGCTCCTTTGTAGTTTATCCCTGTGATCACTAATTTCGGCCCGTTTCTCACTTCTATCTTGTTGGCTTAAGAACTCCTCTTGTTTTTGTGAAGCTGTTAGTCTAGATATAGGTTTCAAAGGTTGAGTGACTGGTTTTCAGATGTTTTGTGGAGGTTTATCAGTGGTAGTTATCTGGGGAGTTTTATCGGTGGCTATATGCTTCGGTTTTTGTTGTGATTTGGGTATGAGGTTAGGATTGAGAACTCTGCATATAACCTTATCATGTCCAATTTTCTTGCAGTGTGTACAATATACAAGAAGATTCTCGAATTCTAATGGATACTTATCATTATCAGAGATAGATCCTAACCTTATGTTTGAAGGAAGCTGAGCTTGCAGGCCTATCTCAACATAGATTTTCATGGCTAAAGGTCTTGTAAGCCTTTCCGTAGTTGTATCCATTTTGATGAAAACTCTGATCTGATTGCATATTGCTTGAATTGATTCTCAGTTGTAGTAGTATAACATAACGTTCCTGATTGTAATCTATGCATGCACTATAGATGATTCTTCATTTGGCTTGAAATCTGGAGTCCACCTAAGAATCTCATGTGAACCCTATTTAAAGACCAGACTGTCTTTATCCAACACCTATGGAAGTCGTCTTTGTTTTGGAATCGAATCAGATATTTGCCAGTGAAACCGATGGTTTTGAAGTCATCTTCAATCTTCAATCTTCTCCATTGGTGGTCTACCTTTAGGATAGTTACCGATTAGAGCATTGTTGTAGTGATTGGAGAGAACTTGAATCTGTTCCGGTGAGTAGAGACATGAGAGTTCCCCTTTGAACTGAGTAATCGGACTAAGGTTGGAGATTGAAGGAAGAGAATCAAAAATAGGAGGGCTCCTTGCTTGGAGGATTTGAGCAAAAGATTTTTGGTTATCCTTATGCTGAGATTGAGCCGACATAGTGGCGGGAAGAAAAGATCGTGGCCAGGCGGTAGAAGGATGACAATGGCGAATTCGGGAAAGAATAGTGCTGCAACTAGCCGTTGTCGGTGTAGTTGATAAAGTAAAAGAGATGCATGAGAAAATAAGCATAGAGAGATGAAATACAATCAAAAAGCTGAATCACCAATTCAGCAATTCTGGGTATAACTACACTTTTATAATCACATAATTTTATTTTAAATCACCAAATCATTAGATATGGTCCAATCTGTAATTAACAAAACTTTTATAATTGCACTTATGTAAAGTTCTTAGCGTTATTTTTGCACTAAAAATTATTGTAATGTTATATGTGCAGTTACTGAACTATATAGGGTTATATTTATACGGAGTATATTTTTTAAAATGAAGAAAACTTGAAGAACTTTTGTCCAAATATCTTCTCTCATTCTTTCCTTTTCTCGATTAAAGTTTTGATGATACAACAATAATATTTATTTATTTTGAGGGAAAATTTATTAGCCACCTTTCTTGAATTCTAAATAGAGTGAGTTTCCTGATAGACGGTCTGTACATTTTTTTCCACCTTATACACGTTTGTTAAATTACATAATAAATTTAGAAACTTGAAAATACTTTTTTATATTATATATTTTTATATTTTCACGTTGAATACATAATATTACTTGTTTTAACTTTTGAAATATAATATTTAAATTTTATAAAAAAAAATTGCAACATTTAAGATAAAAGTTACAGTGGACTGTCCATAAACTTATGGAAAAGCCGTCTTTCCTGAAACTTTATCTTCTAAATATTAGTTCAGTTTTGTTTTAAAACATAAAACTTCATTCTTATTCTGGGTTCTGGGAACCGTCTAGAATAGTTTGACCAAAAACTCAGTGGAGGCGACCAAATGTTTGTAATAAGATGGCTCTACTTTCCGAAGGTCGCAAGCGAGTGAGCTACATAATTCCTACTTCTATAAACCCAAAAAGGGTTTTGAAGCAAAAGTTCACGAAACTTCTCTTGGATTGAGCTGATAATGGATTGATTACAATGGATTGAGCTGATAGTCTGAGTACAAATCATTGAAACTTCCTCGTCTCCCCGCACCATGTTGATCACACCTAAAGCATTTATTGTACCATTCACAATGTATAGTTGTGCCAAAGTCAGTACATGATCCAATGCTAAGGACTCCGCGTAAGATGGGTTTGTCACTCCCGAGATCCTCTTGGCTAAGACGCGAAATAAGTTTTTGTCTCCATCATGCACTACTAAACCAATGCTAGCCGACCCCTCCATTAATCCTGCATCAAAGTAGATGTGAAACGTGTCATCTGGCAGCCTTAACAACTGCTCTGAAAGTAGCGACAAAGACATCCTCGCGAGCCAATTATTCGCAGACTTAAATTGTGCCAAACTTGCAATTACCATCAACGACAACACAACTTCCTCTGTATGCACTTGTGAATATTTGGCGATTTCTTTGAAACCAAATACCATCACAAAGCATGATATCAACTCATGTGCTTCCTCTTCTTCGTTCTTGAGCAACTTTCGGAACCAGACATCCCCTCGAATGCTTTGTTGAGCTCGAATTACTTCACTTAGACCAGCAGTCCCATATGATTCTTCGCACATTGTACAATAATAGTATTAAGGAAATGTCTGAACACTAAAATTCCTTGCAAAATAATTCTCCCATCGCATCTGAACCTAAACATTTTTTATCACCTTTCTCAAATTACATTTGCACCACCAATCCAGCTAATTCCAGGAACTTTGCTAGTCAGGGCACTGGAATCAACCCTCATCTGTTGGACATCATCCCACCTCCCATCACCAGCATATATATTACAAAGCATGACACCATAGCTGCTTTTAAAATGTTTACTTCTAGAGAGATCATCGGCTACAATCTCTGCCAATTCACTGTTTCCATGAGCAGTACAGCAAGACAAAAGTGCACCCCGAATGCCGGAATCAACCGGCTCCGGTAAATTTTGGATAAGGTCATAAGCCTCTTTCAACTCTCCAGCCATCCCAAGAAGCTTAACTAGGTAGACATAATGCTCAGTCATGGGAGAAATGCCGAATTCATGTTTCATTTTTCGAAAGTATTGCTTACCAGCATCAAGAAGACCAGAATGACAGCATGCACCAAGGACTGCCGTGAAAGTATTTGCATCTGGTCTCAACCCTTCTCTCAATACCTCCTCGAATAGCTGAAGTGCCTCATTGGCAAATCCATACAAGCCAAGACTAGATACTACAGAATTGTACAGGACAATGTTCTTTTCGGGTGTAATCTTAAATATCTTCATAGCCGATTCCAAGAAACCACACTTTGCATACATGTCAATCAGCGCAGAGGATACCACGACGCGACAATGCAATCCATGTCTAACAGCATAGCCATGTATCTCACACCCGGGCATTAAATTTGCCGTCTGAGCTGAAGCTGCCAATGCACTAGCTGTTAATACATGATCGGGCTTTCTGCCTTCCGTATTCATTTTCCTGAAGAAATCCAAGGACAAAACAGGCTGCTCCGACTGAGAAAAGCCAGTGATTAGTGCAGACCAGGTAATAAGATCAGGTTGGGAAAGATTAAAGAAAAGATTCATCGCCGAGTCCATGCACTTAAACCTGGAGTACATACTCACAAGTGCACTGTTTACATGATTATTAGAATCAAACCCGCATTTTGAGCAAAATCCATGAATGGATTCACCAACTCGAACAAAACAGGGATCCGCTAAACACGTAGCCAATCCAACCACTGTATAGCCATCTGGGCGCAGACCCAATTTTCTCATCCTCTTAAACAACACCATTCCTTTACTGGGATTTCCACCAGAACCATAACCCGATATAACTGAATTCCACAGCACTAAATCTGGCTCAAGAATCCCACAGAACACAGCCCATGCTTCAACAACATGGCTCAATTTAGAATAAGCACTAACAAGCGCACTGCTACAGATTGAGTCCAGCCTAAAGCCCGAAACCACAATGCTAGCATGTAAAATCCTCAGAACTTTGACATCAAACATGTCAGAACACGCCCTGGAAACACAGGCGAACGTGAAGCTATCTGGCTTCGTGTCTCTACTCCTCCGCATGCGGTTATACAGCTCAAATGTGTCTGAGAAGAGGTGGGCAATAGCATAAGCTCGGATAATGGAATTCCAGAGGAAAATGCTTCTTTGGGGAGTTTCATCGAACAGTTGGTGAGCTGAATCCAGGTCACCATTTTTGGCATAGAATCTGAGCAACCTCGTTGCATAAAATGGGTCAAGTGAAAGGTGGGTCTTGGCTATAACTGCATGCAGCACTCGGGTCGCTGCAAGGGATTGGTGGGGCTTAGAAATTTCAGAGAGAAGTGAGCGAAATGGAATCAACATTTCCCATTTATTCTGCAATTTCAGTAGAGTACCTTGTCATATAGTATAAGATCTTAGTTTAGTATTAATATCATCCAGCTTCGTTTCAAACTTCAACTCCCCTTCTACATCATGAAAATCTGAGTAAACAGAAATCAAGACTTCCGACAAAGCTATGCTTATAAAGTAGCAAATGACAACAAAAGGCAAGTGCAAATGCAATCTGAAATGCAACAGCAAAAATTCGGACAGGAAACCAAACAGAATCACAAAATAATACCAAGCAATAGCACTAAACACATGTAATCTAAGAACATGCAGCATAAAACCAGTTGTTTTCAGTCCATTGGTCAGTAAAAAAAAGATGCACCATTGGCAATTTGGGACGAATCTTACCAGGAACTGAAGGAGGTGGCGGTGGTGGTGGTGATGACCGGCGGCTGCCTGGTGTCCCTAATTTCAATACAAGAGCAGGTTTGTGGCGAGTTTTTGAATTTTATCTAATAAGACTATGTTACGTTAAAACCAGAAAAAGAATGACAAAATTCACAACCCCATCTTGACCGGGGCCACTTCTCATTCCCCCAATCATTTTATTGGTTATGTTGGGTTATTTTTTTCAGGTTAAAACATCTCATAGAGAGATGTAGAGTATTTATAGGTATCCCTATAACTTAAATAGAAAATAAAATTTTACATTCAAATATGTCTGCAATTTATGGAATAGAAGTGTTCCAATAATATCGCCTCCACGTCCCGTGTCGATGTATTTTGGCCAAACTTGTATTCATAATTGAGTTTGTAGCAAAAGATATATGAAAAAACATACAGAATTAGATTATCAGAATAAACAAAATGTTTAAAGTGATAATCTATCCTATTACAAAGGGAATTTTGATCTATAAATGCCTTGATCAAAAGTGAAACTGCTGTGATTGTTGTTGTCGAGAGTAAAGAGTGAAACCAAAAACTCCTTTTCCTAGAAAGGTTTTGGTCAAAAAAACTCCAGCAGCAGTTGCGC
This sequence comes from Rubia balearica, assembly GCA_032355405.1. NCBI lineage: Eukaryota > Viridiplantae > Streptophyta > Magnoliopsida > Gentianales > Rubiaceae > Rubia > Rubia balearica. The sequence goes on from JAULKJ010000010.1 coordinate 3,421,179, forward strand.
AAAAATGTGAGATAAGTAGTCCGCCAAAATGTTTAATCCAGTAGTAGCTTCGCAAAACTCCAACTGCAGTTGAGGACTCTGAGTTGAGGAATCTTCGAAGTGATGTGAGTTGAGAAATCTTCGAAGTGATGTGAGTTGAGGGGTCTGCAACCTTGAAAATAACCCTTCCAAACATGCCAAATCTGCAAAAGTTAAGACTATATTAGCAGTATCCATCCAAGTTATGTGGCAAATTGATCCTTAATTCAGGAGTTTCATTTTTTTCTAACATAATGAGGCCCTTTGTTTTCTTAGATAAATCCCTTATCTCCATAATTTTGTCTTTTTTCCTCATAAGTGCCTCCTTAGCAATCAAATCTGCAACCTTAGCTTCTCTAGGAATATAAGATATTGAAATATGCTCCTTAACTCTACCTATGTGGTTAGCTAAAGAGAACATCTTCCAATCAGCAGAAGAATGACTTTTAATAATGTTAACAGCAGTAAGGCAATCCGTTTCTAAGCATGCATTTCGGTTCAGAGTTTTAATGAAATTAAACCATTTTCAATGCCAAGTAATTCAGCATGAAGAGGTGAACCTGCATCTGTGAAGAAAGATGATGAATAAATGAAATTACCATGATGATCTCTCACTATAAGACCTAGACCTGCCTTTCCATCCACCCAAGCAGCATCAACATTTACCTTTAGTGTGTCAAGAGCTGGTTTCTCCAGGAATTTGGTTTGGGAGGAGGTTTTAAAGGTGGGATTATACCAGGAGCATAAGATCCCATCTCAGAGTTAGGTGAAATAAAGCATGGTTTAGCAAGTAACATATAATACATTTGAACTCCATTAAAATACAATTATTTCTAGCCTTCCATAAGTTCCAGCAAGTATATGATGGGATCATGGTGATTATAGAGTTATGCAATTTAGAATGAGCATTAAGTTCCTTATTCATTGGTTGTGTTATATATTTGGGTTATTCCTTATTCATTTGGGTTATAGACACTTGTCACTTATTCATTGGTTATGTTATATATATTTTATTTATTTTTAAATAATTAATGTAGTTGGTCAAGATACTTTCTCTTAATAAATATTTTTCAAACAACATTAAAAATATATGTAGAATTTTTAAAATTAATTAAACAAGTTGAAAAGTTTGATTGTGTTGGGTTGTTGATAATGTGTGAAAAGAATAAATTTTGATTGTATAATAGATTGTTGATGTGGATGAGAGAGAATAGATTAAAAATTATAAAAAGTGAGTTGGGTTAGGTCGTGGATAAAGATATTGACTTTTATTTGGTGATAGAGTGAAGATTGGTTTGGGTCGAAAAGTCTAAACTATTTTTTTCCAATTTCAGTAATCCCCCAAAGAAAGTACTACTACAAATCTTCTTTCAAGCATTTTAAGAATCAGCTTTGAAAATTTTACTGCAGTACAAATGCTCGTTGAGAGTGAGACTGAACAAATGCAATATTTATAGGCATTCGTTCTTTCTGTTATTAACTATGTTATCCATTCTTTCCAACAATGGTTGAAAATGAATAAACTTTTGCTTTTTCTATATCTACACGAGAAGCACTAGTTAACAATATTAGAATGTGTTTGGTAGAGCCGTACGTATGAGCAGCTGTACCCAGTGGCGGAACCAGGAGTTCAGGAGGGGGGTTGAAAAATGAGAGTAAAATTTTTTTTTTGCACGCTTAATACAACAAAGGAATGCAATTTTTTGCTGAATTTTTTTTGCACGCTTAAGTAAAATGACTATTTTTGCATGCTTAATACTGCTGCTAGCCTGCAGCTGCATATATATCCTTCACACTATTTTATGAGCTAAAAATCTCTTTTGTACTTAACAGTCCTAATGTTTTACTAAAATAAATAATTTCACAAAGTGTACGGGAGAAATTTACAGTTTCTAAAACCTTCATACAAACATAATTCAAAATATGAATAACGAAGCACATTCCAGAATCCGGATAATCGAAGAACGAGCACATAAAATTGCATTCCTAACCAGCCGAGTTCTCAAAGAACATCAAGTATTTCAAGTCAGTGATAAATTTTGTATTTCCAGACACTGCGAACACAAATTTCTTAGCAAAAAAATAAACTACGAAAAGAAGTATCAGAATGTAATCATTTACTCACAGTATACGAAGGTCGTACAAATTTGATTCACGGCACACACTCTGCACTCACGATGGTCAGTTGCTGTCGTTGAGCCACTGCGCTGAGGTGACGGAGACGCTGAGACGACTCGACGGACGGCGGCGGCGGAGGAACTGGAGACGGTCGACTGGACTCACTGGAGCTGCTGGAGATAGAAGCCGAGAACAAATGCGAGAGGCCGAGTTTGGTTAGCCTAATGTGAGGGGCCGAGTTCGGTCTAAAGAATTTAGGATTTTGAATTGGGCTGGCCCGATTTGGTTTTAGCCCAAATCAAAACATTGTTTTTTTGTCATCAGACTATCAAAACGATGTCGTTCTACTAAGTGCAAAACGACGTCGTTTTGGCTTAGTTAGGCAAAAAAAATCAAAAATGCAGACTTCGTCTTCTTCGACGAGGTCTGCAACTTTCAGAAGGGGGGACCGGAATCCGGTGGCTCCCGGACTTGAATTCCGGGCCACCAGATCCTAGGGGAGGCGTCAGCACCCCCTCGCTCCCCCCGGTTCTGCCCCTGGCTGTACCTTATGAGCAGCTGTACTTATAAACAAACCTGACTTATTATGAAAGAAGAGGAAGGCTAACTTCTACTTTTCCCCCCAAAAAACAGCTTCTACTTCTTAAATAAACATTTTTTTAGTAATTGACCAAACACTAAAAATGTGTTTAGCCTTATAAGCATTAAGCAAAGCACTTATAAACCCTAGCAAACACACCCTTAAGTGTTCCTGGCTGAGTTGGTAGAACCCATCTGAGACATTTCTGTTTATTTCCAAATGGTTAGTTCGTATGGTTCTATAAATTATTTGGGGTTTTGGAACTTTTGGAACAATGTACTGGTATCATCTGCATAATTGAATAAGTGCACGGTGTAACTTCTCTGGGCATCATAGATTTTCCAAGTCACTAGAAATGGCACCAGTTATAACTTATAGAAGGAACGATATAAAGGATCCCCTGTTTCATAGCTCTAGTAGACAAGAAAAACAAGTTGGACTACCATTCAGAAGTTTGGTTACATTGGTCCTGGATACTTGCTGATATCTCTTTCTTTTTGTTTTCCTAGTAAGGAAAAACATAACTTAAAATCTAAGATGCTAACTAGTAGAGCATCCTTTTAAAATCAGCTCATGCATCAAAATGAAGAACCACCAGCCAATAGTAACATATGGAAAACTGATCTCAAAGAATGTAAATCTCATCCCCTTTGGTTTCTTTGACTGCGGTTCTTAGAGGCCCCTTTGCCCTTGTTCTTCGGAGAGGATGCTTTTGAAAGCATGGTGCTGCTTTCTGTACTTTCATCTGACGGTGGAGAAGGTTCCATTGGGATACCAGTTTCAAGGCAAGACATCAAACCTTTAAGCTGCAAACGTATTTGATACAAAACATGATCAAACACAGACTAGAAAGGGTTAACAACCGGAACCTGATATTACTTACCTTTTCCTCCAATTCTTCTATTATTTTTTCCTTCAATTTTAATTTTTGCCTGGAGTGCCATATGAATAAAAGTCCAGTTCAAGGAGAAGAAAAACAGGGACAGAGAATGTATTCAGCCAAAAAGGATAACACAAATAAATAATAAAAAAATAGTCAAAGGTAGTTACAATTAGTTGTGTTCAGCTAATAAAAATGGTAATAATATAGGAATCATCCTGGATCCAAACATATAACTGCTTCAACCTTCTAAAATAGAGGAATAGCAAAAATATAACAGAGAGAAACTCTTCACCAGCAAAGCATAAAGTGTTGAAATAGTTAGGTTGAGCATACCTTTCTTCATATTCTGTAATCTTGGCATGCCACGCGTCTTGGTTTCTCACCAAATTATCGTTAATCTACACATTTCAGAGAGCAAAGATTTTAAGACATTTCCTCTTGCCAACAAATCAAAGGCATAGTAATACTTACATCATCAAGAAATTTCTTCTCTTCGATACACTTATCTAGCTTGGCTTGCAACTTGAGCACTTTAGTATTTTGATTCAAAGCTTTATCAACAGCTGCAGAAACTTCTTTTCGAATTTCTTCATCGACATCTTCAATCAATGTTTCAAAATACTACGACCAAAGTAGAAGATGTTAATGCGATGAGAAAAGAAATCATCCTAAATATTTTGAGTAATTTTCTCATAGAAGAGACCATTTTGTTGCGTTAATACAGATATTAATAGTTGTAACCATAGAGGGCATGTCCTAGAAAATTTTGACTATGTACTACAGTACTGGGCATATCAGCAGATCACCAGAAATTGCACCGACCTGTTTCTGGTTCTCTAATTGCACAGTGAGGAGCTCATTGTACTCGTTCACAATCTGCATGTATTTGTTAGCAGGATCAACAGAAATTAGTAAGGCATTCAAACTTAGCAAACCAACTAGAAACCAAGGACCAAAAGTTGATAAAGATGAGAGAATACAGCTTCAACTCTACTGTTCAAAATAGCTTCACTGAAGTCAGAATCCGCACTGCAGTCACAGGTGCCACATCCATCATTGGCCCTATTACAATGGTTGTTCAGCTCAACCAACTTTCCATCAGTTTTCGATTGTATCAGTCTATGCACGTAGTTATCTCCAGCAAAGTCCCAAACACGCCGTGTTTCTAATTCGAGAGAGTAGCAGTGCTCTGTCTCTTTCCAGTGGCGTATAGCATGCCCTTCTTTATACCTATAGAAGAATGTTTTTTTTTCCTAATTATACAAGTGTTTACTCAAATACAAGCAGCAGGTTAGTTCTACACACTTGGCAGAATAGAAAAGACTGCTGAAGCACCAGCAGTTGATGGATCATAGGAGTACAAATCATACCTGCCACAACCAATATAGCCACAGATTATGCACATCCAAAGATTTTCTGAGGTCTGACAAACTAAACAGATTGATTTCTCTGGTTGCTGTTGGCAATATCGGCAAACCTAAATAAGAGATAAAAACAATGTAAATCCCAGATTCCCAGAGCAAATAAATGACTGAAATTATCAGTGAAAATTCTTAAGTCAAATATAAGCTCACATTTACCCACGAATACCTAGTAAAGCTTCCTTTAATGACAAGTAAGATACAGGTGGATGGGGTGGGGATGTAAACTCTAGGTTCCTTCACAAGGATATTAGTTTCCTAGGATAATGGCTCCATGTGTTAGTTCTGTACGTTGCGTTTTTTTCTTTACGTTTGAAAACGAAAGATTATTGGCATAGAAAATATCAGTTAGCAAGAAGCGATGACCCTGAAAAATGGGCAATTGAATCATGAAGTATCACATTCTGTAACTGGGAGAAAGCCAGGTCTATAGGCTTACCATTAAGCTACTAACCTTATAATTTCTTCTATAAGAATAATAAAATATTAGGCCAAAGAATTTTCCAGCTTTCACTACAAACAGAAATATATGCATATCCAAGAAGCTTCTGAAAGAAAAAAAGGAAAAAAAAAACATGAAACTAAAAGAAGCGACACAATCATCAAAAAACTTATCTTTATATGTTTCATTGTTGCTTATACATGTATATTTCTAGCATGCCATTGTTCTTTTCCTTTCCACTCCTTTTACTTCTACAGTTCTACTATTCTTTAGTGAAACCAGATGACTTTTCACACAGTTCAAAACAAAGAGTGAGTGGTCCCTGAACAATAAATTTATCACTGCGACCGTCAAAAGGTCTCCGTGTAATCACCATAGAACAGAGAAAGTATATTCCTAGACAATTGGCATCCTAGTGGAAGCACTAATATATGTACCGGACAAGAAGAATCAGTCCACTTGGAGATACAAGAGCAATGGAAAGAATGATTGCAGATAGTTGTTAGGGTTCCACCCAAATCTTGGTCTAACCTCTCTGCAAAGTCACAACCCATAAATACAAGCATTTAAATATGTTTAATCCAGTTTACACCAAAGAAACTTAAAAGTAATGATGCACTAGCCTCTGTATGCAACGTACCAAGGCAAACTGGACATGAAGGCTGCTCTATGGAGCCGACAGGGGAACCTTGTGCATGCTCAATTAAACCAGTGAATTGGACATCAATAGTGAACAGCACACGGCAGATTTCAGCCTTTAAATGCAAATCAAACAATAAGCAGTTGCTGGAAGGCAGGTGTGCTATAGCATGGAGCTTCAAGCTTCTAACACAGTAAGAAAGTGAAAAAACACCTCAAGAGATGAAAATCGCTTCCCATTAAAGTGCCTGTAAAAGTTATCCGCGGAGCTCTGTGCATCAAACCTAATCAAGGCGCTATAGCTATCCTCCACTCCATCATTTCTATACATTTCCAAGCAGCAGAGATCAGCAGACTGATATGATATCCGGACACCTAAATAGTAATTGACTCTAAGCAAGTTGTACAAAATCGAACCTGACAATCCGCATTTCCAATATGTGATGAATGAATGAACCACAAAAGAGACAAAAATCCGCATAAGTCATGTGATTCGGCACTCCGAGTACACAAAGCAGAGGTTTTCTCTCACTCTATGAAGAATCAGGAAGAGAAAAACAAATTAAGACCTTTTACAATCACCGTCCAAAACTATACATAACTAACCAAACAACCATGCTTAAATGATCCGCCATGTTCCTCGAGTATTAATTTTTAAGAAATCAAGAAAATAACGCACAAAACCTAAAATCAAAATTAGACTTTCAAGAAATCTAGATTACACGACAACAGAAGTTCAAAGCAACTTGAAGTAGTGAATCAAAATAATAACCTAGCAGAACTTTTTTTATCAATTCAAACAATAATTAAAGCAGCGTGAATAATTGAGAAAATTGAATACGATGAGAATAAAGTGGGCTTACTGGAAGCTGAGAGGCGGAGGAGAGGACTTCTTCCCGGAATAAGAGCATGACTCCCCTGGTCTCTTCAATTCTAGGGTTGCCGGAAGAGAAATGGAAGGCTTGGGTCAGTTCTCCCGCTTCCGTCACATCTTCCTCCGCCGGCGGCAGAGCTTCGGCAGCACTCGTGGAGGTTGCTTCTGACATTGTCGCTTTTAGAAAAGACGGTTGAAACTTAAGAGGTGATCAAATGAAACTGTGATTACCGATACTAGTCCCTCTTGTGCCTAATTAGTACTGTTTTGACCAAATCAAATTCCCGCCACCTCATTTTCTTTTTTTTATTAACTATTTTCTAACAGTCCGTCTGAAGGTATTTCCATAAATAATGAAAAGAATAAGATTTAATCTGCAAATAAAAAATTAAGATAAAATTTTTGAATTGCATTAATCGGATCATAAATTTATAACTATTGCACGTTTAATAATATATTTTTAATATTGCAACTAATTTTTTTTTACCTTTCTATAATTCTAATTCAACTCCATCTTTTCATTGGACCAAAGGAAAGGCAGTTTTTCCCAATAACTTGCCTTTTTCGAATTTCTTATGAGATAGTCTAACCTTACTTTCATTACTTTTACTTTTACTTTTAAACTAGCGGAGTTCCACCGCGCGTTGCGCGGCACTGGAGATTGAAAAGTTGATACAATTAAACTTTCATAAGTATGTTTTAAATTTCTCATGTTCAAATCAGAAAGAAATAATTTTATTGAATTTGAAACTTTAGTCATTTAAGAAGAATATTATGAATAATGAAGAGAAATAATTAATTTAAATAAAAATGAAGGCATACATTTTAATTTACCTAAACCAATCTATTAGTATTTAGATGATTTTCTGCGGAATGTTAGTGATTACTTTAGGCTGAAGTTGGTGACTCACAGATGGCTAATTATTTTTTAAAGTATCTAATATGACCCTTTTTTTCCCATTGCTAATAAGGTACTTCTTTGAACTAAACTAGTAATCAATTTGTGCAGATAATATTCTTCAGTGAAAGAATTATATATCTTCCGATAACATTCTCCTTTTAACATTTTTATCACTTTTATTGACTGATTTTATAGGAAAATTCCAACTAAAAAA
>JAULKJ010000010.1:3429368-3448407 GCA_032355405.1 Rubia balearica
TGTCGACGTAGTTTCTAAATATTAAATTTTAATGTACCATTAATAGCCGTAATTAAAGTTATTAATGGTCAAACATGGCCTAAGAAAGTTGACCAAAAAATGTACAGTTTGAATTGGGACGGAGAGGGAGAGAGTAGTAATCTAGATAGCATGCCAATATAAGAATTTAACTTCACCTCTTAAATAACACCAAATCGGTATGGGATTATTGGACGTTATTATTGGATTATGTAACCTCAGCTTACCCCAGTTACAGACATAAATGCTGGTTAAATGTACAATCTGATTGTTGCAAGCAGATTTACACAACCCCGTTACAGAAATTCATTATAACTCTTGTAAAATTAATGGTTGTTTATATTAGTAATCAAGGTCCATAGCAATATAAGAATTTGACTTCACCTCTTAATAACACCAAATCAGTAAGATATTAAGTAATTACATTGTGTTGAATCTAATCACAGGGAGGTTTTGCAGCATAGTAGGCTGGAATGGGCGCGAGCAACGGTAGCCAGCCTCCGGCAAGGCTCGAGGTTTGTGGCCGATACATTTGCAAAGCATGATATCTGATACTTATGTTTTTCAATTTTACTTGAAAAATGGCAGGGAAAACATGCTGCAATGCTGGTCTGCTGGATCCTTGGAACTGGAAGCCTTTTCGCTTGGAACAGTATGTTGACGATAGAGGATTACTACGGATACTTATTTCCGGTAATCATCGTTACATTTCACGTAAATTGGATAGTTTCTGAAATGCTAGAGTTAGATGTTCCTACAAAGCCTAATTCCATGAATTGCAGCGGTACCATCCATCGCGAGTTCTTGCTCTTGTTTATCAGCCATTTGGACTTGGAACCATTGCTGTGCTAACATACAATGAGGCAAGGATCAGCACAAGGCTGAGGAATCTTTTTGGATACAGTCTTTATTTCGTTAGCACGCTGTTGGTGCTGATTGTAAGTACTGATTTGTTTGTTAAATTCTCGCAAATGATTGATTATCATCAGAAAATGCTTAGCTAATCTGTGTTTTTTCATTCACGAAGCTGGATCTAGCCACACATGGAAGAGGTGGAATTGGAACTTTTATAGGAATTTGTGTTGTCAGCGGCGCGTATGGTGTAGGGGATGGTCATGTACAGGGTGGAATGGTTGGAGATCTTTCACTCATGTCGCCCGAACTGATTCAGGTTGCTTTCCTACTCATATTTCAACGTTCTTGCTTTAGTTCCTCGTGCAAAAACTGATACTACGTTTGAATTCACATCCTCTAGTCCTATCTCGCTGGTTTGGCTGCTTCAGGAGCATTAACATCATCTCTGCGATTGATAACTAAAGCCGCGTTTGAAGGCTCGAAAGATGGTCTTCGAAAGGGAGCCAGTATGTATATGTGTTTGGAAACTATCCACATTGTATGCTAAATCTGTTCTTCCTAGTTAGTCATATTTGCTAAATGATTTGGCAGTTCTGTTCTTTGCTGTTTCGGCATTCTTTGAGCTTCTCTGCATCTCTCTGTATGCAATCGTGTTCCCCAAACTACCGATTGTGAAATACTACCGTTCGAAGGCGGCCTCAGAAGGATCAAAGACTGTTAAGGATGACCTTGTTGCTGGTGGAATGGGAACACAACCTGATCAAGTAAAGTTTCTTACTTTTAAGAGTGAAAAGAATTTGCAAAAAGTACGATGAATGGTCCTAATCAATATAATTTCAGGTTGATGATAGATATCCTAAGCAGCCAGAGAGGCTGACAACCAAACAGTTACTGATGCAGAACATCGATTATGCGCTTACTATCTTTCTGACCTATCTTCTGACATTGTCTATCTTCCCCGGATTTTTGTCTGAAGACACTGGATCTCACAGCTTGGGAACCTGGTATATACCATTTCGATTCATGAACATCGCGCAAAAAAATTTCTTCTCACGGTTGGATTCTGTTGTTTGGCATTTCAGGTATGCACTAGTCCTGATTGCCATGTTCAACGCAGGGGATCTCATCGGGAGATACATACCTCTATGGAGATGTATAAGGATAGAATCGCGCCGCGGGCTTACAGCAGCAGTTCTTTTTCGATTCTTGCTCATTCCTACTTTCTACTTCACTGCTAAGTATGGCAGCCAAGGCTGGATGATAATACTCACAACTGCTTTGGGGTTAAGTAATGGTTATCTCACTGTGTGTGTGGTTACTTCTGCTCCCAGAGGATATAAGGTCGACATTTTACTCTGTGGTTCAACTTGTCTAGGTAATCTCGGGTTATTATCGAATGGCGGTTTATGTGGTACTGTGTTTTTTTCTGCAGGGACCGGAGCAGAATGCCTTGGGAAATATACTGGTTCTATTTCTCCTGGGAGGTATATTTGCTGGAGTTACTCTTGATTGGCTATGGCTCATAGGCAAAGGATGGTGACCATATTCACTCGTGGTTCGCACACGAATATCTCTTTCTAGTTTCTATAGCAAAGAAAATTTCCTAGATAATTTCAAAGAAACCGATATACTCTTGCTATCCATCAAGATTTGTTTTTAAAAAAATCTGATCTCAATTTATAAATTCAATAGAAACATGGTAAAATACACTTCTGCTGTTCTCTTTTGGGAGGTTTATACATCTAGCGAAATCCTATCAAAGCTTCTAATGGAATGGTTAAGCCCTTATATATCCTTACTCATCTCGGAAGAGCAATCAGCCTTCCTAAACGAAGAGAAATTACTCAGAGTCAAGAGATGCTATCTCATACCTGACTTCCTCCAAATGTTCATTTATATTGATAACAGCATCTTGCACGCCTTTGATAGCTTCTTTCATAGCATTCTCGTACTCTGCATCAGCTTCTGCCTCCTCAGTTCCAGAAGCTTCAGTTATATTGTTGATATGCACACATTCATGTCCCGTTGCATTGTTTATTATACAATTGTCGTGGCTTACTAGACGTTCTGAAGGACGACCAGCCTTCTTCAACACCTGAATTGTAGCAGTCTACAGGCAAGTGGAGAAACAAAACAAATTAAAAAGCACCCACCAAAAGATGGACAGGAACAGACGAAAAAAGTTGAAGATCTTCTTCTAAAAATCATCACTTCACACTCTTGTTCCTCAATTTCCCCGGGCCTTCAATTTTAACAAAGAAACAGACACTAATAATTGTCACAGAAGATCTTCACAGAGAGGGTCTAAATCTCAAGTACAATCCCAAATGAGTTGACACACTCTACAGAAAGATGCTGTCACTTGTTCAATGTTACTCCCTCAACCATTAAAAGAGAGACATAATTACGATATTTGTCCTTATTCCAATAGGAGACTCATGTATCCAAAGTCAAGGTTAATTTATCATACAAATTTTTAAAATATCATCAATTAGTTTCACATGTCTTTGTATTAGAAAAACAGAGAAGTGAGAAACAAATGCAGGGCTTAAGTGAGAATACTTCCTTTTAATGGTTGTCATTTACTCAGCTGATATAAATAAAAGGTTGACCCTGCTAATGAAACAGTGGGAGTATAAGAGAAAAGAAGCAAAAGACTTGGGAAATAGAAGCGCTTTTCATAATTCATAGAGCTTCAAAGGGTTCAAAGACAAACACATCAAAACAGGCAAAATGGGTAAGCTACCTTTGAAAGGGAAAAATCTGGGGAGCTTTAGCACTTACACCATTCAACGATTCAATGATAAACTATTTGAGATTCCAACATACGATCCACATGGTTTTTTGGTCAACTAACCTTTCCAGTATAAGAAACTTTCTGGTCCTTCTAAACATGATTACAGCCATTTACTCACTTGTCTGTAATTTGTGTGGCACATAAAGATATCAATTTCAAGTAGGTTAAAACTTATGCTAAGACTTCCACGTGTAATAACCTAAAAAGATAAAGGAGAGAACAATCGACAGGTTTAGAAGCAAACCCACTCATTCCTAAGAAGATGACTTCATGAATCTTGTTAATCGATGCATCACGCACATGTTACACAGAAAATTCCATTCAAAAAGAGTTGAAAGAAGAGAAGAATCAAAGTGAGGAAAAGAAAGTATCAATGGGGGGAATTTTTTTTAGAAAAAACAGTTATCAACCCTTCTACTGATTGGGTTATACTGAGTATGATAGGTTTGATTTGGTTTAGTCATCAGACACATCAACCTATTTGCAGAGATTATCTTTCTTCAACATGATACAAAATCAACTAGTCCTGACCACAAGTCAAGCCCATCTCGAGCAAATCACAACTAAGTTTCAGCTACTCTTTAATATGCTTCTCAATGTCACATCAAAGTAATGCACACGCTAATAGTATACGTGTGGAGTGAGATGACTGGCTGGAATAGGGTAATCATTACACATTAGCTATCCACCCCAAAGTGCTCTAAATGGGGAAGCAACTAGTATTAGAAACAAGTTACCAGTTGAAGCTTCTGTTTTTCTTGCGTTTGGACTGATCTGAGAAGATGAGCAAGATCCTCTCTAAATATATCAGGGCTCAGAAAGAGGGACTCCATTTCAATAACCTGAATGATTGAATAATTAGAGCGCAAATTCCTGATGGAAAATAGTAAGCATTGCAAGAATGACTTGGTACTTGTTTTGAGCAGTCAGTAAACTCCGTGGTGACATTACGGCAAAGCTGTTGATAAGTTGCTTCGCTCCCTGACACCATATAGTCCTCAAATCCCCTGCACAGCACATAATACAATGCAATTTTAAGATAATGAAGATAAAAAGCCTTTCGTATTTCTTAACGTTTGCAAATCTATAGTTGTTACTTGTTACTACCTATATCCCTTTTTTACGGTTCAGCAAATCAAGGCAAAGAACTAAATGATGGAGTCCACTTGCTTTACTTGTTTTTCATGTTTAACCTTGAAACGGGGGCATCCATATAAATGAACCGTAAAAACTACGTAGGGAGTACAAAAACAAAAATACACAAACTGTCTATTGGATTCATTCGTACTTTCCTGCAATCTAGAATAACAAAAGAGGATCAATCAAACCCAGATGATACTCAATTCGAAAGACAAATAATAATTACCTTTTGAGGGTGGAATAAGCTCGAGCTCTCCGTTCTTGAACTGCCACAAATCTGCGGAGCAAAGCAACAATTTCCGAAGCATTTTCAGCGCCAATTTCAGCTGATTCTTCTGTAATTATTAGCTTCTTTTCGAAATCTTCCATTGATTTTCTCTCTTTGGTTCCGCACGTTCGTCGTTCGAGTTCACACACTTTGCCACAACAATTATTTTTCTATTCCTCCTTTCCGAACATTCGAACAGGAAAGCTATATGAATGGCTAGTCTTGGCAAAAGGGCCTTCAGTAAAGTGTAAAATTCTTTCATACCCTTCAATTGTTTGATAATCGTAAATATAACCTTAAATATATTCCTCGATCGATATTGACTCAAAAACTCATAACTTTGATATCGGTGACAGGTGTTGACCAGTCAAATTCTGGCACTGACCAGACCAAAATACCCCTATTGTATTTTAAATATAGTTTCAGGCAATTTTACTCCTGAAGTGGGTCCCATCATTTGAGCATAAACGAGATTTTAGGGTTATATTTGTACTTATTTTATATAGTGGGGTCGGATCACTTTTTAAAAAAGTGTGAATTGTAGAAATATAATACTCTCTCCGTCCCACAATAAACTTTATATTTTTCTTTTTAGTCTATCCCACAATCAACTTTCTAAGTCTACTCTTTCCTTTTTTGGTAAGAATAAATCACCTAAAATAACCTCATGATTAGTGCCACATCAGTTGGACCCCGCTTGATTTACCTGAACTTCCTAATTTAGATCAAACTCAAGTGATAAAAGAGGTGTCATATCAGCTGCATAAATATTTGAGCCATATGCAATTCGGATGTTTAAATAGGCACGGAGGTAGTACATTATAAGTAATTTATGGTCCTAAAAAATAAAATAAAAATAACAGCTATAAAAAGAGTTTGATACGTCCATTATATCCATCGTCGGACAAAAAAGATTTTCCTTGAACTATTATGTCAGGATAATGGTGCAACTAACCAACCTAATCATCTAACCCAACGACATCTATTGCCAAAACACCTGGATTTATTCACTTTTGTAATTCTGCATTTTATTCGCTTTTGTAATCGTCTTCATCATCTCCTTAGTTGAAAACAGAATCATTTGCTATCCAAGGAGAATTTGCAGCCATTCTTAGTTTGGCCATTCCTGCATAGAACAAACTGGATTGCAGACTTTGCTAAAGCTGGATTACATATCTCAACATTGGATAATTAACTAGCTATAGTTGACATGGAGGAGAAAAACTCCCTCCTAGCTTCTCTTTTTTCTCTGGTTTAAGAAAACTTCATCACAAAGATACATACAGTAGAAAATTCGTTTTTCATTAGAAGAATAACAGTGGCTTCTAAGTTGATAAGCAAACACTTTGGTCCCATGACTAACATTCTATTGAAAACACAAGCAACCAGAGGGAGGTACATACATGTAAAGTTTAGATGATAGTGTTCTGTATATCTGGACCAATATGTTGAGGCCAATCAGAACTGATCGTACAATACTATGTACCAAGTGCAAACACAATTCATAACAAAAGATCAGGGTGTTTTCACAGGGGAACAAAGACTGACCAGAAATGATACATTATGCAGCCTCAGTAGCTGGTCTACTCTTGATCTTAAGATTTGATAGAGATTCTGAAAGCGAATCAACAGTCTCTGAGGCTTCTGGCACTGTGGCAGAATTACTATCTGTTCTGACATTCAGCTCATGAATGGAGCCACCTTTGATTTCTATCTCTAGCATTCTTAACTCATCCTCAATATCTTCATCATCAATCGCTGTACCTGCTGGAGTGGCTAGAACTTCTTCCACCTGTTGTAATGACTCAATGCTCATGTTAATGTCCTGAAGGGAAAGCTCAACTTCTTCGATGCTGATACTGTTGTCCCTCATTGCTTTTGCACCAAGTTTAATGGCATCAGTCACCTTCTTCGAGGACTCAATATCCCCGATAACTCTGAGGACTTCCTCCACGCGGTTCAAAAGCATTGTGCATTTTTCTCTACTTTGAAATGCCAGCTTTAGCTCCTTTGCATGCCTCAGTGCAAGTTTCTTTTTTCCAGATCGTAGCTGAGCCACAGCCGATTTCTTCAACTTTTCACAACGTTGGTCAATCACATCAAGTTGTTTTTCAAGATTTTCTACAGTCCAGATTAATTGCAAAACATCATAATCCAGACTTGTGGTGTCAGGTACTGCTTCTTCCGAAAGAGAGACTTTAAAACCCTTGATGATATCATTCTTGGTGATCATAAGTGATTTAGCTTTCTGGCAACCTGACAAGTAACTCGAGATCGCTGCTGCTTCTTTTGATCCTCCACATATCTCCTGGAACTTTCGGAGCGTTACTACACAAAAAGATGTCCAGTGGCTTTCAGAGAGAAAACTGACAACTTCAAGAGCTTTATCCTTCAACAGAGCAGAAAGAATGTAATCATCTTCAGGCAAATAGTCAAGATCACGAGGTGCAGATGCTGACAGTGAAGAGAAGCCCACGGCACTCAGTGCCTTCCAGAAAATCAGCGAAAGGCTACTTCCCCCAGCTGTGGTTGACTTTGGCTCCACAAGATCAGAATACCGTAATATATCACCAGCATTATACATTTCAAAAAGGACTTGGTGGAGGCACAGTGGTGACAAACCTCCTTCCCTACGGAACCAAATATCATTAAGGTGCGAAGGACATATGATGAAGGTCTTCAAATGTCGAGCCAGTCTAAGGATAAGGTCCCTCCAGAATAGATACCGGCCTTCCCAGTCAGACCTTTGTCCATTGAAGCCCTTATATCGGGCTACCACTTTCACGGGATCATCCCAGTCCAGTACTTCCCTCCTCAGATACTCCCTCACCCTGTTCCCTAGCTCTTCTCCTTCCTCCCTACTAACCGCACGAAAACAACTGGAATTGTCATCATAATCATCTTCAGGAATCACCATTAATTCCGCACTACACTAATCCTCCTCACTTCTCAGATTCTTCCTCACAAAGTTTAACAAAACGTAGTATACTATCAGGTGCACAAGACAGAAAACACAACTAGCCCCTACAACATCCACCAGAATAAATAAACACAAACATCTTCAGCCTTCAACTTCTCACCAATCCAGAGACGCATACGCACTAGAATTTCGCAGTTGAATTCCAAAAGACAGAGAGGCATACACACAGTATGTGATAAAATCTTATGAAAAAGTTAAGTTAAAAAGGCAATTAATTAAGCAAACTACGCACAAAATGGCAAATTGATGAAAAGAAAATTTCCACTTTACAAGAAAGAGAAAAACTCATTTCATTTGGTACCCACACACACCTGCAGAACTAGCATCAAAGTTCAAAATTCAGACAGTCCGCAATTAATCTCAAAATGGATAATCAAAACTTAACAAGAAAACTGAAAACCAACTACGTAGTTGAACATTTATTATAAAGAACCACAAATAAATGGGGAAATACTGAAAATAAACACAAAGATCGAAAGAAGGATGAAGGGCACTAACCAGAATCCAACGAAAGTTCCGCAAAACTCTGCAGATTAATGATTAATGAACAGAAATTGATGATAGATTTGGAAAAACAATTGTCCAGCAAAAAAATGAACGCTTTCTGATTCCAACAGCGAAGACCATCAATAAAAATACGGAGTAGATTTGTTGTGTTGAGGATCGCCGGAACGAAGGGTTGATTCGTCGGAGGGAAAATATGATTGTAATTTTAAACATGTGACGAGATGGGGCGGACGAGGGTTAACTTTATATATGAAAATAGTGTTCAAATTTTGAGAAAAAAATAAATTTAAAAGAATAATGAGTCCGTCTCTTGAAAAATTATCTTTCTATGGAAAGACAAAGGTTTAAAGTGAAAATTAGAAAAAATAAAGATAAATTTTTTGGATTGCATGAATCGGGTTATAAATTTTATGACTAGTATAGGTTGCATAATAAATTTTTAACATTGCAAATAAGATCTTTAACCTTTATTATTTTAAATCAACCCTGTCTTTCCATAATTCTATGGAAAGACGGTCTTTCCCAAAACTTTTCCAAGGATAAAATGATCTAAAATTAAAAATAAATTAAGACACTAATCAAAATTCATATATTAATTGACTAAAATATTTTTAAAATAATAATTTTTTTAAAGGTGGGGTGTCCAGGCGTAGCTCCGCCCCTCCTATGAGTTGAAGTATTTGATGTTATACTTTGGTCGAAAGTGTCAGTCTAACTATGTAAAATATGAAAGTGCATTTATAACTCTATTATTTGCTCGAAAGTAGCAATATAACTCTGGAAAACTTGATTTGGCCAGAATTCTGTGAAATGACTATAATATCCCTGTTTAAAAAATTAAAAAATTTTTAAAAAAGTGAAAGGATAGTTATACCCTCAATATCTATTAACCAAATAATTTTATTTATTTTTCTTCCTCTTCTCAGATCCATCTTTTTTCTTCTCAGGTCTTTTTCTTCCCATCTTTATCTATTAACCAGACTTTCATCAGCGGATTTGCTTCTTCTCCGCCTCTACCTCGCCATCATTGCTTCTTTTTCTCTTCGTTTGCTTCTTCTTCTCACAGCAGTGGGTGGGTGGCGTCGGTGGGGTGGCCATGGATTTTGCGTGATGGCCTAGGTTCAGGCGATTGGGGATAGGGTTTGGTGGGTTGGGCTAGGTTTAGGCGGGGTGGTCGTGGGTTTTACGGGGTGGGCTAGGTTTAGGTAAGGTGACTGTGGGTTTTGCGGGGTGGGCTATGTTTAGGTGGCGGTGGAGTGGGGTTTCAGCGGTGGTGTGGAGTACGGTGCAAGAAGTTTTCAGTCGCGGTGCGGTGTGGCGGTGGATGTGAAGGGGTGAAATGGTGGTGGAAACGGAGGTGAGGTGGAGGCGAAACTCCAGATTCCAGCCGCCGCAAGCGATGCGGCGGAGGTGAGGTGGTGTTGAGGCCGGGAGAGTTAGCTGGGGTGGTGAAACTAGATTTTGGCTGGGAATCGATGGTGTTTAGGCGGCGGTGGCTAGGGTTTGGTGGGGTGGGCTAAGTTTAGGCGAGGTGGCCATGGGTTTTGCAGAGTGGGCTATGTTTAGGCAGCGGTGGCTAGGGTTTGGAGTGGGTAACTAGGGTTTCAGTGGCGGTGTTGGTGGGGTGAAGGGGGGTTTCAGCGGTGGTGTGCAGTGTCGTGCGATAGGTTTTCAGTCGAGGTGCAGTGCGGCGGTGGATGTGAGGGGGAGCAATGGCGGCGAAAATGGAGGTAGAATCTTGGACTTCTCTGTCAAAGAGATGATGGATTAACCACTCTCTCTGTCCCAATTCACTGATTGCTGAGTAGTTAAATGATTATTTAGTACTCCCTCTATCCCAACCTAAATTGCCCATAACGGTTTGGACACTATTCTTTATTAAATTTTGATCACATATATAAATAGGTATATAATCAATAATATTATCATATGTGATATTGTTGAATTTGCATAATAAGTAGTTTCTAAAAATCAACTTTTTATTTGTCATTATCATGCGTAGGTAATCATATTAATGGTCAAACATATTTCTTGAACAACGTGATAAAATACAGGTAGGGACAAAAGGAGTACTCTCTCTGTCCCAGCTTATATTGCAGAGGGAGGTTTTTCAAGTGAAAAATTGTACAGTGCAAAAGAGGGTTACATTCAATCTTTCCCTCCAAATTTTCAGTTTTGGCACCAAACTGAATTTTTTGGAGGCAGAAAAGTAAAAATTACAAATATTTTACACCAACTCCCAATGAATTTCAAAGTCTCTATAAAGGCAGCATTGAAAGCACTTCAAACACACTTTACTTTTTAAGCAACAGGACTCTCAGAACTGATCTTTTGGCCAGTTCTTCACAATTGGCCATAACTTTTCTGGTCCATGTTCATCATATTCTTCATCGAGCCTCTGCCAGAAAGCTGTGATGGTTGGCCGGAATTTAACTGACCAAGAAAGGCAACGAATCGCACAATTTCTTCTGCAGCACGCAGACAGAAGAACCATCCGCCATCATCGGTGTCTCGAGGCAGCAACGACGCGGGGTTGCTCAATCCGCACAATCAGTACAATATGGAAGAGGGTCAAGGAGCAACTCGAAAATGGTGAAACTATTAATGCACGGTCAAAGCGACATGGCCGACCTGGAGGAGGTAAAAAGCCAATAGATCTAGAGGCCTTGGTGGCCTTACCCTTGAAATTCAGAAGAACCTGCAGAAGCACTGCAGCAAAGATACATATCTCTAAAAGTTCAGTTCATATAGTTGTGGCAAGTAAGGAATTAAGGAGCCATACAAATGATGTGCATCGCTGCTTAACATAAGAACACAAAGAGGAGAGATTGGAGTGGTGCCTCAGCAAACTAGAATGCAACATGCAGTTCAAGGATATGCACAACATAATTCACATTGATGTGAAGTGGTTCTACTTAACAGAGGCTACAACCAGGTACATTCTAGCCCCGAACGAACCTGACCCATATAGAGTCACCCAAAACAAACAATACATTCCAAAACTGATGTTCTTATGTGCTGTGTGTAGGTCATTCATCAATTTAGACGGGACTGTGTTATTTGATGGAAAAATTGGTGTCTTTCCTTATGTTAAGCGTATTCCAGCCAAGTATAACAACATAAATAGGCCTAGGGGTACCATTGAACTGCATCCCATTAAGTCCATCAATAGGGATTGCATTAGGAAAAAACTTATTTATGAGGTCATTCCTGCTATAAAAGCCAAGTGGCCAGTGTGAGCGAACAAAAATATTTCATTCAGCAAGACAATGCATCCACACACATTTTGGCAAATGACCGAGAGTTTCTAGCAGCAGCCTATTCAGACGGTTTTAACATTAAAATGGTGTGCCAACCAGCTAAATCCCCTGACTTGAACATTATAGACTTGGGGTTTTTTGCATCAATTCAAATTTTACAACACCAATACCCAAGTACAACTCTAGAAGGTCTTTTGCAATCCGTAATCAATGCATTTGATAGGGAAGACCCCAAAACAATTGACAAAATATTTCTATCTTTGCAAAATGTGATGGTTGAAATCATGAAAGATATGGGTGGAAACAATTTTAAACTACCACACATGGGAAAGGATAGACTTATGAGGTTGGGACTTCTACCACACAACCTAATTGTGAACTCACAGTTGGAAAGGGATGCTTATAGCACTTACAAGCAATTGGAAGAACAGGGAAGGTTCAAGAACTGTTGCTATGCATGGAAATGGTGCAGGAATAAATCATGTCATGTTTATGTTGTAGGGTTATGCTTCTAGAATTTTTTTTCTAGGGTAAACATGCATTTTGGTTTGAAGAGCCATATTTATAAAAGCAACCTTGTAAAAATTTCAGATTGCTAAAGTCCCCTCTTGGAATGTAATGAAATTATGTTCAAATTTAAGTTATGCTTTAGGAGTACATGTACAAAATAATGCAATGCAGTTTTTTTTAAAAAAATACAAACCAGTTTTTAAATATTTTATGATGCTACAACTGTAACCGTAAGAAAAAACCCCAAGTCTAGAAATATCAAGTTTCCCTATTGCATATTGAAAAGACGGTTCATCACACATAACATTAGACCACAGCCGAACAAACCAACAATTGATGCCATCCTAATGTTTTGAAACATGGTTGCATCATATGGTTGCGAAAATATAAGTTTTCATCATTATAGACTTCCTTGCTGCTAGAACTCGATACATCTACAAAAAATCTCAGAGCTGTTTGTAAATCATTTAAATGCCCCGCTAAGGTCAATTCAGTTCAGACCTGAATCGCATGGCTGCGTTTTAGGTTAAGTCAGAAATCACAGCTTCATCATCGATGACACGAACAAATAGCACATATGTACCCTTCACTCTAATATTACTGTGATTATTACGAATGCCCTGCCAAGTTCAGCCCCATCTGAAGATAGGACCGTATGGCTGCATACAAAATAAACTCATTCATTCTAAATTCCAAACAGACCAACACTCCAATTTAGAAAATCACAGTCCAACATAATAAGGCCACACACAACATTCTGCAAATAAAAAGAATTGTAAACAGAGTTACAGCTTGCACGAAGTGACTCACAAACAAAGTGTCATCAACACAACCAACACGTACTGTCTCACAAACACACAAGATTAAACATATTCAAAACGAAGTGGCTGAAAAGTAGAGTTAATACAAACATAGTTTAAGGAATTGTCTGATTCTCAAAAGCTCCACAAATTTGAAGTCACCCATGTCTTGAGGGTGGCTGTTAAATATTCAGGTTAGCTCATCCGAATTGATTGGTGCAAGATCAGATTGAAAAAGTTAGTCAGTTATACACAGGAAAAACAGACAAAATTTTGAAATTGAACATAGAGGATAGATATAACCTTCGGGAAGAGCTAGTGCTTTTTACTTTTCGACGCATCAAAAGCCTTGCCATTTTCAGTGGCCTTCTTTTTCATTTCCGAAAAACATAGATAGTAGCAATTCCCTTAGTACAAGGTCTTTCTGATCTCGCTCTTTTGGGCCAGTTACCAAGTAAATTACAAGCCACGGGTATTTTAGAACAGGTAAGGGAGTCATCACTCATGTGAATCACTCTCAACCTCTACCTGTTTCTGCACCAAGGAGTTGCTTGCTCCGGTACATGAAATAGGTTCACCCAAATATGGGTGTTTAGGGTCTGTTACGGGTGAGCCGTAGACATCAGAGTTGTACCTGGCATCATGCCAAGCAGCAGAACCCTTATTCATATGTTGTGACATTTTGAACAACAAGTTGCAGCAGTTGGGCACACATATATGCAATCATGATCAGTCACACATTAACAACATACACAAAAACATATGGACATCAGTCGTTTGGAAACTCACAACTATTAAGTAGTTAAATAACTGATTTGAGCATATATAAAGGTCATAAACCAAGACACACTTCAGAAACTGAAATTTCAGAAAATTGGAACTTGATTTTCACAACAAAACAAACAAATAAACATGAAATATTAAGCACTGAAGGAAAAAGCAATAAAACCTTCAAATATTTCATTGCGTTCACATGAACCCAGATAAACCAATGTTGAAGACAAACGAATCTCTCCTCGATTTCAAACATGCAACGGTTTTAACATAAATAAAATCATAAAAAGGCCAAAAAGAAGACCCTCGGGGATGGCAAAGCGTCTAAATGAGGTCGTTCTCCCTTGGTTGACCTAAAATACCGAAAATGAAATTTAAACCTAGACAAGCCTCACGGATTTGTAGTTAAACCAGACATGCAACGATTTTGACAAATGAAAATGAAGAGTACATGACAAGAACGTTTCAAGGACAAAGAATATCAAGATATCGAACAATGTTTGACAAAAAAATAGTGGCAAATTCATTTTACATGCTAGATCTGTGAATAAAAACTATCGGAAAACCCTAGAAAGCTACAAGTTCGAACACAAACCTAGAAGAAGATTAGGAAATAAGAACTTAACCTTTCTTAATCATCAATTCACAAAAACACATATCTCAAACTTACAAATTCGAAATAGACAACAATGGGAGGCCCCAAAAAGAAGCTTCAACTTTTCCAAAACAACCACTACAGAGAGGCAACAACGAAGAAGGGAAGAATTTAGGTTTCACCTCTGGTAGAAGATGAGTTTTAAGAGAGAAGAGGGGACTTTGAAAGCTGTGAGAAGGAGCGTTGGAGAGTAAATGACAGAAGAATCGAGAAGAAGGGATAAGAACAGAGAGAGCATTGGATGCTGCTTTGAATTGTGGAAGTGGAGCGTTGGGGTGTAATAGTGAAGGGAATATTTAGGGACCCAGCAACTTTAATAAAGCTGCCTAATTCATTAACCGAGACACGCGTATTCATACGTGTTTGACAGCACAAAATTTATCTCATTAATTCCCCCACTTGATCAGCAATAAAATGGCAAACTAAGGGCAAGACAGTAAATTCACAATGGGTCAGCATGCCCATTTTTAGAATGTTTCAGAACTTGCAATTTAAGGTGGGACATCCCAATTAGAAAAGTGTGCAGTTTGAATTGGCACAAAGGGAGTACCAAATTCTTTGTATTTACATCATTTCAATTGCTTATCAACCAATCATCTTCTTTCCTTTCATTTTCTCGCTCATAGTTTCCCTCTTCCCTCTCCCCTCTCTTGAAACTCTATTTATGGCATTTTCTTCAATGCGACTCAAATTCTGCTAATCCCTCAACTGATGAAGAAGAAGAATCCTCCAGTGCCCAACAAAATACCGTTCCTTCAACTCTCAGCTCAATACTGTCATGGAATCTTACATGATAGCAGTCTCAAAAGCAGCAACCTTCTTTAGGGAATACTTTGCTTACCTTAGAGAGAGAGAGAAACGATCAACAGGTCCCCAAGGTGTAAAAGAAGAATCATGGACAGGGTTTTTGCTTTAGCTCCTATTTTTTTATTTATTTTTTCATTGAATGTGACATTGTTTATGAAAGGTATATACTGATTGCTGTAACTTTCAGGTAGATGTGGTAGCATATTTAGTACCATCTGTAATGCTACTTACACCAACAAATATGCCCGGATCTTGAATATTGCCTGAAAAATGATTCCATACTGCTACTATCATTGATGACATGCTACTTAATTCATTGGATTTGAGGCTTGGATTCTGTATTCTAGCTCGTTAGCTTAGCTTTTGGATTTCTCAGCTCTCTGAATTTGTTTATTTCTTTTACTAACTAATTTACATTAACTTCTGCGTAACTTTCATGGTTTTTCCCTCTCAGGACCAAAATCATGAGCTATTGAGCAATCACTATGACTTCCATGTTATCTACAATGCTTCATATAGAGTTCCAGTGCTATATTTTCGCGCATACTGCAGTGGTTAGTTCAATTCGATACTTATCTCATATTTGAAATGTTTCAGTTTATTTGATATACTTGTGCAAATGTGTTTTTGCCTTTTTATTTCTTTTAGCTGAAGTGTTGTTCACTTTGAAAGTTCCCTCTTTTTATTGGTGACATTAGCATGCCATCTTAGTATTTCTCTGCAACTTCCCCTTCTTCTATGTATGAGACTGGGATTGCTGCTGTTTTCGAGTAAATTGTGTTGATGATCTTTCCCAAGTTATAGCAAGATAGACTAGGTTAAGCGAGCATCTGTATTATGGTTCAATGGTGGAAATTTTTCAGTTGTGCATCCGGAAACATGAATGCCTACGATGCAGTTTATTAGACAATCCTGCTCATGATACTGCTGAATGTCTTAGTTACTCCGAACTGTCATTTGAACAGAAGATTGTATTCATATTAGAATCTGGTAAAGCATCAAAATACAATTACTACTCTTATCTGCCTACTTCTGTAGATTTAATGTGTGGATTAACCTAATGCCACTAGCTTCAGCCACTTGTCTTTGCCACGCCGAATTGTTTCTTTTCATTTCTTTTGTCCACCATGATTATTATATTGATTTTCATATCATGTGAAACATGTTTATTCTTTACGCTCAGCAGACGGGCAAACATTGGGTTTAGATGACATTGTAAAGAACATCCCCCCCAGCACTGAAAAGCTCCTGAAGGAATCGAAGTGGACATTCATAACTCAGGAGGTAAGTTTCTGGGAGATCACGGACTTCTATTTAAAGAAACACTCCTCCCATTTTATAGCAAGAAGAGTTGAGTTTGTGAGCATTAAAACAGCATGAAAAACAGAAGGATGATATTGACTGCAGGATCACCCGTACTTGAACCGGCCTTGGTATACGTTGCATCCTTGCGCTACGAGTGAGTGGATGAAGATGCTGTATAGAAGTGATGCTGAAGGTGGAATTTCAATGGAAAAGTATCTGATCTCATGGTTCTCTGTAGTTGGCCAAGTCTTTGGACTTAAAATTCCCTTCGAAATGCTGGGCTAGGGCTTTTCAGCTTTGCATTGCGGATTTCCACAGGTGATTCATATTGATTGTTTATCATCAGTGCACCGGAGGTTTTACCAGAGTAGTTCAATCCTAAGTGGATGGAAGGGTTGATTTACAGAATCAAACTTGAGTTTCATTTTAAGCAGGCAAACAAATCCAAAAATTGCATTTACCAAGTACAATCAATACTGTATTACATCCTGTGTTTGTAGCATTTCCAACACTAATTCTAGCCTTTTTTACAAAACCTCATATCTGAACATAATGGCTATGACAAATGTAATCTAAAAGTGGTCTGGATAATGGCTGTGCCTATTATATGACCAAAGGTCAAGAACATGCCCACACTGTGAAGTAAAATGAAAATCTTTAATTTGGTGACTAACTACCCTGCAAGTCACTTTCCGGGTATTCTGTATCAGAGTTTTTTACAGCTGTTCTTGAAAAGCAAGCCAAAAACTCTGTATTGCCTTCAGCACCTTTTAGTGGAGACTCAATCCAGCCCTTACAAGTGAATCCATACTTTTCCACACCATTTATGATCCTGTCAAGCACCTGTTGCTCAACACCCAAAAAGACGGATACAAACTTAGCCCACAAATTAGACGTTCAAAACACACAATTTCTAGCAATACGGCATACCTCTTGATGGACTGCAGGATCCCTTACAATCCCACCACTTCCAACCTAAAACACAGACAAATCAAGGTTTACCAACGATTTCCAATTACATGGTTCGCTTAATATATACGACGGAGTAAAGGTATATGCTTGATTGCACACTCCAAGCACGAAAGAACAAAAATCAAGCAAGTAAAATAGGATAACATAGTGGTTATTACTTTAAGCATACGAGGTCATATGGGTAAATCAACGAGTTTATAAAGTTCAGGAATGGGATAATATTGCCTATAATGACCTTATATTTTGAGGGTACCACGTCATTGATGAGATGATGTGCCAAAAAAATAGATTTCTTGGATACACTTCAAGAGATACAAAAGGGTAATATAAAGCCCAACTCTTGCCCTGTGAAACCAAGTTCACCACAATCCTGCCAAACAGATGCACGATAACACAACATGCTAGAACAAAGCAAAAAGATAGGTATCATACTTGGTTTCTGCGAGCTTCAAATTGAGGTTTAATAAGAGTCAGCAATGTCGCTTCTTCTTTCATCAAATTAACCACGGCAGGCATCACCTACGGATTAAGACAAAATGCAAATTTAGGATTGTCCCAAAAGGCCAAAAAAAAAAAAGAGTGTTGCGGCTGTTACATGCTCAGGGAGCTAGCAAGAAGATTCAAGCAACATTACATTTTGGTATCGACACAATTGATGAAATGCCACATTAGTTTACTCCTTAGATTTCAAGCTTACCAGGAGAATGGATATAAAGGATAGGTCCAGAGTTACTATATCAACCTTCTGGGGAAGCTCCGTTAGATATCTTAAGTTTGTCCTCTCTACAACACTAACTTGTTCATGCTGGCGGATTTTTTCTGCCACCTGACATGGGACGGGCAACTTACCAATCAAACTAACGATCATAAACTGTAATTTTGAATAGAAATTTGACTAGCTAACTTGAAAAATGCATAACCTTCAAATCAGATCATATTCTTTACAGCCATTTCGATATTATTTGTAATTCCTTTGGTGTGTAATTCATTATATATATAATTTCATTTAGTAACGGTCAAATCTCTTTTACAAAAAAAATTAATGCTCATAAAATGTTGTTTAAGCACAAAAGGAAGCCAAACCTGTCCATATCCAACATCAACTCCATAAACAAATGAAGCACCATACTGTAGTAAGCAATCTGTAAAGCCTCCAGAAGACAACCCAGAATCAAGAGCTACTTTCCCAGCCACATCAACCCCAAAATGTTCAATGGCAGCTTCTAATTTGTGTCCACCTCTGCAAAGCACAATATAAAAAGCGGCAATGTGAGACATTTCCTCTATCCACAGTAAACATATGTAAGAAAACAAAAAAGGATAATTTTTTAAGAGTAATCACCTACATACATATTTAGGAATTTCAGCCTTGATCTCCACAGTGGCTTTGT
>JAULKJ010000010.1:3482234-3494378 GCA_032355405.1 Rubia balearica
GCAAAAAAGGGTAACATAGACAGCTAAATGTTTTAAGAAAATCATAGTCAGAAATTTTGTTGTAAAGAGATTCATAGGGAGATTTTTTTATTGAGAGTAGGAGAGAGAGTATGGTCATGCAATTAAACTGATGTGAGAAAGTCATACTCCCAAAAGGTGATAGGTAATGGGCTCGATAGATAAGGGACATACCTTTTTTAACAATCGTACGATGACGACGTTTAACAACACCAATTTGAGACTGAGTATGAGGAGCATGAATAAGATGAGAAATACCTTGAGACTAAAGATAAGTAGAGACTGTACGAAATTCACCTCCCCATTCAGATTGAATTTTTTTAATTTTAGTGTTGTACTATGTTTCAACCATTTTTGAAAAAGTTGAAAATATTGAAGAACTTGTGATTTTTGAGAAAGAAAATAGATCCAAACTAATTTTGTGCAATCATTAATAAAAATAAGAAAATAACGATTTCGATCCATTAAATGAAGAAACATGGGCAGCTGGTCAAACATCATAATACACCAAATCAAATGGAACCGTAGTTGGTTTATGAACATGAAAAATAAGTAAACAATGAATTTTTCCAGGTTGATAAGACTCAAAACACTTTGTAAATTATTCTGAGAAACAAGTAATTGAAAACGATAAGACACCTAACGGAAGACTCAAGAGGATGACCGAGACGTTCATGCCAGGTTTGGAGGTCAGTCTGGGCAGCAAGAAAAACATAGGAAAGAGCGGAAGCATAAATAGTGGGTGGATTGAGATGATAAAGACCATTTTTAACGGTTCCGGTTAGGAGCATCCGACCCTACAGATCCTTAACAAGACAGTGATTTAGAGAAAAAAAAACATATAAGCATTGTTGTCATAAGTGAGTTGAGAAACACTTAATAGATTTTTGCTAATCTCTAAAACAAATAAAATACTATGCAAATGAACAAGTTTATTCAAAGATGGGAAAATTGATGAGCCCAAATGAGTAATAGGAAGATATGTACCATACCAACTTGTAAGCCTTCATTGCCACTGTAGTTGGAATGAGCGGATAGGTTGCCAAAGCCTGAGGTGACATGATTGCTAGCACCAGAGTCGATGAACCAAGTAGGGTTGTGAAGAGGCAAAGTTGGAGAGTCGATGGAGGCAGCATAGGTCTGGTGCACGGTCAGTTGCTGGTTGCGGCCCGTCCGCTTCCGGCATTGCGAGGAGGGTGTGGGCGAGTGGCCAAAAACTCTGTAACATTTAGGCGCTGCCAGCAATTAAGGACCTCATGACCTTAATAACTACAGATCTGGCAGGAAAACCGAGCAGAAGAGCCTCTATGACCAAGGTAGGGGTATGTGCACCGGCTTTAGTGGCGAAACTTGGGGCTTCCGCATGTTCCTGAATCCAAGATTTTTCATGAAGTAACATGCCATGGAATTGATTAGACGAGACACAACCCGTGAAAATGTTGAAGGCAATTGAAATGCTGCATAAAGAGCATCAAGATCTTGAAGAACACACTCAACAAATTCATCGTCAGAGACAAAGTGAGAACATTTTTCCAAGGAATCAGAAAGAACACGCTTTTTCTCCATATACTCAAGAATGAAGAGAGATCCGTTAGGAAAAGTATGAAGTTGGTGCTTCAGATGCATCAGATTGGCGCGAGACATCTGTTCCAAAATAAGCCATGCATCGGAGGTAGAGACATCACGAACGACATGAGCGACTAGGAAGACGAAACTGTTGATTGAATCTAAAGTAACACCAAGCGATCCTTCTTCCTCCAAGTAACAAAATTAGGATTGACCTTTGGTGGAGATGGTAGCTTGGATGAGTCTGATGCAGCTTCAATAAATTCAGTTGGGGCCGATCCCTGAGAAAAGAAATGAATCAAGATCATAAACAATGAGAGCAAATTTAACTAAGTGACGCCATAAAGAATAGTTATTGCGATCAAGACGCAATTAAAGAGTAGAGAGCTTGATGTTGGGGGTTTGATCAGAGGTGGCAGCGAGGAGAGGACTAGAATTATCGAAGAACATATCATCGAAACCTATGGTCAAAGGTAGGTGGCCGATCTGAAAATATAGACAGGGGCGGCCGATCGGTAAAAAAAAGGTGATGGGGGCAGAATTTGTATAGGGTTTAGGCTAGGGTTTTTCGAAAATGGTAAAGAGGATCGAAGTTAGGGTGATACCATGTAAAACTGTATAGGCATTGTGTAAAACTGACTTGTATTCTTTCAGGATATCAACAAGTATTTATTCAAGAGATTGATTAGAGAATAAGAAAAATTATGCCAATTCTAATTCTTTGGTTTTTCATAAATACATATTCTATTCTAATAATTAGGATTATAAATTGTAGTTACATTTAGAAATATTGTGGCTTCTCCCCTTCTCTAAAACTGTAATATTCAATTTAATGTGTATTCAAATCAAATATCAACCTGGGTAAAAAAAAATTGGATCTCAAGCTTTGAATATAAAATTCAAACCCGCATTTTCTTGATGATGATATACTTTAGTCCTCTGATTCCAGTTCAAAATTCAATTTTGTGATGGAACCAGAGGCCCGTTAGCACATACTCCATCTACTTGATTATGAAATAGGAGTCCATCTCTTGAAAGACGGCCTGGTCTTTCCATAAGTTATGGAAAAACTAAGATTTAAAGTGCAAATTAGAAGAAATGAAGATAAAAAGTTTGGGTTGCATGAATCGGGTTGTAAACTTTATAACTACTACACGTTGCATAATAAAATTTTAATATTGTAACTAAGAATTTTAAGTCTTGTATAAGATCGTCTCACTGTGAGACCAGAGATTTAGTTGCAAATGAGGTTTACAATTGAAGTTTAAAAGTCTAGGGGCTGGATGTGAAATTTCTTTAATTTACATTTAAATCCAGGTATAAATATCAGTATTTCCTCATTATCCTCTCATATTTTTCTGAAGCTTTCTCTCTCCTCTCATTTCCTCTCTCCGGTGTAAACCTCTTTCTTCTTTCTCCCCTTCATTTCTCTTCCATCTTCCTTCGATTCGAGCTCCCTTTCTTCCAATTAACTGCACATCCTCTCCATTTTTCTTCCTCCTACCTTGCACGCAGGGTTTCATTGAGATTTTTGGATTTTTCCGACGAATTTTCCAGTATAGCTTTGGTTTGCGGCAGCCGAACACAACACGAGCTTCGTTTTGTGTTTATCTTCAAAGGTAATGTCTTTGCTTAGATTTTTTATGCATATTTTGTTGTTTCTATTTTTGTTTAATTTCTCTGGTTCATGTGACATTCTAGGGTTTGTGTAGGTTATAGTGAGTAATATTTGAGGATTTCTCTATTTTGTTTGTGTTTCGTGAGTTGTGCTTACATATTTGTTCTAATATTTTTGTTGTTGCTGTTGTTTGTTAGATGTCTAAGAAGACTTGCCTCACTGCTGCTGCAATCGAGAAGGAATGAGGCTTCGTAAGTTTTCTTAATTTTCAGTAATGATATTTTAGGTACAGGTATGATGTTTCTCATTTTCAGCTTAATGTTTCAAGTTTTAGGCTTTAAGTACTGTTATCTGCGTTGATATGATGTTTTAATTCCAGCGCTTGATGCTTGTGGTGTTTTCTTGATTAAGTGTGCAATTGATGTTCAGCTTTGATTATGTGTGATATCTTAGGGTTTTGTTACAATTTGTGCTTATTTTTGTGTTGTTCTTGTTGTTTCTTAGATATCTAAGAATTCATGTACACTGTTGCTGCAATCGAGAAGGAAAGATGATTTGTAATTTTTTGTTATTTTACAGGTGTGATCTTTTAAATACCGTTGTTAATGTTATAAGTTTTATGTTTGATGTTTAGGTTTTAAGTACTGCTCTCCGTGTTGGTGTGATGTTTTAATTTCAGTATTTAATACGTCTGGTGTTTTAAGTGTGCAATTGATGTTCAATTTTGTTATTTTTTATTGTGTGTGATATCTTAGGGTTTGTTACGAATTGTGCTAACTATTGTGTTGTTGTTGCTGTTTCTTATATGTCAAAATGCTTGCCCACTGTTGGTGCAATCGAGAAGGTAAGAGGATTTGTAAGTTTTGCTATTTTTCAGATGTGATGTTTTAGATACTGTGGTTGATGTTTTAAATAATGTATTTGATGTTTCACAATGTAGTTGTCAGACATGTTGATGTTTTAATTTTAGATATTGATGTTTTTTATTAATGTATTTGATGCTTTAATTTCAGCGTTTGATGCTTGTTGGGTTTTCATGCTTAAGTGTGCAATTGATGTGCAGTTTTTATTGGTTGGGATATCTCATGGTTTTGTTACTATTTGTGGTAGTTTTTGTGAAGTTGTTGTTTCTTAGATGTCTAAGAGCACTTGCTCGGTGTTGTTGTAATCGAGAATGAAGTAGGAACTGTGAATTTTCTCTTTTTTAGTTGTGATGTTTTAGATATTGTTGTTGATGTTTCAGGTTTTATCTTTGATCTTTCATGTTTAAGCTCAAAAAATTGTTATGTATGTTGGTGTGATGTTATAATTTCAGTGTTTGATGTTTGTGGTGTTTTCATATTCCAGTATGCGACTAATGTTCAGTTTTGTTCTTTTGATATTTTAGTGCGTACTGTTGATGTTTTATAATTTTGATATTGATGTTTTAAATATTGTATTTGATATTTCTCAATGTAGTTGTCAGTGATGTTATGTGTGTTATTGTGATATTTTAATTTCAGATATTGATGTTTTTATCACTGCATGTGATGTTTTATATTTATTTCACTGGAATACTTTCCAAGTCAAAACTCCACGGTGCCATTGATGAGATAGTAAAAAAAATGTTATGAAGAACAGAGGACCGTAGTCGACCTTTGATCATTACGTTGATGGAGTAGAAGAGTCATCCTCTTCGAAACCAAAAGAAGAGAAGATAAGTCCGTAAAAAAACAAGCAACAAAGAGAAATAAGTTGGGGGAATACAATTTGATTGCTCTGCGCCGAAGCAGAAGTAATATGTTTCATGCAATATGTGTCATGCAAGTATAGATCATATGCAATATCACGCTCTCGATTCGAACAGCACATCAACGAGAAGCAACAGGACTACTTTTTTCTTGTTTATTACTAGACCAAAAATTGCAGATTCCATAATAGTTCCAAAATACCAACCCATTTATCAAATATCAAATAAGCTAAGCTTATTGCATACTAATAATCTTGAAATATCCCTGATGAGCTTTAACACTAAAGATCAACTTCGGCAAAAGGGAGAAATGTTACTGAGTTATCACTTATCGAGACTTGAGTATCGGAGTTACATACTGTGCTTTTAAAAGAGCCCCTCTCTCTCTTCTAGGTCAGTGATCTCTGATCGAAGAGATGCAACATATGCCGCAGTTAGCACAACCTGAAGTTTGCACAACCAATGATCTCAGTCGATCACTAAATAAAAAACTACAGCTAGAAATGACTTCGATACAATCTGCAACCAACCTTTCCCTGACCATTCGCCGCTCACGGCAGTCTCGAAGGCTAAGCAAATTCAACATGGATGCAGCTCTCTTCAGTTGTATGTGAGACAACAAACGACTTCCGGGTCTATCCTAATGCAATAACGAATGAAATCAATACTATGACTATTCACAATCACAGCAAACAACCACATAAATCCACTCGTCAATCATGCATCCCGTAGCAGAATCCGAAGGGTCACGCTCGTCGGAGGAGTTCTACCCTCACCGCAGTCTGGTGTTTTACACGCTTCGCTCGCCGCGACATCGACCACCAAGGCTCCCAATTCGGTAGGCTTCGCGTTGTCGCCGTGTGAGCAATCAATCTTTCTTCGATTTCCCCAATTTCCCCCTCAATTCTGTACTCAAATCGCCGAAAATAACAATTTCGCCAAAAACCAAAAATCGACAACTGCGACAGAAATTCAACCGCAAACGCGAAGATGCCAACCAAAAACTTGATGAAATACGAGAAACAACAATGATAACCGATCGGAAACATGACAATGGTGAAGACGCTGACGAGATCGGTGCTGGTTCGCTGGAGAAGACGGTGACCATGTTTTACTTTTGCTTAATTGTAGTTCAGCCCTTCATTTTTTTTTTGTTTATGTTAAAAAAAACCCCGAATGTATAATAATTGGGAATAGTACCCTAAATTTAATTTGCCTTCATCTTATATTTTTAATAGTGTCTGGTCTTACCATGAGACGGTGTCGCAGGAGAGGAACTCTTTACCTTTTATTATTATAATATAACTTCGTCTTTCACAAGACTTTGCCATGAAATAATCGAATGGTTCGCGTGGCAAAATCTGAATAATAATAATTTTAACTAGACCATTCTGATGATCCTAACCAAAAGAAAAGTTTTCGGAACACCAGATGATTTAAGCGAAGAAAAAGGGATTCAATGCTGTATTTTACTCTGACCGAACAAATTGATTTGAAGGTCGCATTATTTGTCTTGTGATATGCACAAATTAGGCTTAGAAAGCCGTCGCAGAAATAATGCATTATACAAAGAAAGTTTTTAAAACATATACTAGGGAAAATATAGAACTTCGAAAACGTTGGTAACAAAAAACCTTCGAGCACATTGCAACAGAACTGAATATTCTAAACGATATTGACTTCCGTTGACCAGGGTGGAAGGAATAGGCACAATGAACCAATTGATAGAACACCCAACAATTTTCAATCGAATACTAGTATACTACCACCATCTACCTTGAAACTGATATAGTGTTTGATGCGTAAAGCCAATGAAAATCCAGAAAGGAAATGTTAAAACTGGAGTTGAGGCATGAAGTTCCATTCTAAGACAGCTGAAACAGAGCGAACTGTATGCATGGCAAACTATTTTACATTTCTTTTCACCTTCTCGAAAAAGGAGAAAGCTAAACCGCCCGGAAAAAAAAGACTTGTTTTCCACACAATTAAACTTGAATCCAGACAAAAGGTTACGGTGCCGCTTCAAATACTACCACCTATAGACCAAGGCTGTGATATCCCACACACCGACAGCGGAAAATGCGTGAACCCCATCAGAGTTTAGCAATTAGACCAGTAGGAATTTGCTTTGCACTGCTTTCTTTGACATCGCTCTCTTTGCTGTCCATCTCACATGCACTGGGTGGAACATCCACAGCAGGAGAGCAATTGAAGAATCCATGAGGCTGCACAAGTAAGGTCTTGGTTAAAGCATGTACACTTGGCAATCAACACAACCAATATCTGAACATCAAGTTGTCAACCACAAAGACTAGCGTGCTCAATCATAACAGCAGCAACAAAACCCAAGATGTATAAATTGCAGCAGTAATGAATTAGAATAAGCAGAATACGTAGAATAGCAACGAAGGTAAATAATGACAGTGGAAAGCCAAAGAAAACATCTCCCACAAGCAACATAGATCTTGTAAAGAAATAAAGGCTAGTCCAGAAATATCAGAAGTGTGTAAATAAGCAAACCTGAAGCATAAAACCAATGCGCTCAACAGGCATTACAGGCCAGTCTTCCAAGCGAGGAACATGTGTGATCCCAAATACATACCTTTACAAAGGCACAAGCAGTGATGTACATTAGAAAAGTGCATAAGAAACTATTAGACATCTAGAAAAACTCCCATTATCGAATTAAAACGACAATGTTTTGGAGCCATATCCACAAAAATGTCACAATGAATAAGATCATGCCTATAAATTGCACATATAACTTGATTGATATAAGGGAGAAACCCTAAGTACTATGAGAAAATATTTACTAGAGCATATCTACTGTATCTAGGGCCTCCCCGATGTGAACTAAAAGTACATAAGCAATGGATTCCAAGAAAATTTTTACAGATGGCATGAATAACACTAACCAAAGAACAATATCAGTCTCCTCCAATGATCGGTTTTGCTTAACCCAAGAAGCCAACCCCTCCCCAACACGAGGATTCTGGTTGGGAAATTCTCCCCCAGGAAAGTCCTCTCCACGAGCATATTGTGTAACCCACAAATTATGCTTCAAAAACGCAGCCCTGCGCAAGAACTTGGCCTCTGGACCAGCCAATGGCGAACAGTTTGAACCAGGTACCAATTTGTATCCTGTCAGTGCCCCACTCCTATTTACAGTTCTGGTGTTTCTCACCTACATTACATAATGTTGAGCAAGTTAATAAGACAGTGTGATGAACAGCAATAACTTTTTCAACATGAACTATATACGTTATGTTCAACAAGTTAAGAAGGCAATCTGATAAAATACATCATTACATAACTAATCAAACAATGTTCAACAAGTCAAGATAACACCATTATAAATAACATACATTCTTCTTTGGGGTCGCCATCAGCCCACAGAATTGATCACTTTTTAAGGTTTGACATATTTATCCTCACAAACTAACTTTTACATGCCATGTACTCAGATGCTTAACTCCTAAGCCATGTACAGAAAGAGCCACTTACAATCCAATGGCGAGCAGAGAAAGGATCAACATCCCGCGAAGCTTCCAATTCAGATCGAAGCAATGTTTCTTCAGCATAAAATGCATTATTGTGAACATTTTCGTTCCCAGGTTCTTCAACTTTCACATTCATTTCAACCACCTAAAAGTAGAGTGAAAAGGTTATAGATCGTGATTTAAGTCACTGCATTAGAGCCACATCACTCGTCCTCTGTGTTTTTATCACCTCTTCTCTGAAATAAGTATACAAACAAAAACAAGCCAAGGGGCCATGCTAACATCTTCTTCTTAAATACTAGAATATGCACTGTAGGCTTACCTGATTATGGGCTTCCCCAGGCTTACAATCAACAGCCATATCCATACGAGCAACAAAAAAATGTTGATGAACAGGTGCATACAATCCTGGAGCAATTGTAGTGCCATATTTTCGGGTCTCACCAGGTTGAAGTGCTCCCAAACTGAGAATTCCAGTAAGTTTAACTTCTGCCTCAATTTTACCATCCTACATTTAAAATAGAAAAAGAATATACAAATTCAATCAAATAATCATTAAAAAAGAGTAATGATAAAGATAGTGAAAATTGATAGTAGAAACCAACTGAAAGGGGAGCAAATCATTAGAGAACCACTATATGTTCTGCTCCCAACCACCACCTCCAACCACTCCTCCCTTCCCTCCCTCCCTCGCCCCCAACACACACACGACAACACCACCACCACCACCACCACCACAGGGTTTGAATCTTTTGTGTATGTCATACTTCTTACTTGTCTCCTGACATGTATCCCCCATTCCCCAGATCTATTCATGTGCCTTTTCTTCATCCAATTTTAGAACAAAAAGACTTGGAATCATGCTTTAGCACAGACATTTGGAATGGTTATGCGAAGACATTAAACTAAGTCAGATACCATTCTCACCTAGATGGCTATAAAATTTTAAAATGTGTACACAATGCGTCACAATAAGATGCATCATGCATACCTGGTAAAAATGCCAAAAAAACCCATATTCATAATTAGCCACAGTGCATATAAAAGAAACTGTAAGCCGCCTTGACCTTCGGACTTCTGCCAGTCCCGTTCTCCAGTCCTGATGCTTCCACAAGAGTCCGTGGTCTTCTTCGTGCAAGCAAACACAATTTTCAATTGTTTCAACACCTCCAGTAAAATTCGTAAAATGTGAATCAAAGTACTTTATAAAACCTAAGCAATCACATCCCTGGAAAGCAAAGTTTCATAGATTAGCAGATGCTAGTACGAGCTGATGGAAGATCGTTTAAGAAGGAGAAGAAGAAAGGCACTCCAAACCTTTTTAAGAGAATGAGCATTCTTCCCGAGGCCATCTTCCCCAGCATCAAATGCATTCTTTCTGTAATGTGGATCATTTGGATCTCCATAAGGCACAACCATCTCCACAAAGCTCAACCTATGGGCTATAGGTCTTCTACCACGACTGCCATCAACATATGCAACAGAATGTATAACTAAGCCTTCTCTAGGAGTAAAACCAACTCGAAAGTTCCACTGCACAGTAAAGAAATATACGAGTTAGATGATGCTAACAAGTGCAATAAATTGGTTGCATAAGACAATAAATTAGTACCTTCTGCCATTCAACATAATGTCCATTCACGCGGAAGCTCGGACCCTCAGGCTGAGTAATAACTAGGGGTTTCACATCACTACGATCAACACCCCCTCTTGTCTCACCAGGAGTATAGTTTCTCAGTGGATCAGCTGGAGGTAAGGGAATTAACTTACGGTCTTCAAATTCAATGACTACCATATTTTGCATATCAACAAGCACATGAATTCCTTCAACAGGTCGTGCATAACCATTTTCCATTGGGCAGTCACTCTCTGTCCTACAGAATATCAGTGGTTTGGCAAGTCTACGGTCAGGAGAATCAGCTTCACTGTGATAACCAACACACCTGGTGAAAGTGAAAAAAATTCAGAAATGTGTGAGTTGCAATTAGCTAATACTCAGAGTAAAGCACTTGAGAAAAGAGTAACTAACCATGCATCGACCATAACAAGATCCATATCATCAATACCCCTCTTCTTCATTGCTTCAATGAAAGGAGGATAATCCTTTACAACTGCTTCGCACTCAGCATATTCAACAGCGTCCTAGAACACGGAATTTTTAATAAATAATAATAACAAACTTAAATAGAGTAATATGGTCACCTCCATCTTATTTATTGAAGAAAAGAGAATATACGAAGAAAACAATATCCATCTATTTGAGGCATGTATACAAGCATATACATTGCAAACCAGCATTTAGACGTACTTAGACATGAAATATTTCCACAAGTGTTATTGAAATATATATATATATAAATGTCACTTTCTTCACACACTTTATTTAATTAACAATTTCAAAGGCATGTTTAAAACGGAGATTATGTTACTCTCACAAGCAGTCAAAGCTTTGACACCAATTTGAGGTTAAATGGTTAGAAAAGTTTAAGGGATTACTCATTTGAACTAGAAAGATAGCTTCACTTAAGAGGACAATTAATAGTAAATTTTAAGAAAGCAACCCTTCTTCACATGCAAGAGTATTAAAAAACACGCAAGTGCAGTAACAAACATTGATAGAGTTGTTAATCGATACCTCATATCAGCAACAATTTCACAAGAGACATTTATTTTTAACCACTACACAAGACCAACAATTTTTAGAATCAATAATGGAGAAATTTGTGAATAAGTTCAGAAGTAACTATCCAAGATGCTTCTTCCATGCTTGAAAAGCATTTTAACACGATGACATTCAATAGTAACAATGAGGTAACTGATTTTTCTTAAGTCTAAACATAGGAGGTGAAGCTAATGAACAACAGTGTGTTAAACTTCTTATCCACAGACTACACTTCGGTGTGCATTCATGTTAACCAGAGAGAAGACTGATTTCAACACTTTTCTCCAAAGCCACTCTGACTCAGTACAGTGTGTTAAGAAGAAACACAGGGGTGGGGGTCAAGGATTCAGAGATTTCCCCGAACTTGCAACTTGCCAGGTCTCAAAAATGTTGCAACATTAGCTAAGATACCAAAAAAATATGGAAAATCATGAAATATGAACCAAAGATTTTTTTGATTATAGATGTATACCATGGGTGGCTGGACATCAGGAACGACAGTTGAAGAGACTACTTTTCCTCTATGATGTCCACCACGAGTTGTAGCATGTACTTCAGTCAGCTGAACAATCCACACGCTAGTCTCATTTGACTTTTTGTTGTACACAACTAGCCTTGCCTTTCTTGGTGGTAGCTTGCTGGGAATAGCAGGCCCTCCTTTTGCTCTGGACAGTAATGATGGCTGAAAGGGGGGAAAGAAGTATGCATCCGCCAGTGCAACCACATGTTTTTCCGGTTCCAAGAGAACCACTTCAATGAATCGCATACTATCTCTTAGCTGAGACCAAAGATAAATGGAACATTAGCAACCAACTTTCTACAGTAGTAATCAACGTCTACATTGGAATATTATGAGAGAGAAATACATGGATAAATACAAGATAATCAATACCTCAGGAGTTGCACCAGCTGCACGAACGGTTGCTATTGCAATTGATATTTCAGCAGCCGTTAAAGGGTCTAAAGGATGAAGGGTTTGAGCTCTGAGCGGGATCTGTATACCTGACACAAATCAATGGATCAACAGAATTAGAGGTAGGTATCTGCAGGT
>JAULKJ010000010.1:3506704-3521780 GCA_032355405.1 Rubia balearica
CTATGACACACAGAGCAAGGCATAGAAGTATTATTTGTGCTAAAATCAAGAGTAGGAACAGAAGACAACACCGTGTGGGATAGATGACCAAGTCTTTGAAGCCATAAATCAGATGTAGAAACTGTAGCATCTGTCGGAACTGACTGCGAGATATGAGACTGAGCACGTGTATCCAACATACGAAGCCAATAAACCCTCCCCCCTTGCTGTTCACCCACGCCAATCAAAGTCCTCGTACTGATTTTCTGTAAAATGTAATAATTTTCAGTAAACAAAGCTAGACATTTTAAGGCGGACAACAATCTAGAGCATGATAGTAAGTTGCATCATAGTGTAGGTATATAAAGCACATGCGTAAGAGTGATATCTCCAAAACAAAATTACCATATTGTGCAGCAGATGACAAAGATCCATCAGGCAGTAGAACGTTAACATAATAGGCAGCAGCAGTAATGTCAATCAGAAAACCTTTATCACCAGTCACATGATATGAGGCTCCTGAATCGATAATCCAGGGTAAAATAGGCTTACCTGACCCATGGTCAGAAGGGTAATTTTACGGATTAA
This sequence comes from Rubia balearica, assembly GCA_032355405.1. NCBI lineage: Eukaryota > Viridiplantae > Streptophyta > Magnoliopsida > Gentianales > Rubiaceae > Rubia > Rubia balearica. The sequence goes on from JAULKJ010000010.1 coordinate 3,507,272, forward strand.
ATAAATTAAGGGCCGTATTCCATTGGTCGTCAGATAGAGAAGGGCTGAAATCAGATCGGGCAGTGGAGCAAGAGGCCGCAGCCGCAAATCCTGGCAGCGAGGTGATTGTGCCGAGAGAAGAACCATAACACAATTTATTTATGTTGTCTAAGGTATAAAAGAAAATTTTGCCCAAGGGAGAGCAACCAATACGGGCACACGAAGTTCCGATGGAGTCAGAGGTAGAGGGCAGTTCGATACAGGCACACGAAGTTCCATTATTGTAGGACAGCGGGCAGTTCTGATGGAGGAAATCGGGGCAATACTGGCGTCAGAACTTGTGTTTGGAGTCAGGGGCGGAATCAGGAATTTTATATTGGTGGGGGAATTATTTAATATTTTAAAAAATTAAATAATACAATTAATGAAAAATAATGTTATACAACTAATTTAATAAACGTGCTCATGTCAAATTTTCATATTTTGAAATTTAGCAACAAAATCATCCACGACAACATTCAAGAACAAATCTTTTCCAAGATAGGTAATTAAATAATCGTTAAAATTCGAAAAATTGAAGAATAAGGATGAAAATATGATGGGGCAACGATCAAAATTTTCCGTTGACCAAGTTAAAAAATTTAAAAAGGGTGGGCAGCTGCCCTGGTTTTTCCAGAACTAGCTCCGCCTCTGTTTGGAGTGCAATAAAATAAACAACAGCAGTTAAACCGTCATCTAAAAAATCCTAAAACATTCCATTTTTATTATCCCGTCCTTCCCAGCTTCAACCATTTTTTTTCCTTCAATTTTCTTTCTTCCTTCCTTCTTATCCTTTTGTTCGTCCTGCAAGTCTAACACTTCATTTTTCCCCTATCAATTCAATTCTACGGCGGCGACCTTAGATTTAAAGAATGTGTTGTGATAAAGTATTTCATATTATCGTCGGTGTAGTTTCTTTGAATTTGTTATTCGTAAACTCACACATAAATTTTGATATATGTTATTGTTCAAGGTGGATTCATGATTTTTATTTGAAGGGTTCTTATTATGGATTCGATTGTAGATGTGTTTATCATGAGGATGATCTGGACTTTCTGGTCTTGACCGAATTGAAAGGGCCACAGCTTTTGATCAACTTCCTAGACCACGATATAATATATGAACAAGCCTCAGTATTACTTAGCCAACATCATAATATAGTTCTGAGTTCTGTAACTGCTTAGAAGGTAATTTTTCAACCACCTGGTTTGTTTGGCTGCACAGCCCTGCTAGACGGCGGTTTCGTAGTGTAGCCTTCATCGTACTCACCTTCAATGTGCATCTTATATGCATAAAATGTAAATTTCAATGTTATTATGTGTGCATTACAATATTTTTACAGTACTCTCTCTCCGTTCTATTTCAATTTGACTTTTAACCGTTGACTCGAGAAATGTTTGATCCTTAATATCTTTCATAAAGGGTACTTTATATTTCTGAAAAGTTGATATTCTGAAAATATAAGTTATAACAATTGTAACAATGTATCACATAATAGTATTTACACTCAAACACCAATTCAATTATGTGGTCAAAGGTAAGAAGTTTTGACCAAATGAATAATTAAATTGCAGATTGAAATGGGACGGATGAGTAATCACAATAAATTATAATAATGCACAATGTCTTGCATATTAGAGAATGCTCGTTCCATGATACCCCAAGGATACCATATAAAGCCCCTGAAACTTGTAAGGCCAAGTTCGAGGTCCCGCAATACAAAGTCGTAAATGATATTAAGAACTGTAGTAAAAAAGATTAACAAATGTTTAAACGAAGTACTGGTTCTTAGAGCCAATTAAAACCGAATCGTTTAGATTAAAAACATGACTTCAAAGTTGAAGCACAATACCAGAAGAAAATTCATGAATAATGTCGCCTTCATTAAACAGAGCTTACAAGTGCATGGATTAGGGCCAAATCACCCAAAAGCATGCACGTAATTCAGTCAACAATATGGTCGATCACATATGCGAGATCATGAGATAAACAACCAACATTATTCCACCTAATAAATCATAGGCTCGATATGCTGAAAAAGAACCATCAAATTAATTAAGCATAAAAGTTCGATGAGAAACTGTATCACAATCCATGATAAACAGAGAATTAAAAATCAATTAATACTACTCCAATCCTCCACCAGTACTGCTACTTACTACACGTCATTCATCCCCATATCCTCCATCCACAAACTCGACGCAGTCGGATTCGACCCATCAAGACTAAGAGGATGATCATAAGAACACAAACCAGGGCTCAGTTTGAGCATCAGAATGCAGAACTCCATCTGGTTCAGAGCTCCATCTCCATCCATGTCGCCTTTACTCAGCATGCACGTGATCTCCTCGTCCCGGAGGTCATGGATCCCCAAGATGAAGGTGCTCCTCTTCAAGCTCTCGAAAGTGATGAGCCCTTTTGTGACATCCATCAACAGATAGAACCCGTTGCACAGCTCCTTCATGAGGCCCTCGTATCCCACCCGTTCGATGATTGATGGGAAGTAGTCATCGAACACGTATGGATCCTCCATATCCATTTCCGCGGCAGCAGCAGCTTCAACCGAGATGCTGTTATTCATTATTGCAACGCGAATAACACACGTATATATAGAGAACAAGGGTTTAGTACCTTTTGTTTAGGGTACTATTTGAGGGAAGGCTAGCTGCTTTCCTCAACACACTTTTTAATCTTTGCTAAACTACTAAAAAACAACTAATTTAAAATTAGAAGCTAGTTTTTTAAAATAAGTCAGTTTTACTTATAAGTACAGTTATGTCAAATACACCCGAAAAAGGGTGAGTTTTTCGTTTTTTTGGAAAGCGTTATTTATCTTTGGATTTAGGCCGGGTGTTCACCTTCCTGGAAGCTGCATGGGTTCAGAAGAATTATTTGATACGTCGCTTTCATGAGTTTATTTGTATGGTTTCTACCAACCAAAAACAGCTGCCACTTTGCTCATACTAGGGATTGTGACCTCAAAAAAAACCTTTGGATCTCTTGATGATTATTATATTCACTTAATCCTTTGATTTTGATTTTGTAAATTTTGCAGTCTATAATGCGGGATAAAGATTTTGAGGCACAAAATGTTACATGTATGTCTGCGACGCATTCATAGTGGGTAGAACAAGGTATACATAATGATTAGGCCGTGTAATGAGGCAGAAAAACATTGCACCTCGTGTTGTAATTTGTAGTATGCATGGTTGTCCTAAAATTATTAATAAGGATAGGGAATTTCGGGTTTTGATAAAGTTGCCTAGCCCGTGAATTCTGGGATGTTTTTATTGAAGAATAGGAGACCATATGTTATATTTAGGGTGGGTATCAGTTCGGCTTAATTGGGTTTTGGGTTATTCAAATTGGTTTAATTAGGTTGACCTCTAAATAATCAGGAATTCAAACCGAACCTATTACCAAGAAAATCGATTAAACGGCCAATATGAATTCAAAATTCGATTTTTGGGTTGAAATCGAACGGTCGAATAAACTGAATTACTCCCTCCATCCCAACAAAATCTACACAAGATTTTTTACCCAGTCAAAGTAGTCAAATTTTGACCACTTGTTTGAATGCACGTATGAACAATAATTTTATCGTATGAGATGTGGTTAGATTCGTCGTAACATGTAGTTTCTAAATATCAAATTTTTATGTGTCTTTATTATCCGTAACTACACATATTTACAGTCAAACATGTTTATTGGAGATCGTGAAAAAGATTATGCGCAAGTTTGCCTTGGACAGGGGAGTACATAAATTTTTAATGTGGAAAAAAAATCACAATTTTTAATTTTCTTAACACAATTTAACTCAACTTCAAGACTTTAACTACAAAACACATTACGCACCTACATGTGACCAATTCAATGAATTCACAATGACATATCAACATATCATGAAAGTTTGCTGCATCAAAATAAAGAATCCGACAAGTACTAAACAAATTCAAGAATTAAAGTCTTAGTATAATTCATAACTAATAAATTAGTACATTTTAAAATTAAATTATCCATTATTAATATCTTTATATGTGTCTATATATTGAATATGTATTTCAAAGGTATATATGTTTCATTTATTGATTTAATTACAATTGGTATTCGGTTCGCCTTTTGGTGTGAATTTAAATTCAAAATCGATCCAAAAATCATATTCATAATTTGATTCAATCGAATTCGGATATTTGAAACTATATACTCCTTCTGTCCCACCTCAATTTTCAGAAAGAGAAATTGAGGTGGTAATTTTGAATAGTAAAATACAGTACTCAGCAGGAAGCAAACCTATAAGAGTACTGCACTTGGCCTAAATATAGGCAAGAGTATTGTGCATCGGGCTGTAACAAACAAGGAGATAAGAAGCCATACAACCGCAGTTCATCCATTCTTATCAGTTAATGCCAAGCTAACAAGGATGGAATGGTGCTTATTACACTTGGAGTGCAACATGCAGTTTAAAGTCATGCACAACATCATTTATATCAACGAGAAATTGTTCTACACACCGAAGCAACTACAAGGTACTTAGTAGCCCCTAATGAACTAGAACCATATAGAACAAGCCACACAAAGCCTTACATACCCAAGTCAATGTTTCTTTGTGCCGTGTGTAGGCCAATATTTGACCATGCGGGAAATTTTATGTTTGATGGTAAAATAAGAGTTTTTCCCTATACTGAATGACTTGCAGCCAATCATAGCAATATTCATAGGCCTAGGGGAACACTTGTGCCAACACCAATTAAGAAGATAAATACGGAATGCATTAGGAAGAAGCTCATTTATAATGTAACCCCAGCCATAAAAATTAGGTGGCCAGTTTGGGCCAGCAAAAATATCTCTATTCAACAAGATTATGCACCCTCGCATACATTGGCAAATAATCATGTGTTCCTAGTAGCAGGCAATTCAGATCATTTTAGAATTACCCTAGTGTGCCAACCAGTTAAGTCACCAGATTTAAACATACTAGACTTGGAGTTTTTTTGGATCCATTCAAAGTTTACAATATCAAACCCCTAGCACTAAGTTGGAGGGCCTTTTACAAGCTGTTTATAATGCATTTGAAAGAGGAGACCAAAAAAATATGGATCTTATTTTCATATCTTTGCAAAATGTTGTAATCGAAATCCTTAAGTGTAGAGGTGGAAATAATTTCAAATTACCACATATGGGGAAGGGAAGACTAATGACGCTAGGGATTCTAGAACATAACTTGATTGTACATTTTTGAAATAGTAATAGGGTGATTGGGAGAAATCGTTGTTGTTGGGAGACATGGTTGCTGCAGAGAACAAGTGATTTGAAACCCAACAATTGTGACGAAATGTAGAACAAATAGCAGAAAGTGGAGGAACGAAGCAGCAAACTAGAGTCTCTAATGTTGTGAACAGAAAAGATGAAAGGATTGAGATGTTAAAAGTTGAGAGAAAGGATAAAGATGGAGCGTTGGATTGAGAGAGAACTCTAGAGATTGAGAGAGAAGAGATGAGATTGTGTTGGATTGTGAGAGTGAAGGGATAAAGATGGAGCATTTTGAATTAAAGTGGGGGACAAGGCGTGGCCCACACAATTAGTTAAGGACTGGGAGCGTTGGCTTTTATTAAAAGCAGGGATACTTGTGCGCTCTTCCACACGCTAGCTCAATCCTCCCCACAAAACCCTAATTAACAGCCCAGACCAAAGTGCAAAAAGTTCCATCAACAAGGCTTTTTGAGTAATTTCCGATTGGTTAACTAGGCAAAGTTTAGAAATTTTTAGAAGGTGAAGTTTGAGTTAGGACAGCCCAATATAGAAAGTATAAAATTTGAGCAGGGACGGAGGGAGTAAGGGTATTTTGGTCATTTTCAGTCTGGTCAATGTCGAACTTTGACCGGTCAACGCCATTCTCCAGTATCATGGTTGTGAGTTTTTGAGTCAATGCCGTTCAAAGGATATATTTGCAATTTTTTAAAAATTATGGGGGGTTATATTTGCATTTATCAAACGACTGAAGGGTATGAAGATGGGCCAAGTACCCCGGTTTATCAACAATATATGGAACCCAACTTGGAAAAAGTAGGGGGAAATAGAGAAGAGATGGGTTGTAAATGATGCTAGCGTGTTGAATGAAGAAGAGGCTTTATGGGCTGGTGAAGATGCAAATGTAAAGGCAAAAACCAAAGCTGCAAATGACAAGAAAAATAGTCCAACAAAAGAAACACATGAGGATAGTGCTGTCAATTCGGTTATTCGGGTCAGGTTTGGGTTCGGATCAAACAGGTTCGGGTTGAAATGGATCAAGTTGAAACGGGTCTAAATCTATTTTTTGGGTCGATTCGGGTCGAGTTGAAATGGGTTTAGGCTGAAACGGGTCGAAATCTATTGGTCGGGTTGAAACGGGTCAAAGTTTATTTATCGGGTCGGGTCAGGTTGAAAAGTGTTGAAACCTGTTTTTCGGGTCGAGTCAGGTCAAAACATGTTTGGGTTGAAAAGTGTCGAAGTGTGTTTATAGGGTCGAATCGGATAAATGTCAAGTCAGGTTCTGATGGGTATATCATGTTCCTCATGCAAGGTCGGGTTGGGTTACACGTTTAGAAAACGAGTACATAGGCACCAGTATGTCAGCGTTGGGTAGGGGAGGAGCTAGAATTTTTTTATTTTATGGGTCACAATTTAATTTGGTGTCATTATCTCTGAAGATAGCGTTAGAATTTTGAGAAATTTTAGAATTTAGGGAAATACAATGGATCTAATTGGGGAAAAAGGCATTAATAAAAATCATACTTCTTCCGTCCCATAGAAATTGGCATAATTTCTATTTTCGTCCGTCCCACAGAAATTGGCACAATTCAATTCATACCTAAAGTGGCAAAAATGAGCTATACATTTACTATATTATTCCCCAAGAGGTTGATTAAATCTATTGGTCAACTCTTCCATTACCAAAATACCCTCATTTATTTCTCATCAACACTTCCCCCTCATCTTGCATAAAATATCGATCCAAAAATAATTGTGCCAATTTCTATAGGACGGAGGGAGTATATTAATTAACTTTAAAAATTAAAATTATGTTTTTTAGAAGAAAAAAAGGTAGGGCAATTTCCCTACCTTGCACAATGTTGGATCTGTCGCTGGTGTTGAGAGAGTAATACTGATGCTAGGAGTTTCATAGGCAACCGAAAATATGACAAATGAACCAAAATACCGGTGCCTATGAATAAATCCAATACAGGTTCACTGAATACCGGTGCATTTGAACAAAAAAATGTCTGAATTTAATTTTTTTTGCACCAGTTTTGGCTGAATGACATGTACGGTGTTAATACCGATGCCTATGACCAGAATAGTAATTTTGGCGGGTAAAATTGTGGTGGAAAAATATCTAGCACCGGTGTAGGTTATAATATACCGCTGCTAGGAGTGCATTTAATTTTTAAAATTCTTTTAAACAACCCCACACTGTTGCATTATAATTGTATAGACACCGATATGTTGACGAATGGTTACCGATGTTTGATACATTGAAAAATTTCCAATATTAACAAGTTAGAATATGAAAGAAAAAAGTTTTGAAAAATGTGATATTGTATGAGTTACTCTAAAACATGTACTTGCGCTTTCTAACATTTCACCGAAAAATTCATTTATTTAATATTTCTACATTTAGGCAAGAATAGCAAAAAATCATGTATTTTGAAGCAATGGATAATGAGGTAACACAATTTTGGGTCACGGTGTAATTTTTCAAGATTGTGTAAAAATAATCAATGTTGACTTTTGAGACCCTTATGTTCACTCATATATGTCCAAATCACAAATTTTCAATCATATATTATTGAATTTCATTTTGGTGTCGTCAATTTTGTGATTCGACACTCCAACTTTCTTGGAAGAATCTAACTACAAAAAGTAAAAACTTCCCTTGTAATTCCAAATTGAAATTCGCTCGAGCGTAATGCTACCTTATACACCCCCATTGTATTTTCCAAGTCCGTAACAAAATATTTATCAATAATTTGGTACAAGAACATATTCATAATTATTTCCGATATCCATTTCTTACTTCTAACTAATCAACTCTAAGGTACTTAAAAACATGTACTAGTGATATCCAATATTTCACCAAAAAAATTATTTATTTAATATTTCTATATTTAGGTAAGAATAACAAAAATAATATATTTTAGAGCAATAGATAATGGGGTAACACAATTTTGGACCACAGTGTAATTTTTCAACATTGTGTATAAGTAATCAATGCTGTAAATTTAGGGTGTGAACATGGTAATATTTAAGAGAAAAATATAAACTGTCAAATAAATTATGGAAATTGACACATCACTTATGTGTATACATATATGATGGAGAAATTAATATTAAATAGCATTGCAGTATACTCTTATAGCATTTAAGAATTCTAAATTAATTTAAATGGGCCAAAAGTTTAATGGGCCTAGTAGCCATATGAATCCAGCCTATTTAATGGTCCAACATATTGGTCCAAGTTGATTATGGGTCAGATTGAATAGGATTCAAGTTGAAACGCATTCCGATTGAATCATGTTTAGGTCGGAATAAGATTTCAGGTTGATTTGGTTGTGTCAGGTTAGGGTTAAGATTATTAGGTCAGAATCGAGTTTCGTATTGAGTTCGAGTCGAGTCGGGTTCGGGTTTGGGCTCAGATTATCAGTTCAAAATCAGTTTCAGGTTGGTTCGGATCGAGTCGAGTCGAGTCGAATTCAAGTCAACATTTTGTAGGTTAGAATTAGGTTCCAGCTGAATTCGAACAAGTCAATCCAGATCGGGTTAGAAATTCGGGTCATAGATTGACAGCTTTACAAGAGGATGAGTTAATGGATGAAAGTAAGAAGCTATTGGCTATAGAAGAGGAGACACTGGTTGATGAAGAACAGCTGAGCAGGGCTCCAATGGCTGCTCAGAATAATCGCCCCTATTCTTTACCGAGGCCACCAAAGGTGTCCCTTAAGGCCTTAACCCATGCCCTTTCATGTCTACTTATCACTCGCCCTTCTGTACACACATCAAGTTTCAAATTTACATATCAACTTTTCAAAAAAAAAAAATCCATATCAGAAATATAAATAAGAAACTAATATTTCTTTCAATCTAGGTTCAAATTTAACAGTAACTGCAGTTTCTTTGGAGAATAGAGAACGTCAATGGCATCAATAGCAAACGTAACATCCTATATAGAGCCAATGAGCTTTTCTACATCAAACCGACACCTTCCAACTTTCTATTTCAGAAACAACCAAGAGAGTATTTTATGAACGCCTACATTCCAGATATTTTAGAGTTACATGCTAAAATATGTTATGTCCATTGATAGAACTACCAAGGTCTCCTACCACCAAGAGGGATGACGTTTGATCCTGATATCTGGCCTCGATTTCCAAAACCTCCACGACCCCTGGAGCGGAAGTTGCTTCCTGAACCTGCCATCAGAGAAGCATTTGCAAGGCACACGTCTCATTTTTACCTTTCGAGAAACTAACTACAGCGTTCAAAAAGGTTAATGCTGATTTACGTACCACTGGAACCAGTAGATCGGGCCATTCCAGACAGTTCAGGTGGGACAATTTGGCCTGCATCCTGTAAAATTTTAATGAGATCTCTGGCATGCTTGGCATTTGCAAGGGTGAAAAAGGTGAAAGCGTTTCCCCTGGCTCCTGCTCGGCCAGTTCTGCCGATTCTATGGACATAATCTTCAAGACTTGATGGAAAGTCGTAGTTGATTACACATTTTATGTCCTTCACATCTGCAGGCATAGCAGAAAAAGTTAGTCCAACAAATCAGTTACGCCAAAGAATGGCTACAAACACAGTATGGAGCCTTATCCCTGCAATTCTAAGATCCAAATGATAACACATTAGATAACACATATCCTTACAGAATATGCCCACCTTAACCTTGCAGGGATAAGGAGCAGCTCCACCATCACAATTTCGAACCACAATTGATATCAATGGAAAAGCTCGTATGAGTCATCCGGGCTGTCGCAAAAACCACCTTCTAACTGATAGTGGGTACCATATTAACTTCAACCATGTTACTTGGACACAGTACCGGGAGCCACATCATTTCTGCTAAATTTGCAGTCTACTCTGTCCAGAAAAAATATACTCAGAGCCTTAAAAATATGGCAGGATTCAGTAATGGTCTTGGCTCATTTGTCAGCCATCCACCATGTCCCTTTTGAGGGAACAGATTGCAAAAGCCATGCCTGCAGCCTTTCATGTTACTTAACTATAGTGCACATTCAAACATGAAGCTTATAAGCAGCCGTAGACATGGTGGTACCACCTCAATCTCCATACTCTGAAAGTCAATGACAATGTGCTCCCAGTGTCCACGTAACATGAGCTATAACGGTTTAATGCTATCACAAGACAATTAAGTGGTGACTCTAGGCCTTTTACCTTTTTCATTTTAGCAAAGTAGTCAGCAATAACCACACCCACTCTAGGAAAATATCATTATATCTCTAGGGCCTATACCTAATTGTGGGTGATTTGCAAACTTGCATTTCGACTACTTTGCTAAGGGGAGAAACTTGCAAGCACAGATAAACAGCCCTACTTCTAGAGGCACCATCTTATACCCAATCCTAAGGAAAGCGGACAGCAGCCGGAGACTCGGTCAACATGTAAATTAAGAACCTAAAGTTCCTAGGTTTTAACACACAGTGATCCTACCAAGCCCACGTGCTGCAACATCAGTGGCAGTCATAATAGGATTTCTCCCACTTCTAAACTCAGCCAGAACCCAATCCCTTTCATCCTGACTTTTATCACCATGGATAGATAAAGCTGGCCACCCATCCATTCTCAACTGCCTTGTTACTTGATCACAGCCTTTCTTTGTTTCCACAAATATGAGAATACGACTACCATCCATCACATCTTTCAGCAATCTAATGAGTCTGCACAAATAACGACAGTAAGAATACGAATTTAAGATCAAAGACAAAATAGTGTAAGTTTACAAGTGAAGAAAATGTACCTATTGTACTTCTCCATATCAGTCACTATTTCAACAACCTGCTTTATAGATGTATTTGCTTTCAAATCTTGGGAACCAACAACTACCTAAGAAACGAAACAAATGAAAGAATCCATGAGCACGCATACTTCATGAAATTATCGACGTAGTATGTTATATCAACATGCCCATGATCTGGTTCGCAAATGGCAGAACAGGTTACATTTACGGGAGAAGAGTATGCTGACCTTATAAGGATTGCGCAAAAACTGTCGTGCTAAAGCTTCTACCTCCCTTGGCCAAGTGGCGCTCCAATACAAAGTTTGTCTATCAGGACGAATCTGCACAACATAACACACCACCAATGCAATTTTAGTTAACACAGGTTGATCCAAGCAAAACAAAAGTAAATTTATTGAAGTGTGTGTGTGTGTGGAAGTGAATTCGAAAATCAAAGACGTGAAAAGGTGTGACACTAGTCTGTGGAGAAAGAGTAGGGAACTCATGTTACACAAATTAAGGAATTTGATCCCGTACGAGAAACAGGAATGACAAAAATACTTGGGTAGAACCTAAAAAGATAACATTTCAACTTGTAACAGGGACAAACTAGTTACTTTGAAAGTTTAAGTAGAATAATCGATGAACAAATCTTTTGACATTTCTGAAATATTTCAACTAAAGCACACACGCAGAGTTCCATTTATTTACAGTATAATTAAAGGAGGAGAACCAAAGATAAAAGAAAAACACATAGATCTGCACCTTCTATGCAAGAAAAATCAGCTTTAACAATTGAAAAGAATACACTGCTTAAATAAATGCATCTTATATGTGGAGAAAGAGTAGGGAACTCACATTACACAAACTAAGGAATTTGATCCCTTACGAGAAACGGGAAAGAAAACACTACTTGTGATGAATCAGGAGTGATGGCTACAATTAGGTTGGTTTATAAAGTATGGTAACCTGTCTACTTTTTTAATGACAGTAGAATTAAATTAAGAGGATAATGGGGGAGTACAGCCGGCTCAAAAATCCAAATTAATTACTTTTATTTCTTAGGTTTAGTGTGGGACAAGTGCCATTCTGATCCAAATACTGCCTCACTACCCACAAAAACCCTAACAAAATAATTAAAGATGCGACTATTCTTCATAATATATGAGCTGCTAAAATAAGGAAAAATCCCAATGACTGCACAAGGTCAATCACTGGCCTTGTTGAAAGTCGAAGGATCAGACATCGCCACCTCCCCTGATCTGTTTCAGGATTGGCAACCTACGAAATATGTTCAAACCTCATTCTAGAATGAAAGAACCAGATTGGGGGTTGTGGTTACAAGCCACATAACAGGTAACGGTGCATAGGATGATTTCGTAGCCAAAGATGTAAGTTTCATTTATTAGTTATTAATTGAATTGATAACGAATAATTGATGAACATATCACACTGCCGGACATGAGTTTGGTGCTACCACCATCATTTCTCAATGAAGAATATAGTAGGCAAGGAAAATTTTGTACTGGTGCCACAATGGCAACATGAAACTCAATAACGTACCGTACTTGTAACTGGAGGGAGAAAACAATAAGCCACATTTTACCTGTGAAACAATTTTCCGAATTTGAGGCTCAAAGCCCATGTCTAACATTCGATCAGCTTCATCTAGCACAAGATAAGTTACTCTTTTCAAATTTGTATGTTGAGCTTCTAACATGTCTATTAATCTCCCAGGAGTAGCAATGACAATTTCAACTCCTGAAAAACCGCAAAAACAAATTGTCATCACATTTGATTGAATTAGAAGAAAATTAATTCATACAGTATGAAGTGAAAAATAAACAGATCAATACCTCTTTTCAGATCACGAATTTGTGGTCCTTTAGGGGCACCACCATAGATACAAGTACTTCTTAAATTTGATCCAAATTTGGTAGCTTCTTCCTGGATCTGAACAGCCAGCTCCCTAGTAGGAGCAAGTACTAGCACGATGGGACCATCTCCATATGCTATATTTTCACCATTTCGAGAATATTATAAGAAAGCCAAAAGGCATAGTATGAGTTAAAACAAGGAAGCAAACATTAATTACCCAGTCGTGGCTGTGCATTGACATGTACCAGAGCTGGCAACATATATGCAAGAGTCTTTCCAGAACCAGTCTCAGCAATGCCTATCAAGTCTCTGCCTTTCAAGGCCATGGGCCATCCTTGAGCCTGAATAGGTGTGGGCTCAACAAATCCTAATCGAGCAATCACCTTGAGGCAATAATCTACAAAGACCAAAACACAAAATCACAGGAAAAATAAATCATAACAATAAAAGGAAGGAAAAGAACACAGGGATACAAAAATCACAGAATCAACAATCAAATACTGATGAATCTTCCACTTAAGTAATTACCCGGGAAGTTAGCTTCTTGGAACACCCTGATAGGCTTCGGAACATCATTGCCTTGAACGGTGATCTCACGTTGTTGACGAAAATAGGAAGCTTCTTGTTCAGACATCGCCCTCACTCCTGGACTTTCAACATAAAAATTCTTCTCAAACGGGACCAAATTTCTGAACTCTGGCTTCGGAAGTGAAAGATTGTCTATGTCATCCCTTGTTCTACCACCCCGTCCCCCACGGCCACCTCTGAAACTGCCTCCACCACCACCACGCCCATAGTCAAACCCCCCACCTCCCCGGGCCCGGACATCATCCCTTCGATCTCCATAACCACCACGTGACATCTCACCCGAAAATCCCCTTCCTCCACCTCTACTGTAACTGGGATACCCACTGCCACCACCCCTCAATGGTGGTGGGCCCACCGTGGGCCCTCCTCCAGAGCCATAGCTATGGGCAGATGGATGAGGAGGTTGAGCTCCATACAGATCACTAAAAAACAAGAAATGCACAGAACCCCTCAATACAGGGAACTTAAACACGACAATCTATCAAATCCCACAATTCTTCACATAAAAATATCCCCCAATATGGTGATAAATTATACAGTAGAATAACTTGCACTTCACAATCCACAAAACACAGTCACGTAGTAATAATACACAAACTACAAAAGAAAGCGGATGAAGAAATTGAATCCATGTATTACCTGCGACGGTTACGATAGGAAGAGGCGTCGCTATATCTGGGGTCGTGAGAATTATACATGACTTGATGAGATTTTTGTTCGTCGGTGGTTTAGGGCAGAAGGATTTGCAGTGTTTTGAAAAGAAGAAGAGGTAAAACAAGGAAAACGTAGTTGCATAAGAGAAGTGCAACCGATACTCCAAAATTTTCTATATCTCCATAATAATTTTTTATTATGTCTGGGAGTTACTCCATTTTGCATATCTTGTATTTATTAACATCAATATTAATAAGAGTCCGTCTCTTGAAATACGGTTTTTCCAAAGTTATGGAAAGATCAAGGTTTAAAGTGTAAATGAAAAGAAATTAAGATAAAATTTTCGGGTTGTATGAATCGGGTTATAAACTTTATGAC
>JAULKJ010000010.1:3550478-3560805 GCA_032355405.1 Rubia balearica
CATGAACGTACGAAGCATATTGAGGTTGATTGTCATTTTGTTCGTGATCTTGTACAGTCAGGTACTATTGCTACTCACCATATTCGCACAACTGATCAACCTGCGGATTTATTTACAAAGGCTCTTGGAAAACATCAGTTTCATTCTTTGCTTGGCAAGTTGGGCATTTTGGATCCACATGCTCCAACTTGAGGAGGAGTATTACGGAATATGAAAATTCTAGATAGAATATGAATATTCTTGTAATATTACTTATAACTGTAATTAGATTAGAATTCCTTTTCTAGTCTGTTTTAGGTCTTCTGTACTAGTATATAATGTACCCAAGAGCATGAATACAGACACACAAATATTATCCCGTAAATTTATTACTTGGTCTTTCCATGACTTATGGAAAGATCGTATTTCAAGAGACGGACTCTATATAAAAAAGAGGAAAATAAATTTTTATATTTAAAAAATAGAAGGTAACCACAAAATAGTGGAGCAATTATCGTGGTAACCACAGAATAGAGGAGCAATTATCGTGATCTGGCCCAAACCATTATTTCGCATTCACAAAATTTTCTGCAAAGCCAACGGTTAGGTAAAACAGAAAAAAACAGAAGAAAAAAAAAGATTCCTCCATTGATCAGGATTCAACGTCAAATATACTGTGCGTACACCTCGTAATGCATAGGTGATGCAGGGTTGCTGATAAGGACTTCCCCTTTGTTTTCTTTTCCCCGGGCGATTTCTCTTGAAAATTGGAAGGAAAAAAATGGATCCGAACCCCAAGAATTTCCCGATTCTGTCCTACGTGATGGCCAGATTGCCCACCATCAAACGCGCCGCGGCCGGCGAAGACCACGACATCGAGTCGCCGGCGCCGCAGACGCCGTCGCCATCGTCTCTCAAACCGCACTTCGAGCTCACGGAGCGGATGCCTCATCTAACCGACCCGAAGATCGTCTCCGAAATGCGATCCGCGGTGGCCGACGTGGTTCAGTCGCGCAGCATGCTGAAATCGCTCGGCGAGCGGCCGGATCATGAGACGGTGGACTCCGCGCGTGCGATGCTGGCGGAGATCGACGGCAATCTGACTGGCCGGCTGGAGGACGTGGCGCTGTCGCCGGATCAGGAGGTGGAGGCGGTAGAGCAGAAGAAGGGGCTGCAGAGGCAGCGGGAGATGTATAAGGCGGTGGTTTCGCTGGATGAGATGCACGAGTCGTATGGGAAGCTGTTGAATGAGGCGGAGGAGAGGTTGGAGAGGATCTATGAGGCGGCGGTGGCAGGCGGGAGTATAGTGGAGGTGGATAAGAAAGGGAAGGCGGTGGTTGAGGAGGAGGTGGAGGTGAATGAAGACGTGGTTGCTGTTTTGAAGGATGTCGAAAACGGCGGTGTGGTTGAATGCGTGAATTTGTCTGGGAAAGAGCTGAGGTTGCTCCCTGAGGCGTTTGGCAGAATTAAGTCTCTGCTGATGCTTGATTTGTCCAACAACCAGCTTCAGGTACTCGCGAATTTGGGCATTTGAAAACTTATTTATTGTGTGGTTTTATGTCTTCATTATTAATATCATTAGTTCTTGTGTTTTAAATGAGAATGTATTTGATTTTTGTTACTTTATTAGTTATAATGAAGTTAATCACTTACTCTTACGATTGCTAATTTGCTAGATATAGATTGATTTGCAGGGATCCTATCCACTATGTAGTTTATTTCTTTGATTGAGGCATTACAGACTTTATCAAGTGACACTCTTGAGATACATTTTATGTGTTTATTGCGTGTTGAGATCTTGTTTTGACATTATGAGATCAGTTCTTTTACCATTGCATGTAACACAGATGTAGAGTCCATGGCTAAGCCGCTCAGTAATCTATGAGCTTTGCAGAGTTTTTTTTTTCGTTTTCTTTTGCCTATTTGAAATATCAAACACTCAAACCCGTTGTGCCAATTGACAATTTGTGAAATGCAAGCTTTCCTTTAGAACCTTTCCTCACAGTTATTTGATGGGTTTGTGGCATCACATTGTTATCAGTTGAGGCTGTTTGGGCATGCAGCTTGGCTCTGAGTTTGCAATGTTTGATGGATAACCATTTTTAACTTGAGGTTTTCTACTTGAAGTGTTAGATTTTAAAAGTATCCTTTTCTGTGCTATAGTGACCACTGAATCCAGCAATATATCATAGAACTTTCATTACATTCTTAACAGGAGTAAGTAATTAACAGCTCTCTTCACAATTCTACCTTAGTTTTCTGAATTCTGATTCTGTTACTCAAACTTATAAAGAACGAACCTTCAGTTAGCTTCTTCTGAAGGGCACTTATATTTGCTCTATTTCTCAACCCAAAACTATTCATTTGAGATAACAGTCTCTTATTTGGTTGAACTGGTGACCTTTTTGTTTAAAAATGTATACTCGCAATTATCTTTATTCTTTCGTTTTATGTTTTGTGGGCTGATTATTGGAACACTCAGTCCAACTGGTATGCATATGTATACTTTTTCATCTGGTACATCGTTAGGCAGACAGTCTAACCAATATCAAGGCAAGTTTGGCTAACTGTGCTAAGCAATGGTTTACTCACTTCCTTTTAATTTGTGATCAATACAAAAAGAATCTGAATACTTAGTCAATCACTATATCAGCTCTTTAGATATAAATCTTTATTGATGATCAAGGACGGAGGTAGGAAATATATATGGTGGGGGCTGATAGGAAAAAAAATTACCAATTTTCCCCCCATCAAACGGAGCTGGTAGGAAAAAAATTCAAAATTACTCCCACAAGTTTTCTTCCCAGCCCCCATGTATATCTGCCCCGGTTGATGATATAGCTGTCTATATTTGTTAAAATAATCCTCTGTACTTTTGGAATCTGTTCCTTCTTTTTTTGTTTTTATTTCTTCCTTCGTCCTTTTTCCCATTCGTATAGTGAAGGTACGGTGCATGTGCAAGCGTACACTTCTTGGAAAAGTAGCTGTGTCTGCCAATGCTGTTAAAGATGCAATAACTACTCGTGGTTTTATACCAGTCCAGTATTTGACTGCATATATTGTATGACTCTTTATTTGATATACGTGCAAAAATACTTGTTAGAAATCACTCTGTCATTCCTTGCTGTTCTTCAGTTCACTTACTCTCTATTGAGTATGATTTTCTAGATCCCCACTAGTGAAGGGACATGTTGTGATTTTAACCGTGTCACATTGCTCTCTCTTTGCTGTAAAACTTTCTGCTATGTTAATATCCCATAATTTAGTATATCATCAAAAATTTCTTTTGGTTTTTTGATTGATTTATATATGGACAGATGTGAAGGTTGTCATATCCTCTATTGAGTATGACTTCTTATATATTGAGGGGTTCATATTGTGCGATTGACTTTTCTTTGTTGTACTCCCACCAAGGACAATTGTGGGTCCTTAGCTGTCAAACTTAAAGCGATGCTGATTTCTCATGATTCGAGGAAAATTATTGCCATTATTTTCTCTTGGTTTTGATACTACATAGAGTAATTGAATTAGTTTATATAAAGACATTAGTTCTTGTACATGAAACTGAATATACATTTGGTGCATATAAATAAAAAAATAAATGGACATTCTTCCATAGTTCTGACTTTTTACAAGTGTTTTTATGTTTTTGCTCCCCCTGGATCCTCAAAAGAGTAATATGATTTGAGAAATGTTTTTAAAAAACACAGAAGGAAAGGCAAGTTAGTTAAGTCTACATTTTTCTAGCACGGGTTTTCACTTCTGTGAAGCAAGTTTAGTAGTTTATCCTTGCATCTGGTGAATGTTCTTTGGACAAAACCTGTCATTTCTTCTCTGTCACTGTTTCATATCATAGATTTAGTGGTTGTCTATGTAGTATCATTATTATTTTTATTGGTTACTCGTTTACAATCTTATTTCATTAGCATTTACAGTATCGGAGTAGTCTCATCCTTGCTTCTCTATGTCGGTCTGTTATG
The DNA here is from genome assembly GCA_032355405.1 of Rubia balearica. Classification (NCBI taxonomy): domain Eukaryota; kingdom Viridiplantae; phylum Streptophyta; class Magnoliopsida; order Gentianales; family Rubiaceae; genus Rubia; species Rubia balearica. The sequence continues at coordinate 3,554,438 of JAULKJ010000010.1, forward strand.
CTCAATTCCAGCTTCGTTCATTTGTAAAATATTTCAAATACAGGACTGAATTATGCTAGCAATGTGTTTATTTTGTTTGTCTTCTTTCTGTATTTCCTGCATCATCCGTTGTCAACCTTGAGCTTTATCTTTACTCTGATTTTGTACATTGTAGTGCTAATTTGGATTATGATTACCTTTAGAATTAAACATTTCTATTCCATTGCCGCTTCTGAATTATTATTAATTTTTTTCATTTTGGCTTAATGTGATGATCAGATGGTTTTTGTTTTGGAAGTCTGATTCTGCTTTCTTGCATTACAGGCTCTTCCTGATTCCATTGCTGGACTAGAGAACCTTCAAGAGCTCAATGTTTCCTCCAACTGTTTAGAGGCTTTGCCAGATTCCATGGGCTTATTGTTCAAATTGAAATTTTTGGATGTATCTGGAAACAAGCTTACTGCCTTGCCTGACAGCATATGTCAATGCCGGTAATCTCAACTATCAACTCAGTCTATCATACAAAACCAAAATCTTTGACAGTTAACTCATTGATGTTTTGTCATTGTAGGTCATTGGTCAAACTGAATGCAGGCTTCAACAGACTCTCCTACTTGCCAACTAATATTGGGTATGAACTGGTTAACTTAACTAATCTTTCAGTTCAATTTAACAGACTCCGTCATCTCCCAAAATCTATTGGTGAAATGAAGTCACTGTGCCAGCTGGATGCTCACTTCAACGAGCTCCATGGCTTACCTCCCACTATTGGGAAATTGTCAAGCCTTGAAATTCTCAATCTTAGTGGTAATTTTAGTGACTTGTCAGAACTTCCTAGTACATTTGGTGATTTAACAAATCTCAAAGAACTGGATCTGAGCAACAACCAGATCCATGAACTGCCTGACACATTTGCACGGCTCGAGAACCTGAAAAAGCTTAATGTGGACCAGAATCCTCTTGTGGTACCTCCTAAGGTGGTTGTGGATGAAGGCATTGAATCTATCAGGGCGTACATGATTAAAAGACGACTTGATATACTTCTCGAGGAAGAGCGAAGGAGCATGGCTGGAGAAGAATCCCCAACTGCTGCCAGCTATCTAACACGGCTGAGTAATGTTGTTACAAGTGTTGCAGGGAATGTGTCAGGCTATTTGGGCAGCCCAACTACCCCAAGCAGCGACTCCTATCTCAACCAGCCACGGTGATTCAGTTCTTTTATAAATGTCAAATTTTCTTTACTCGCACCAGCAACTTGAGGAGCTTGAGTTCTTTGCTGTACCAGCTCAGGTCTCCAGCTGATGTCCGCACTTTTTCGCTGGTGGGATGAACGCAATTTTGTTAGAAAATAATGTAGTTCATTGCAGTGCGTTGCTCTCAAGCTATGCAATGGCAAAAGTGACATTGGAACACTATTAATCTTTCTCGTATTATCATTGGTACTTTATTTTTGCAGACAGTACCATCTTTTGGTATGAAACGGCAGTTAAAAGCTTGTTTTTCTTTTTGTTGACTTTAGTTGTGGCAGTTGAATACTTGATCTCCCGTTGACGGTTAGGTTGAATGATGTACATGAAAATCTCTTGATATACTGATTTCGTTTTTATCGCTTTTAAGGATCAAACTATACACAAATTCTTGTTTTAAACACGGTAAACTTTAACCCAAGAGTTATTGTGTAACTATAAAAAAATATATAATTGGGATGGAGTTTTTCCAAAAATATGCTGAAAAGTATAGGGACCAATTGTGCAACTATCAAAATATTATATATATATATATATATATCACACATCAAATTATATTTTTCATTTTTTTCCTCTTCCGGATCGAAAACCTCCCGCTGATCGAAAACTGCCACCATCCGTCGGTTTTACTCCGAAAATTCACCGATATCTGCCGGTCTTCTTTGCCGGAATTCTCTGTAATTCAACGACGCGAAAAACCTAGGCTCTGCAATTTGACGTTGTTGTTGCGTTTCTTCTTCTGATTTGCAGCGGCAGTTACCGGCGGAACACAACGACAGCGCTGCGGAAGACGGTCTCTGATTTGCAACCTTTGTTGAAGACGATCTCCGATTTGCTGCTGTTTGAGATTCACGACGAGCTTCTTCAATTTTGACAAAACTTCTCTGATTTGCAATTCGACGAAGCTTCTCCGATTGCGATTCGACGAAACTTCTCGGGTTGCGATTTGACGAAGCCTCTCGGGTTGCAATTTGATGAAGCTTCACGGTGAGGCACCAAATTCAAAATTTTTCTGATTGGAAGCATGTTTCTAAATCTCAACTGTAATTGACTATCCGAGTTTTCCTTTTTTTCAAAAAACTGTCGTCCACAAATGTAATACTATGGTTGGAAAGCCTGCAGTTGTGACTCGTGTGATCGACAGCATGACAGACAATCTAAGGCCTACTCGTGGTGAAGCAACAGATGTTGCAAATACTGTTTTAGATGGTAAGTGACTAATAACAACATATCTTCTCTTTTAAAGGTGTTCTCTGTGCAAGTGCACCAGGCTAACATCAGGCTGTGGAAATAGGTTTAGGTTCCTTAGTTACATTTGGTTCCGACTGTTGTGTTGTATATAATAACTAATATTCAGTGTTATTTTTTCCATATTTCTCTTTCTCACGGTCTAAACCCTTTAATTTACAGGAACTGATGCAATTCTTCTTGGAGCTGGGACTTTGAGAGGATTATACCCCGTTAAATGTATTTCTAATGTTGAGGTCTTGAGTTCGAATCGTTGTGTGACTTTTATTTTGAAAATTTTATGTTCTTGATGTATGTGCTGAGTTTTAATATTATTTGACTGAGTATATGTTCAATAAGAGTCTTTGGTGTAGTGATTATTGTTCTATGCTTTAAGGTTAGTGATCTGGGTTCAAATCCCACCAGGTACTGTAACTGTTTATTCTTGAAATACTGTAACTTTTGTTGATGTTTGTAACTTTTTTTTTCTTATGGTGATGTTTTTCAATATTTGTGTGAAGTTTAATTGATATGAGTTGATATTTTATCATTTTTTTTGTTGATATGGATTGATATTTGCAGTTTTTTTATTAAAAAAATTATCATATTGATGTTTTTCATTTTTCGGCTGAGATTTTGGTAATTGGGGTTGATGTTCGTAGTGCTATTTTTATGATGCTGTTTTTTTTCTTTTTTCGGATGAAGTTCAGGTGTTAGGAGTTAATGTTTGTAACTTTTTGGTGATATGGGTTGATATTTGTAGTTTTTTTTAAAATAAAAAAAATTGTTGACGTTTTGTGATTTTTTGAGTGAATAATTCATACCTTTGAGGTACCGTAGTTTTTTTGTTTATGGTTTTTATTTTTTTCTCATGTTTATGTTTTTCATTTTCCAGGTGAGTTTTAGTTGATATGAGTCGATATTTTGTAGTTTTTCTTATTATATGGGTTGATAAATTTTACTTTTTTTCCCTCTCAGGTTTATGTTTTTCATTTTCTCGGTGAGTTTTATGTGATACGAGTTGATGTTTGTAGTTTTGGATGACATGTTGTTGTTTTTGTGTTTTTTTTTATGTTGATATTTTTCATTTTCTGGGTGAAATTTAGGTGATAGGAAATGATGTTTTTATTTTTTGGTCGATATTAGTTGATTTTTGTAATTTCTATTAAAAATTGATAATTGAATATTTTTTATGCTTTTATGATTTTTAGTTGATATTTTGTTAGTTGCAGTCAACGTTTTTTCAATTTTTTGTCGATTTTTATTTAATTTTTAATATATTTAATTTGTTTTATTATATTTTTTTGCACCAATTTTTTAGTTGATTTTTTATTTATTTTTCCGTTCTTCTATTTTTGCTGATACTTATAATTTTTAGTTCGGTGATCGTATTAAATTTTTATTTTTTTTTGCATTTTCAATTCTTTTTTGCAGATTGCAGATGACAGGAAAATGATGGAGAAAAATTGGATAAAAAAGCCCCTGGAAAAAATATTATTTATAGGTCCCTGTAAAATTATTAGAAGTATGTCCCTGTAAAATTATTAGAGATAGGTCCCTTGAACTAGAATATAGCTAAAATTGCATAAATGCCCCTGCCTAAAGTTTAGGCTGCCTCATAGGAGACCATCTCAAAAACTACAAGGTAAATAATGAAAAAATAAATAATTATCATTTTTTAGATAAATTCTATCTAAATTATTAATCAATGTTCTAAATCATGGAAGTATACAGTACCAAATTTCACTTCAGCTCATTAATGGTAAATATATTTCTCAAAATGGCTGAACTCCATACCTATTACTGAAATAACATGAAATGGATAACTCAAATGAACATTAATATTTGCAGTAGTATAACCGGAAGTACATATCTTGGAAGCAATACTATCAATATTGTATTCGTTTACATTCATACTACCAATGCCGAGGGTGTGTATTGTGGCAGCATGTCGAATTATTATACGCTTGGGGTATGAGTGGTATGATGTATTTGGAGTTGTTTGGCTTTAAAAAATTGTTCTCAAACCCTAAATTTGTAGTCTCGTGTTCCTTATTGCCTACAAAAATTTAATTATAATTATAATATATTTCCCATAAACGTCATATTATTAATAATTGAATTTATTATATTTGTGAATTTTTTTTCAATTATAAAAAATATATTTCATTTCATTTCAAACTCGATAACGCTCGGGTTCGAATTCTATTATTACATCATAAAATTTACATCATATATTAAATTTATAAATAGATTATTTAATTCACATGCACTATTCTTTATATCATAACTAATTATTAATATGTAATATAATTCTACCGTTATCTTCTTTTCATTATTTTCTGTTCAATTAAGTTTTATTTAGTTCAGTTCAGGTTGAATCAGTTCGATTCAATTTAATTCGATTCGGTTCAGTTTGACTAAGTTAAGTTTAATTAGATTTGGTTTATTTCATTTTAATTTAGTTTAGTTCGTTTTGGTTCATTTCAGTTCATCAAAATTTAATTCAGCTTAGTTCAGTTACAATCAATTCAACTCAACTTCAATCAGCTCAACTCAACTCATCTTTTCTCAACTCTTCTCAACTTTTCTCACCTCCTCTCAACTCTTCTAACCTCATCTCAATTCATCTCAGCTCAAATCAACTCAACTCTTCTCAACTCCAATAAATTCAACTCAAATCAACTCAACTTCGTTTCAGTTGAACTGGACAGGGCCAAACTTATAAATGGGTTGTATTTCCAAAAGCTTTGTTTTGGGAGTTTCTCCAACAAAAAATTTCACCAACTTTCATTTATTTCCATTAAGTTTTTACAGAAACGCTTTTATATATTGTGCAGATTTTCTTTCTGAATTATAAGTTAGGGCGTAAGAAATATTTAGCTTTAATCCAAAGCACATGCAATGTACTGAAACATATTGAACATCATAAATCTCATTACTATAGTACTGTCACTCTTACAATCCGAAATATAAAAAAACACAAACGTTATCACATGTTTGCTGATCCTTTATTTATGAAATAATTAAGAAGTGTAATAAATAAAATCCCTAAATGGACATCTGGGTTAATTTTAATTAATTAATTAATTAATTAAGACCGACTCATTATTTTTATACATTTGAATTAAAAATGTGAGAGTGAATTAAGCCTCCTCCTCTTCTTCATACTCAGCCTCAGCCAAACTCTCCTTCACTGTATCTGTAGCTTTTGTTAGCACTTCTTCCCAATTCCTATACCAACAATAGAGTTACACTAACATCAAATAAGGTTCAGTAAGAAAGAAACAAAAATCAAATATATATCATTTATGCCCTGCTCAGTGCTCACTAGAGTTTATTTTCGCTGAGCTGATTTCATGAACTAATATAATAAGTATTTGAAAAATAGTAATAATATAATTAAATTAAGTTAAGTTAAATTTCATCAAATGAATTTATACTGAATTGAATTGAAGTGCAAATAAAGTCTAGAGAACACGAACTTAGTCTTAAAACTCCTCATCACTGCAAATAGTTTCATATATACTCCCTCTCTTCTACTCATATGGTAACATTCCCTAACTAAGATAAGCATGAAATTAGAACTTTTTCATGTAGAATAGAGGAAATAATACACATACATATCAAAAAAAAATTGTTAACACATACATATCAATTAAATATAAATGAATCATATTTTCAAATATATATATATATATATACATAAATGAATCATTGAAAAATTTTGTTTCTAAAATTGCACTACCAGGAGATGCACAAACGTATATTTTGAGCCAAAATGCTAGATCAAAATTTCATTTTTTGTTTGAAAAATATGCATGAACGTAAATTTTGGGAACTTGACCGATTGATGATAAGATATTTAAATCAATCAAATTACCCTTTCGTTGAATCAAATGCAAGACCAACGGT
>JAULKJ010000010.1:3563259-3573903 GCA_032355405.1 Rubia balearica
CTTTCAATTTCATCCACTCATTCTACTTTTTTACTTTCTACATTCAATTTCATCCATTCATTTTCTTCACCTAAATCCAAACACCTAAGCCTATGATGCCATAAATAGAAAAACGGAGGGATGTTTAGGTGATTTTAGACGTTGGTTCAATTACCGCTATCTAATATAGTGCATTCTAGACACATGTTTCGAAATCAAAAGTGCCCTCGTAAATTCCTTGAAATAGTAGTTTTTAGTGCAAAATTTGTTGGGTATCTTAGACGGCGGTTGTAACGTATCTTAGACGGCAGTTCAACTGTCATTGTCTACTTTAATGCAGTCTAAACACATGTTGCGACTTCGAAAGAGCCTTCGGAGATGAACAAAAGTTAAAAACAGAATTCCTACTTTCAATGGCAATTCAAACTCAACCTCCGTTAATCATACTACATAAGAAGGTTATTATTCACCAACCGCCGTATAACACATTTTTGGAGCCGTTTATCGTAAATCTGACTATCAAAGCACATGTTCAACTTCAAAACATCAAATGGACGGAAGCTCCAAAATAAAATCCATAAATGCCGAATAATGAAGTCGTTAATAACAATTCCTACACTAGTTTCAGTAATCTAATTTGATCTTAAAGCTCTAATTTTTGGCAAAATATATTTATTCATCCAATGATATCAGAAACTTATATAGTCCGATTCAGGAATAATAAAATGGGAGTCAAATAAAAATTTCTTAAAATATGAGTGTAGAGATATAAAAACTATATTTTATAAGTAATAACACGTAAAACAAAAATTCCTAACAGGAGAATTCACTTGTTCCTGATGAGTCAACGTTAATCTGCCACCTTTGTTTGTCAATTTTGTACGACAATTCTTTTTACTTACTACCTAAATTTTGTGAACTTTTAGTTGCTAGCTTTTGGATGATTCAACATTTTGGTTTGATTAGATAATTTAGTAGTTATTTATTTTAGTTACTTAGTTTGGGGACAAAATTTTGGAAAACACCGTTTTAATTATGAAATACTATTATTTATTAATTTGTTTAGCTGAATAAAAATACAGTTAAAATTAATTGAAAGATGATTATTTATAAATATCCATATAAAATAGGCAAAATTTTGGGGAAAATGGGTTTGAATTAGAAGTATAGAAAGGTAAAAGGTTTTAATTTTAATATGAAAATTTTACTATGCAACGTGTAATAGTTATAAGTTTATAACCTGATTAATGCCCGCAAATTTTATCTTGATTTCTTTTAATTCACAGTTTAAATTTTGATATTTTCATAATTTATGAAAAATCATTTTTCAAGAGAAAAAATCATAATAATAATAATAATATACTGAAATATGAAAATCATGAATAGGATGTTTACATGAATAGTAAGTTAAAATGACGAGTAAGATGTTTGTATTAAAAAAAAGTTAGTAAGTTCCCGAAACACAACTCGTAATGCGTTTTCCAAAAAAGATGAAAAATAATAATGCGTTGTCCAATCTTGTTGTTGACTTTAATGAAAAAAAACATGCAACATGTGATCACGTAATTATTAAGATTACTGCTGCAATAGCCAGCGAGCATTATTTTTCAGATTAGGACAGTCAAAATTAATTCTCCATTTCACGGATTAAATAAAAAATACCAAGAACATAGCCAATATCCGAGTGACAGTTTGAATTTCAGTGGATATTTGCATAAACTGATGGACATAAGATAAGTTGGGACGTTTGTGGTTAGGCGAATCGCATTGGACGACTCAGAGACGTGTGCGATATGCAGTTAGCTAGGATGTGTTGAACAGTACGAGATCACAACACGTTTGGAGCATGATTACGGGCATGAGATTGCATTGAGGGTAGTTGGGTAATGAGACCAACCATGTAACATGTTGTGTTTATAAGTAAAGTTAATTTTTTTTGTGAAAAATCAATCATTCTAAAATGGTGGGAAAAACGCACAGCGATGATTACAATGAGTGGAATTGACATCCAATTTAACTAGTCTCTAGCAATAACTAACATATTGGAAAGATATCTAAATTACATGCCAACCAGACTGATCGTCTGTACTATTACGGATCAGAGATCCAATAAAAACGGTAACATTGTCCTCGGGGATATTAACTTACTTCCAGCGAAAATCTTGACCACTTGGCAGAGAGGAGCGTATTTCAATATCACTGCGCCAAACAGAGATCTTTTACAACTATAACACCACTTGATTCAACCACAATCTTTATATGTTGTTCAAACTGTAAACACTTTGAAAAACACAGATATGATGAATCCAAATTAATAGAGACCCAAAAATAAAATCACAAACAAAATTATGAACACACGATTTGAGCAAACAGATCGAGAACAATACATCAACTTGAACAACTAAATCGAGTTGTCATCATGAACACAATGATCAAATCGATCAGGTCGAAGAACAAAACTAATTGTGGAGACAAATCTCACACTTATTGAATAGTAAAACATAAATTAAAATAGTAAAGTTGACTTATTTTGTAAAATAGGGGTGGACCAACTTCCATTTTCCCCCAAAAAATACCTTCTACTTTTAAAATATACTCCCCATCATATGATTATTGACCTATTTATTTTTTCACCGTTTTTAATGATTGTGTTTGACCGTCAATATTTCTAACTACATACAACAATTCCATATAAAAAATTGATATTTAGAAAATAGATGTTAAGATTAATCTAACAATATCTCACATAATATATTTATTGTATATTTTAGTTTATATTTAGGGTCAAAGTTAATCAAATTTGACTTTAAAAAAAGTAAATATGCAAATAATTATGAGACGGAATATTTAGGGTCAAAGTTAATCAAATTTGACTTTGAAAAAGTAAATAGGCCAATAATTGTGGGACGAAGGAAGTAGTATTTTAGCAGTTTACTGAACACCAAAAGATTTTTAATTAATTTATAAGCAAAAACTGCATATAATCCCCGCTAAATACACCCTTAAATATGTTCTTAAATTAAATTGGTACTATTAAAAACAATTGGAGCGTATATGTATCTAAGTAGCAAGGGTAATATTCTGGGTTCAAATTTGAATGTGCTGGTACTTATGATTGCTAATGAATACACAGCTTGGAATGGGAAGTGCCCTAGAGACATTATGTGGACAAGCCAACGGAGCAAAACAGTATCACATGCTCGGCATACACATGCAGAGAGCTGTAATAGTTCTCATCCTCACTTGCATTCCAGTGTCGATTCTTTGGGCATATACTGCAAACATTTTCCTGATTCTCCGACAAGATTCACTGATATCGGCGCAATCAGGGACGTATGCTCGCTGGCTGATCCCCAGCATCTTCCCTTACGGTATCCTCCAGTGTCAGTTCAGATTCTTACAGACGCAGAAGATTGTGAAGCCATTGATTCTTAGCACTGCCTTCACTAGCCTGATTCATGTTCTTTGTTGTTGGCTTATGGTTTTTCGATTTGGGTTTGGCCATAAAGGTGCTGCTCTCTCCAATGGGATTTCTTATTGGATCAATGCGTTGATTTTGGGTGCATACATTAAGGTTTCACCATTGTGCCAGAAGTCATGGACGGGGGTTTCTAAGGAGGCTTTCATGGATCTTTCTAAATTTGTTTTCCTGGCTATTCCTTCAGCTCTTATGGTCTGGTACGTTTAAATATTTCGAATACGCTGGGTTTGATAGAACTGTGTTTATAAGCCAAACTGACTTATTATGAATGTAAGAGAAAACTATCCTTTTCTTTTCCTCCAAAAATGCACTTTTAGCAGTTCTTCGAACACAAAAAACTGTTTATCTTACAAGCAAAGCAGATTATAAACCCTGCGAAACACACTCATATAGATATCTATAACCAAAATTGCACTATGTTCTTCTTGATTAATTTGTAACACATGTGCAAGATTCAGCTTGGAGATGTGGTCATACGAGATCTTAGTTCTCACATCGGGCTTTCTTCCTAATCCCAAACTTGAGACCTCCGTGATGTCCATCTGGTTGGTCCCAAAACCCATTTTCTTAAGTTCATTGCATATTATGAATCAGTACAAATTCTGATAAACTAAAATTTACCACTAATTGCAGCCTAAATATAAGCTCTGTGGTCTTCAGAATCCCATATGGCTTTGGCAGTGCAGTAAGGTAGGATCTGGAAGTTGAAATGCATCATTCCTCGAGAAATCTCGATTTTCTGATTCATTTCTTGTTTTCTTTGGGACATTTATAGCACAAGGGTGTCGAATGAACTAGGCGCCGGGAGAGCAAAGGCTGCAAAGGCCTCTGCAGAGATCGTCCTCTTTCTCGCCCTTGCGGAAGGCCTTGTGGTTTTGGCAGTTACAGTAGCAATGAAAAGTGTATGGGGCCATTTATACACTAATGAAGCAGAAGTTGTGAGATATACTTCTATCATTATGCCTGTTCTAGCCTTGTCCAATTTCATGGATGGAATTCAGGGTGTAATGTCAGGTTCGAGCTACTATAACATGTCCCATAATTAGGTCCTGATTTTCATCGACTTATCTGCAATCAATTTCAGTTCAGTTAAGTAAATACAAGTTCTTAGTAAATCTGTATGACGATAATTACTGAAGGTATTGCAAGAGGGTGTGGATGGCAGAAGACTGGTGCATTGGTGAACCTTGGATCTTATTATCTCGTTGGTCTTCCTGCATCGATGATCTTTACTTTTGTCTTTCATTTTGGTGGAAAGGTACATTTTGGACATTAGTCTTTGAGTTTGATTCATAGATTTGAGGAAAGACTACATTCCTATAAGTTTATGGACAATTCACAATTGACTTTTACTTTAAATGATGTATTTTTTTAAAATAAAATTTAAGTACTCCCTCCGTTTCACTATGTTTGGCACAATTACCATTTTCATATATTTTTCTAAAATTGTCACATTTCCTTTTATGGAAAAAATTACATCATTTTCAACTATTCACTAAGGTTTTTTACTCTCCTCACTCAATTCCCTCCACATATTTTTCACTTTAAAAAAACACTTAAACTTATGGTGAAAATATAAAAAATATTTAAAATTTTAAAATTTTAAAATGTAATTTAATAAATGCAGTTTATAAGGTGAAGAATAAGTGATCTGTTCATAAGTTTGTGGACAAGCCGTCCACCTATTCATTTGACACATTTTTATCATAATTGTCCCTCTTGATTTAGATTTTATGCTTATTTTATGAAAGGGCCTTTGGATGGGAATAATATGTGGGAGTGGTTTACAAGCAATTTTGCTTCTCACTATTGCAATTCGTACAGACTGGGAGCAGCAGGTAATTAGTTATTTTCTTAACTTTTATGTTAATGATTTAGATTACCACCCCTAATTCTAAGATAGTTTGTAATTTACCCTAACAAATTTTCTAAATATTTTATTTGACCAAAAAAAACTCCAAATTTTTTAGGTGAGCTTGCTCTTATTTTGACTGATGTCATGAATGTTTTTTGTAGATTGTATTTTACGCACGTAGTTTATATTTGAAAGGAGAAAAGGTTGTCATTTTTCCTTAGATAGTATTTTTGTTGTTTTATAGAAGTGCAACAAATATACTCCGGTAATTCAATTGGTACTATTTATGGAGTAATGTATATATGATTTTAAATTAAAGATTTACACTCTGAGGATTCAATAAAGCACTGTATCCCAAGAATACATCATGATATACGACGTAATTGTTCACGATTGTCGCTTGCTTCGTTTCAGGTTATTGATGCAAAGAATAGACTTCACTGTTTTAGTAATCCAACGATTTCATGAGAGGTATTCTTTTATGGTATCTCTAATAGTTAGGGGTATCCAACGTTTTAAGTGTGTCAGATTTTGATTAGAACTTCACTATGATGTAAGTAATTGAAATTAATTGTCCCTTTGCATTTATAACATTAGTATGATGTGATTATAAATAAAATTTTAAATATTTATATTTGTAAAATTTTATTCAATTTGACACGTCCATAAATAAATTCAAATTTTTTAATATTTATAAAATTTCATCGTGGTCACCCACGTGTGTTTATTGGCACTTATATTTTATGAAATATATTTTAATGATAAAATAATGAAAATAATTAGTTTATTAAATATTAAATAATTAATAACATATCTACTAAATTATTTTTGAATATATATTTAAATTAATTAATTAAATATTAAATTTGAATTCGAGTAATTTAAAGTTGGAATCCCTATAAATTTAACTTCAAACTTATAATTTTATAATATAATATTAAATATGTTATATTACAATTATTGAACTATTATAGCTAATATTTATAAATTATATTAGATTTTAATATTTTGACATTATTAATTTTTAATATTATAAATTAAAATTTTTAAATATTTTTAATATGAAATTTCTAAATAATTATACTTTAAAATTTATATCTTAAATGAAAATAGTAAAATGGTTAAAAGTAAATAAATAATTACCAATATTTAATGTTTTTGACAATTGACAGCCTCAGTATAGCCTTCTTTACCTCTAATGGAAAAGGTTTGATTAAAGACACTCAATCAAAGGCGGTTGTTGAGAAACTGCCTTTAATGAGAATACGAGAGAGGTTCCGAGTACAGAACTCCCTGCCAAGTGATCCCAAAAATTTAAATACACATTTTAATTGATTAAAGACGGTTCTATTGAGGAACTGCCTTTAATTGAGGATTCGAGGAAGGTTCCGAGTTCGAAACTCCCTCCAAAGTGACCCGAGAAATTTTAAAGACACATTTTAATTGACCTTTAATCGGCATCAATTAAAAATGGTTCTATTGAAAAATCGCCTTTAATGAGATATCTTTGTTGGACATTTAGGCCCAGGTATATATAACTAGGGTTCCACACTTAGCTTTCCTTTCCTCACCCCAAAAATCCTACGCCGCTAACCTCACACTTAGCTTTTCTTTTCTCCCAAAACCAAAATCCAAAGCCGATCGACTTCAACTCTCTCCTCATCCCTCCGCACACTCTCACGCCACCGCCCACCATCACACTCTGCTAGCCCATCATCCATCGTCCAATCGCTGCTCCCTCGTCGCTGCCTCCGCTCTCTCATTTCCGCCGTGCGCCAGTCGCTTGCCTCAGCCTCCACCTTGTCGTTCTCTACCTCAACCGCGTTGGCTGGTCGGCTCCACTTCCAACTCCATCGCGTCACTCGTTCACCCCCGCGCCGAAGCCCTTGTCGAAGTCCACCACCGTTGAAGCCTACCAGTGAAGCTCCATCCCTATAGTTGTATTATGTACAGCTCTTTTCAATTTTTTTGTATCAGTGTATTGCTATTGCAAGGGTTTAATTGTTAATATCATTTTTGTTGTTGTGTTCTATTTAGTTTCCAGAACTGGTCTTGTTTCGATGCTAGAAATTGATTTTGTTTCCAGCAATTTTTTTTGGAAGGTCAAAAATAGGTTTCGGAATCGGAACCTATTTCGGACCCAATAGAAGTTGATTTTTGAACCGCCTTTGATCGATTCAATCAAAGTCAAGACTGGAGAAGGCGGTTTGAAAACCATCTTCTATTGGGGTCCGAAAAAAGTGACTTCTCTAGTCTGATGAAATCGCCTTTAATCAAGTTTTTCCACTAGTGTACATAGAGGATGTAATTGACGATGTCAGTAATAAATGACTTCCGTATATGATTGATGCATTAAAGTGACTGCCCATTAGAGATATATTTTTGGTTGGGAGTCCCTCAATTTGATGTGAAATTTGACTTTTTAAAGAATGACCCCTGGGTTAGAGATACTCTTATACTGTAGTGCCGGTTGAGACTAATTTATCAATCATCATCATAGGCCATTGGCCTATTATATATCGAGGCAATTAAAATTTAGATGAATACATTTTAAAACTTGACATTTGATTTAAAGTGCCAATATAACCATGCAATATGAGAAAGTGCCAATTTAACCTTAGCTTTATTATCAGTTTGTGCCAGTCTAACTTTTGGTTAAATTGTGCCAATACGGCCAAACTTCCTAATTTCGGCATTGATCCATAGAAATCGGGCATTGACCAAAAGTTTAAATGACCAAAATACCCTTAGACCAAAACTGAATTATTTACATTTAATTAATTTGAATTATTAGTGCGGTGACGAGGTTAAATTATCAAAACTCTGTAAGCACCTCCCTCCCGAATCGGAGATTGTATCTCTCTCCAGAAACTTCTTCGTCGGTGAGGATTATGTAATAGAATCTGGTGGTTGATGCTCCACAATCCATTACATTTGGCCCAATGATCCATAGTTTACTGGATTAAACATTGTAGGCTTAACCCTGGTCATCTAACCATTGGTGTTTTTGACCACTCCACAAGGATAATTTATCTTGACCTATATTGAAAGTAAAATAATTGAAGAGGTTACTTCATTGTAATTAGTTATAACATAGTAAAGAGAAATGTACCTTAGATAGAGTAATGGTTTGTACAACATCTATCAACCGTAATGGTCATTCCAAAAACATTCCAAGTGATTCACCAACCAAAGGAAAACTCAAGAACTTGATTCAATTTCTTGTGCAAAGTATCAACTTCATTTCTTTGACTTGAACAAGTTGATTTGAGAGATGCCATTTTAATAAACACATCCTTTTGTGCAGCAAGGGTACCGACTCCCCGTACACATTCCGGGTGCTCATCTTTTCTAACGGCTCTTCCTAAGATATCCTTTTTCCCTCCCCTAAAAACTCTCCCCTTATTTTCTTTATTTTTAATTCCCGCTACAAATTGACATGTTGTATGTGTGCGTAAGAGTTCATTTTCAATTTTAAAAAATGAAGATTTTTACTTGACAATGTTACTTACAATATTTTTTGCAATCTCATCCGCCTCGTTGGTGTGGACATGACTCTCTTTAGCTTTAAATTCTCTTAACCACTTCTCAAATCTTAGGACCTCCTCTGTTCGAGGATATAGGGTACTTGTCCGTGCCTCTTCCTCAGACATGCCCCCGTCCACCACTTCCAACATTCTAGTTTCAAACATTTCTTTCATGATTTTACTAGTAAATAGTGCATATCCTCCTCGAGACATTGTGTGATGTACATGATGATGCAGAGCAAAGACACTATTTCCCCCCTCAACCCCTACATGTAGAATTTTAAAATATTAGGAGAGTCAAACATGTCGACATTATGTAAGAAATTTCAAACATAATTTAACTATTACTGAATCTTGATCCGCTAGTTTCCGGGAAACAAATCACTTCCAACTTGCTTCACTAAAAGGATGCTTGACTCTTGGATCACATCCAAGGAAGTCACCACACATATAATCTCTTGATAATTTGGCCTTGAAATCCTCCAATATTTTTCCCATTCTACCTAACCATTTCTTCTCTAACTTGGGCAAGTCATGAAACTCAATTTCAAACGCCATCTCGATGGCCCTCCACAACTTGGTCTTGTATGCATTGTACACACGTCCCTCATCCACTTTAGTAAGTGCCAACATGTTTACATAACTACTCCACAACTCGGGCCTACTCCAATCAGAATGCATATGTTATCGAAAACCATGAAACAATTTTTACCCTTATCAATCATCTCCATCAAAATCTTACAAATATTTCTCCCTCAACCTTTATTTTGTTTTTTTTTTGTTGTTTCATCGTCACCTCCTTCCTTGTCGGTGCCTTTTCGCTTACAAATAGTCATTATCCTACACAAATTAACCCAGTCACATTAATTCTCCATGGCAGACCTTTGATATTTAAAATATATCAACATAAAACACTTATCATAGTATCATTTTCAAGCCTTATTTTCAATCTTCCTTGCAGAGAAAAATCAAAATGAAATTATCTTTATAAACATTACAAACCTAGAATGACATATTCACCTAGAGAGATTGAATCTTTTGCCTCCCACATATATTATTACAAATAAAATGATCTCAATTCCTATTTTATTTTCACCATACAAAATATTTCTACAATTACAAGTGGCCTTGGATATTGAAAATATAGCAACATACAACACTTATCATAGGATTAATGACTTCCAAAACTCATTTTCAATATCCTTCTAGATAAATGAAAAAAGATAGGATCTTTACAAACACTACAAACCTAGAATGACATATTCACCAAGAAAGATTGAATCTCTTGCCACCCACATATATTATTACACATCAAAGCACCCAACAATGATAATTTCTTTTACATATATTGAAACAAAGCACACATAATAAGAGTTTAAAAAACTCACAATGTTAGAAAGAGGGTTACCTTCTTCAAAAAGAACTAATGTCTTGGTTACTCCTTGAATAGATGTGAGATTTGTGGTAGTTTTAGTTTTGAAAGAATCAAAGGAGGTGGGTTGAGTAGAAATTGAGGTGATTTTGAGGTTTGAGAGTGGAGGGCACCAATTTTGCATAATAAATGCTCTTTCTAACCTTTTTGGACCATTTCTATCAAGACATTTTGATATGGGCCTCCAAATTCCCATTGCCACCTGCAACTCTACTGATATCGTGTGTGGTTTCGGTCCACATGAGACAACTAATGTGGCTATAATATATGGTGATTTTGGTACCTTCTTAGACTCATTTTGGTTGACTTTGATGCTCTGAAGACCCTATTTTACCTTGAATTCATATTATTAGTTTTGAGAGCGACTTTA
>JAULKJ010000010.1:3587843-3600431 GCA_032355405.1 Rubia balearica
ATGCAGGACACGTGGGCAACTGCATGGCTGACACGTGTTCATGCATGGTCAAAAAAGACAGCTGGAATCCAGCCAAGGACAAGCGCATGTGGGCGCATGTGGGTGTGTCATAAACTTGTCAATGGACCGGTTTCTTAACCGGTTTCCACACAAGAAACTAGGGCCAATTTTTAGTTAAAAAATCGGTCTAGAAACCATCACTGTGAGTGTTTTCGATTTTTAAAGCGATTTTTTAAAATTAAGAAACCACCACTGCAAATGGCCTAAATGAAGAATTGGTTGAATTTTAATTGGGGAGTTCAATGAATTGGAGATTTTTTAATTCTAATTTAAGGGAATGGATTAAAAATACAGGTATACCTAGTGAGTGGGTGAGTGATTATTGAGTTTTAAGTTTTGGAAAACTTTGTAAATTGATAAATTCATTAAAGGCAGATTTAGTAAATCAGATAACAAATTTTGCCAAACTTTCAACTAATGGTCGGAACAATCCAAAAAGGAATTTGTGCAAAAACAGCTGGAAAGGAGGAAGTAGCAAGGAATAAAACAGAAATAAACGGCAACAGCCAGAGCTAATTTTAAAAACTCCACATTTTTCACATAATTCTTTTCATAAAAAAAACATAATACTATTTGGGTAATAGAAAACAGTACTGTCCGAAAGACGGAAAGGAGAAAACTAGCAACATCCATAACACGTGAGCATTTCAAAGGCTCGCATCCATCCTTACAGCAACATTTATTTATTTCATTTCATAAAATACGAATCTTCTGCTTCACTCCTCCCCAGCAAGCAGGTCCATCACAACACGCTTGATGCTTCCATTGTTCTTCTGCAGCAGCTTCTTGTTCGTCGCCTTGTCAACAAATCCCTAAAAAATTCCATACATAACCATAACTACCTTCACCCGAACCCTTTATATATGACTGAAAATTAAACATCTTCCATGAAAGACAAACCTACCATCTCATGGAGCTCCTCAAGAATGGGGTCCCAATCCGTCACACCGCAGAGATCGTCAACCGACTTCTCCAGGTCATACTCATTCAGCCTCAGAATCTCCTTGTTCAAGTCCACCTGTTTGAACCCCATTTCCTCGAGATCTTTAAGCAGGATCTCCTCCACAGGCGTCACCTCTTCTCCTCCATTGACATCTTCAGCAGGTGATGTCTGCACCACGGTGACAGGAGCCGGCACTTCAGGTGCCAGTTCAGACAAATCAACAACGGGATAGGATACAGATGAGGGTGATCCCTCAACACCACCAACCAACAGATTGTTGTTGATGGGAAAGTTGGACTCTTCTTTCTCCCTTGCTGCATCACCAACTGCTGGTTCTACCTGCACAGGTACATCAGAGTTGCCGCCAGCAGGCAGGCTGACCTCCGCAGGCACAAAATTCGCTGGCAGGCTGACCTCCGCAGGTACAAAATTCACACTAACCATTTCCGGTCCATTGCTGACCGGAGGCAAATTCAGATTAAAGTCACGAAGACCTTCATATGGCAATTCCTTTGCTGAATCATCAACCTAGTACCCAAGCATCACATATGGAAGTTGTTAATGCATGGATCAGGAATCAAGTCGACATGCATGATGATGACATGCTAACACGGGAAAGTAACTTACCTGAATGAGAACCCACACACGCTGACCGAACTTCTGACCAGATGGAGAAGCCATCCTCCAGTACGAGACATAGCGTCCAGCACGTTTTGGGGCAACAAAATCAACAGCTACATCAAGCTCCTCATCAACAGCCAAGCCAAACTGTGGAATCTGGTAAAAGTTGCAGTCAATAAATCCGCCACGAAAATATAAAGGTAATGTTTTAGGTCAGAACCATAGACATCGATACACATTGTTGAATGCTCTTTAGTTTTTGGGGGGCGGGTGGGGGAGGGGGGACTCAATTTGATAATTAAACTAAGGAAAGAAGACCTAACCTCTATAGCAACAGAGAACACAGCACTTAGCTTGTCTCCTCCAATCCAAACAAGATGCACTCCCTGAGGCCACACAGAAGAGCCATTGTTCCTCATGCGCCAAATTTTGGTGAACGGTGTGAAAGGAGCCATGGTAGTACCATCCAAGATATTCACATCCTGAATGAAACGGCTATCCAGCTGCCTAGGTCGACCACATTTTGCACCACCCCTAAAGACAGGCGGATGTGCACGAGGATGTACCTGATGATGCTGCAGGTGCCGCAGCCATTCATGGATACACAAGGTCAAGAAACATTCATGGATATACAACACAAAGTTGAATCTATAGAACAGAGGGAACTACATACGAGATCATAAAGGCCCCTGCCAAGATAAGGCCCCTTTACAGAATGAGTGTAGCGATAGGCCACAGGTCTATCAATCCTCATGTACTCAACATCATCCCCCATTTGGCTAAAGCATATACTGCACAAGTCGTAGTCATCTTTCCTGTGGAACAAAATGCAACACGAGCCTGTGGTTAGACACTTGATTTCGAGTTTGCAACAATTTAATAAGGAAAATAAATCATTTCTTACACTTTGGACTTGAATCTAGGACCAGTAATAGGATGAATACCACATCCATCACATCGAACTCCACGGTGGAAAACAAGTCCGGATCCATCGCTGTAAATATTACTCCTCCTTCCCTTCTCAACAACTCGCGATGGAAGCTGTAAAGGGGTTTCTTCGTTTACCGGTATCCCCGTGAATGGACACTCATTCATAGTTCCAGAAGAGACTGATGAGCTATCAAGATCAGTCTGGAACACATCCTTTGTTTCAACATTCAGGTTGGAGGAAAGGGGGTGCACGTTAGACCACAGTCCAGAGGTGGTGTATGATGGGATATCAGGGTATTGGTAAAAACGCTTTTGATCAGTATATTGATCATTGATCGTGTCCGAGGCCTTCTTTTCATCAGCCGCAGCATTTGCTAGCGAAGAACTCAACGTGGACAAATTCACATGCTTACCACTAGAAAGAGGCTGACCAACAACTTTCGGCTTCCTTGACTCAATCTGAACCGGACGAGGTGGGATTGGACAATTGGATTCAAGAGCTGCCTTCAGATCCTCTAGTCCAGGAACACGTTTCCCTGGATTGGAAGCAACTTCCTTGTCCTTCCTGGGTTCTGGCATTTTTGGTTCACTCGAAGGTACATCCTTGCCTTTGGAGGAAGCAGATTCCATGCCTGTCTTTGATTCAGACTCAGATCCATCCACCTTCGAACTATTGGCATCTTGAGATGAAAGCTTAAGAGCCTGAGTAGCAGCTCGAGCTGCTGCCAGTTGCTGTAGACCCTGCAACCCCATCTCGGAAAAACCTTGTGCCAGATCAGAAATAGATTGACCAGAGGACGTGCCTGATGACACATCAGTCCATATCTTTGTGAAAGTTTTCCGGAAGGGCTCCGGTACAGAATTCAAGACCTCTTGAGCAATAGAGTTGAGATTCTGCGAAGACAGCTGCACACGAGGAGACCTCAACGGCGTGGAAGTTCCACTGGTCCTAACAGAAGATCTGCCACTCTTCTCAGCACTCGTCTTGACAGTAATCCTCAGAGGATTCAGGTCCTGCCTAACAACATCACGCAGATCCTCTTCATCACAAATTGTCACTGTATCATCATCCTCGTCCTCATAAGTTAGGACAAGTTCAGTATCAGGACTGAACTGAAACATTGCAAGGATCTTCTCCCTCAGTCTATCCATGTTAAACTCAAGCTCCCCATTAACAATGCGGGCGTTGAACCGCCTGAGAGTTTCTCCATGCTTAACCTGCACAAGATATATGCACAAATGGGTACAAGTACATAAAAGCACAAAGCTATTTGATTGATGATTAAAAAGCTAACATCCAATTCACAAAAGTAACTGCAGGAAAAGAAATGATCAGATTATAAAAAGGAAAACTGCCCTATTAAACCCCCAAATCGATCTGAGTACAAGCCAACCCCTAATTCATTAAGAAACATAAATAAAAGCAAATTAACAGAGCAAAAGAGCACCAAAATTTCAATAACGAACACCAATGAAAAATATAGCAGCTTCTCTCTATAAAACCCCATTTGAAACATAGCAGCTTCTGTCTATAAAACCCCAATTGATCAGTAATAAACACAGCAAATTAACAGAGAAAACAAAAATCAAACTTTCAACAAGTAATTACGAAAATGGAATTGATTAGATCAGTACATGCAAAACCAAAGGAACACAAATTCAGTAACATAGAAATACTATAACAAGCAATAACCAACAACAATAAACCAAAAAAACCAATAAATGAAACAAAACAAATTGAAAAAGGTTTAGAAAATCCAAACTTTCAATCAAATTTAAGTAGAGGGGAGAACTTAAAGAACCAACCTTGATCACAATAGCAGACTCCATATTCGCAAAAACAGCGTTCCCGTCAGCCGCAGTTCGGAGATACTAACAAAACCCTATCCTTAAAAACGAAGCAGCCGGATGTTTTTTTAATCTTTTTCGGAATAATAACACGATGAGGAAAGATTCAAAATAGGAAGGGATAGTAAGAAACTAACTATGAACAGAATCGAAAGAATTGGATAATCACGCAATCCACGCGTAGCCGTGAGCCGCGTTCTCTCTCCACTTCTCAATACTTGTGTGGGAGTTCCAGGAGGGGTGCATTTATAGTGAGAGGGCCGGGATGCTTAATGTCAAGGTTCTGGGTCTTTCTTGTTATACCTTTTATTTTGTTTCATTTTGGTGTATGATTTATTTTATTTCGTGCCTTCTTGTTGCTGAAGAAAACTACCAAGCTAAGGAAACTACCAAAGTCAGAGAGATTGGAACTATTTAGAATAGAATTCACACTAGGATTCGGACGGTTTAAGATGGGTTTTTTGTCTTTATTTTTGAATATTATTTTGATTTTTATTTGAATTATATAATAGACAAAATATTTGGAAAGACCGTTGCATATGAAAATAAGGAGATTAATTAGAATAATATTGATGCATCTCAAGTTCAATCAAACGATTCCTCCAAACTCCTTGAACTCCCGAACAATACCTTCGAACTCCTCGGTCACAATTTTTGAGCTCCTTAGTTGCAATCTGCACAAAAACAAGTCTTGGGAGGTTCTAGGGAAAAAAACTCTGATATCTAAATCAATATAACTGCCCAAATACGGTATAAGATAATGAATGAATGTAAATCGTATACTTATCTAGTATTTATACTTGTTTATGACCTTGCTCTATAGTAATTAGGCTTAATCGTACCTAATATTTTTGTGGGTTGAAATAGGCACGACAAGATAATAATTCACTTGGACTTACTAAATTACATTTTTCTTGGGTTCAATAAGTTGTTTGAGCTGATTTAGTCAAACCATCATCAAGAACCCCCAAAAAATCAAAAGCTCCTCGAGGTTGTGGAGATTCAAGATGATAGCTTGAAAACCTAAATCCGTGAATACCTGTGAACTACAGATCGATGAATCGAATCATATTAAAATTCTTCATGCTAGGAAATTATCTTCAAGCATCTAGGTGGCGTTTTATTTTCTTATTCTTATTCTTATTTTTTGGCGGAATTTGAAAAGACGTACGTCTCCTCCAGTTATATTAAAAGGCACTTGGACAACGATTTTTTCTCTAAAAGGCGTGAACAATTTCACTCCTTTTCAAACTTTTTAGTTTCCCATGATAATCATTATCTCCGCCGCTGTTTCAAACTTATTAACTGTTTACTTGTTCAATCCCTTCTCATTTTTCTTGCAGGTCATTCGAAGAAAACCATCAGTGCACTAGTCTTTCTCACTTCACCGTCATCTCAACCACCTTATTTTCTTCATAAAGTAAGTCATATCACCTCCTTCATCTTCTTTTTCCCCATTTTTCCCAATATTCTGTAATGGTCGTGAATACTCCGGTGTCTAATGAGGAATATGTGGAGAGGGGGTTTGTTGATGATGCTGGGTTAGAGCGGGGAAAATGTCAATTCGCCTGAAAGGTCAGATTCTGGTTCTGAATCTGAAGGGTCAATAAACTGTTATAGAGATTCTGATATTATAGGATCCGACGATATTGGCCATACTGATTATAATCCTGACGGATTTCCGATCACTGATATGCCCCTTGATGGCTATCCCAATCTCTGGCCCAATGGCAAAGGAAAACTGTTTATACAAAGGTCACCCATCGCCGGCAAAATAGAACTCTGTGTTCCGGTACATGAGGAAGGAGACTCTTGGAGAGCTCCCTCAAGGAAGAAGGTAACCATCCAACAACAAAAATCTCCAAAGCATATACCCCTGAAACCGAGGAGGAGGAAACAACTTTTAGTGAGCACCCTGTCATCAAGGGGTTAAATCAGGTTTCGAAACTTTCGGGCACCATTCTGTTCAGTCAAAGGATGCCCCCTGATGTCAATAACAATCTTTAACGTTAGATGAGTCTCCCGAGAGCCCACCAACCGGTCGATCAGTTTTCTACACCAAGCATCTTCGAGTAGGACTCTGCTTCTCCTTTCCTACATTATTCTCGAAGCTTCTTGGAGAATTCAAAGTTCGTCCTGCCCAAGTTCATCCGAATGTGATAATAATTGTTATGATTTTCATGATAAAGTGCGATGAGCTTCAAATCAAGCATAAGTATAGGTTACTTTGTCCATTGTACATCGTAACTCATAGTGGCAATTCAACAGATAACATTATCACATTTTCTACTAGGCAGAGGAAGCAGAAAGCTTTCACCCTTCCTTCTAATTCAGCCGAGTGGAAAGATAAGAAGAAGGGTCTTACCTTTGACTGCCAAAGGTATAAGGTCCCTGAATGGAATCCAAATGTGATGGTCAAGATCTTGAATGGGAAGAAATACATTTGTCCCAGTGATCTCAAAGATGACAGGAAGCGTCTTCTACAGACACCTATTGATTACAACATTTTCTTCAACTCCGATGAGAAAATTGGATGTTTTGTCTAGTCACCTGAGGTGTATAGTAGATATGTTTATTGAAAAATAGAGAGTAAGAGACTAGCAAGGCTACAACACACAACCCTTGAAGAAAAATCCAATGAGAGCAAGAAGCGGAGAAAACTAGTTTAAAAAGGGAGACAAGCTTCATCAACTTCCTAACCCGATCACTCGAGAACCCACTCTCAAAAAAATTCCAGAAAACCCCCAACCTTCGGAGACCTTCGAAGGTGTTTTAGTTAATAGAGTTTATTTCTTATCATACTAGTAAGGTTCATTTTGCGATGCTTTTCCTCCTTTGTTTCTAACCCATCATACTTTTTTACTTTCTAGTGGGTCTCAGAGAAGCTTTCACGAGAGAACGATCTCAACGGGTCAACCCCAAAAATATTCCAGCCATTAACAATCCTTTTCCAGCTAAGTCAAACTCCTCTCCACAGGGTAAAGAAACTCGGGTCTCTAAAGACAAGTTGAAGTAGAAAGAAATTGATGGGCTCCCCTCGGATGAATTATCCAAAAAGGGAAAAATGACCAAAAAAATTCCCGCAGCACCATTCCTCAAGCCTCCTCGAACACTCTGGTGCCTAATACGACAACCTCAAATAACTTGATGAAGAACCCCGAGGTTTGTTCATATCCTGAACCTTTTAGTTCATGTTTTCACGTTTTAACCCATTTTTCTTATCTTTTCCTTATATGCATTAGGTGTCCCAATATTTACCCTCTCTTCTATCGGTACTATACACCAAACAAGAGGAAACTCACAACAAAGAACTTTCTATCCTTCATGAGGAGGTTAAGCAAAAAAGCTCCAAGATGACTGAGATCAAGAAAGAATTTGAAGAAGCCTAGGAAAAGAGTAAGAGTTTAACTCAAGAGTTGGCGGAGGCTCGAAAGAACATAGAAGCATAGAACAGGAAGCTTACCCTTCAAGAGGAGGATCTAAACAAAGCTCAAGAGGATCTACATAAGGCTAGGGACCCTAGAGCTTAAGCCTCTTTTCTCGAGGTTTTCAAAGACAAGCTGCTGAAGACTCCCGAGTTTTATGATTTCTTTTTTTACCTTCTTTACACAGCTCAAGATTTGGGTTACCACTACTTGATCAAGGATGCACTGTTGCCCTCACTCTCCAAGCATCTTCCAACTAAGAATGTCAAATATATAAAGTTTTTTTTAAGCTTGAGGCTGGTGACATTCTGGATAAGAAATGAGAGGAAGGTGTCGAAGTTGGGAGCCTTCATACTACCTTCCTAGATTTCTTGAAGTAATCGAAGAAATTTTATACCACTGAGGAGGTTCTTTCCCTCCCCCTCGAAGTTATGGTCCTTAAAGAAGCTACTAAAACCCAGGATCATCAGATATCTGAAGCTGAATCAACCAAGGACAAAGAACTCACGTGTGATGCAATCAAGGGAAATATTGATGGAGACAAAATTAACGAAACTAGGGTAGGATGAAATGTAACATTTGCCATCGTGGCCTCCTTATGCATTTATTTAATTATATGTGAAAAGGTCCTTCGTTTCCCTCCTTTTTAATCGATATTATCTTTTTTGTCTTCATAGTATAAAACCTTGAAGAGAACTTTCCAAAAGGCTTGTCAAGAGCTTTCTGAGTCCCAAAAAGAGTTAAATGGCACTCGAGAGGAACATATGAAAATGATGTTGGATCTAGTCAAGTGGAAAAGAGAACCAGATTCCTGGAACGATAGCAGCCACCCCTCGATACAAAGGATTCTCAAAGACCTTGTTGACAAGACTACAGAATTAAATTTATTGAAAAATGGGACACATCCTTTATTGAAGGAATTTGAAGTGAGGAAATATAATGGGGTCGTCCCCCTCAAAATAGTTGATAACTGCAATCCGGTCAAGAGGACTTATCAAGATACTATTCATCAGAAAATGTGTCAATTTGAGTCTCTCTCTCAATGTCTTGGTGATGCCAACAGACTGCCACTTATTAAAGCTCAGCTCAATCTTAGCCGAACTGAAACTTACAAGCTCAACGCCCAAGTCAAAGAATTTGTGCAATTACATGAGGTGGCTTTGAACGAGATTAACCGGTTGGACGAAGCTTTAGCGAAAAAAATGAATATTTCAGATAGAAATTCCCCACTAGATGATTTTTTAGCTGCTAAGAACTCCTGTCTGGTTGCAGAGAATGAACATCTTCAAGCTACTCTTAAAGTTTATATTGAGAGTCTTCGAGCCCATGGACTGTATCATGTGTCCTTCACCCGAAGCTGGTGACAAATGTCCTCAAGTTCCTCCAAAGAGCAGTTGAAAATTAGATTATTAATCATAAAGTGTATTCTGAGGGGAACTTCCGTCAGATGGCAACGATTGAAGCTATACCAGAGTGGTTAAGAGAATTTCCCCAGATACACTACCGCCCAGGGGCCGCGAGGAAGTCAGTTTCGAATACTTCGAAGGTTACAAAGAAGGGTCAATCCTCCAACACTAACGAAGGAAAGAAATAGGCCTCTGGCAATAATAAGAAAGTATCCTAGAAGCGAAGAACTTCAATTGAAGAACTCGGAGGATGACAACGAGCAGAGTGAGAAATCTACAAGATATAAGCATTCTTGTTCAAAAGATATAATCAATCCTTCTGAGTACCATGAAGAAGATCAAGAGTGCAACTTTCGTCGTGCAGCCGGGACTAAAATAGAAGGTATTGAGCAATTAGAAGAAAAGTTTGGAAAATTAGTTCCATAGAGCCTTTAGCCATCGAATGAATTTTTTACACTTCATGTATGACATTTACAATGCAAATGATATTTTCTGAGTATCAAGAACATGAATTCGTTGCATTATGAAATTATCAGTCAATAATAAGAGTTAAAACATAATGTTCTAATCTCACTAGACGCAGTGTTTTGACATACGTCATATAACCTTAATTCTAGATGCAGCGTTTCGACATGCATTGTATATTTTCAAACGATGCAGCATTTCAACATACATCGCATATTTTCAAAGGATGCGGCGTTTCAACATACATCATATATTTTTCTCAAGATGCAGAGTTTCAGCACACATTGTACAGATCTGGCCCTTGGTGCAGCGTTTCTACATACACCACGGCCTAGCTCTCTAGAGCTGATGATACTTCTGTAAATTAAAACATTCCATCCTCAGGATTCAATTCCCATCTATATAGCTACCTCCAGAATATTCTTCAACCACCCTATATGGTCCTTCCCAATTAGTGCTAACTTTCCATCAGATTCCTGTCGACTCTTCTCATTTTTTTCTCATAACAAGATCTCCTGGACTAAACTGCACCTTTCGAACCCTTCGGCCATAATTTTTTTAACTTTATCCTTCACCTTGGCTTCATGATAAGATGCTAATTCCTGCTTCTCCTCCACTAAATCAAGATCCATACGACAATTATTTTTGTTTTCTTCCTCAGAAACCGTTATTACCCTTGGACTTGGTACTCCGATTTTAGCAGGGATCATAGCTTGAGACCCATAAACTAAACCATATGGTGTTTCTCCAGTAGCAGATGATTGATCTATTCGATAGGCCCATGAAACACTTGGCAGCTCATGTATCCAATTTCCCTCAGTACCTTCAAGTCTTGCCCGAATACCATTAACAATGATACGATTAGTGACTTCCACCTGACCATTTGCTTAAGGATGATAAATTGACATAACCTTCTGTTGTATCTTATACTCCTCACACCATTTTTGGAAGGGATCATGAACAAAATGCGTCCCATTATCTGTGATTATAGTCTCACGGATACCAAAACGACAAATAATATTCTTCCAACAAAAGGCAATCACTAATTTTCATTTCATATTTGCCAATGGTTCCGCTTCCACCCATTTAGTGAAGTAGTCAATAGAAACGATGAGATGTCTAAACTGCCCTGGAGAATCTGGGAATGGCCCCACAAGATCAATTACCCATTTGTCAAAAGGCCATGAAATATGAATGCTCATCATCTCCTCTTGAGGAATATGGACAGTTGGTGCATGCTTCTGTCACTGATGACAAGCTTGAATATATCTGTTTGCATCATCAAACATTATAGGCCAGTAATATTCTGTCCGAATAAGCCTTCTTGCAATAGATTTAGCCCCCTAATGGCTTCCACATATTCCGTCATGAATATATCTGATTAAATAATCTGCTTTGAAAGAAGTAACACAACGAAGAAGTCGTTGAAGATAACCTTTTTGATATAAAATTTCATCATGCAACACATATCTCAGAGCTTTCAATATGATTTTCCTTGCTTCAACAGTCTCTTCGGGTAGAATTCCCTCTCAAAGATAATTGACAATGGACGTCATCCATGAATTTTCCTCTTCAATGTTCATTACTTCTTCCACCTCGAAACTTTGCCTATTCACCGTCTCTATCATTAACTATTTCTGCTACCGAACCCCTAGATCGGAAGAAGCATGCTTAATTAAAGCATATGTCGTATGATTCTCTTCCCTTGGTATTTGTGTTAGAGTATATGTTTGAAACCCATTCAGCAGGGATTTTACTACCTCTATATATCGCTGCAAGTTGCGTTCTCTTGCTTCATACTCAACTTTAACTTGTTGGATTAAACTTGTGAATCACTGAATATCTCCAAATTTTCTACCTTGAGCTCCTTAGCCAGTCGAAGGCCGATGATCAAAGCCTCATACTCCCTTTGTCCCAAGGCAAATTGCAGTGAGAAAATTTGGGTTCAAAATTTCTACAGTAAAAAAGTACACAAAAAGCTGATCAAAAGTGAAAAGATTCCAGCTTTTTGTCAGCTGGAATAGTAGCTGAATAGGAGCAAAATTTTTAAAGTTTGACTTGAATAAATTATAATCATTCTGTAATAGTTCCCTCCGAATTTTTAACTTTTGGCTCCAAAATTTTAGATTTGGAGCCAAAAGTTACAAACAACACATTTAAAAAAAGAGGAAATTCTAGAAAATAAATCTATATAAGGAGCATTCATTAAAACAAACACACAAGCATTAAAGGTTGTGTACAGCTCTTAGAAAAGTAATTTTTGGCCAGTTCTCATAACTGGTCTTGCTGGGTATGATTTTCTTCTTCTTCATTGAGCTTAACCTGAATGTTGTGATGGTTGGCCGGAATCTCACTGATGAGCAAAGGCAGCAGTTGGCTGTATTTTTACTTCAAAATTCAGAAGGTGGTAAAATTCGCAAGGGATGAAGCATTAGCCAGATGGGGTGTTTCAATCCGAACTGTGAGTTTAATCTGGGTTAGGGTGAAGGAGCAGATCCAGAATGACGAAGTTGTCAACGCAAGGTCTAGGAGTCATGACATTGCACCTGCAAACAAAAATCCCATTGACCTAGAAGCTTTAATGGCATTGCCATTACGTGATAGGAGGACTTACAGGAGTACAGCAACTGGGACGCACGTCAACAAGAGCACAATACATAGGGCTGTGATGAGTAAAACAATAAAGAGACATACAAATACAGTTCAGTAATACCTAACTGTGGAATGCAAAACTCTAAGGTTGGAATGGTGTCTTTCCAAGGTTCAATGCAACATGCACTTAAAAGACATGCACAACACAATCCAAATCGATGAGAAATGGTTCTATGTAACAGAGGCAACAACCAGGTATCTACTAGCCCCTAATGAGCCAGAACCATATAGAGCTACA
>JAULKJ010000010.1:3600531-3615332 GCA_032355405.1 Rubia balearica
CAACGATCTAATCGATCAGGTTGAAGAATAAAAACTAATATGTGGAGATAAATCTCACACTTATTGAATAACAGAAATATAAATTAAAATAAACTTGTGTTCCCCATCTCCCCTAATGGGAAGATGGGGAAAAGATTGAAGAAGAAGAAGGCGGTGGCTTATCCAATGTGTACTTGTTAGTTGTAATGTGTATGCCCCTTTATTTTCATTTTTTGTTGATTGTTTGTTTTGAATTAGGAATTACTAAATTATTTTTTTGGGTCCCTAACATAGCATTTTATATCATCTTTTAGTCCCCGAAATCAAAATCACGTTCTTTCAGTACCCACAAATTCAAAATAAATTTTTTGGTCCAAAAACATGGATTTACCAATAAGCACTTTTTGTGACCAAGATATACAGTTTTTCTACCATGCTCCAACTTTCTAAAACTAGTAATTTGAATTGATCCGACGAAGTGAGCACATGAATTTTCATTAATTTTGATTCAGATTAGGTCTTCATCATTGAAGATTTGAACTTCTTGCACGATCAATTCGATCGTAGGCAGCAGAATTGGAGTGGAAGGATTTGGGAATTGAGCTGATGTTTGAATCGAAGGAATGGAAGTTACATATAAGAAAAAGGAGGGGAGGGTCTGACCCGCCTGATCCAACCCATTTTAATTTGGTTCCTCAATTTTTCCAATTGCATGTTAGGATACACCATCGCTATCGGTAAGAGTTTACGGTAGCCACCTTGGGTAATCCATGCATACATATATGATGAAGTAGCTTCTAGTGAGGATTAGGGATTGGCAATGGTGGCGGCGATGTCAGCAGGGGAGCCAGAGTCTGCAGCATCGCAATTTCCCAAAAGGACACAGCTTTCTTAATCATTGATGCTAACCAACCAAACCAAGCACACTGCAGCAGTTGGGGCCAAGGCACGTCTCTCCATTCAGGAAGAACAAGACAATCTCTCCAGTTCAAACCTCCAATCCCAGAATGTCGACCTGTTTTCTTCTGAGAGTTTTACCTGTTTGGGATTCCGAGTTTCTTAAGGTCCCTACACGTTATGAATGGGGCATTAGAACACATGATGATCAAGGCAAGTAGTACTTGGAGGATCCTGGGAGACTCATCCATTTTTCTTCTTGTTTTTTCAAGTGGAAATGTTAAAAGGCTTTAGGGTGCTAATATGCAATGAGCATGTTTTTTTCCTCCTTGAAATATGAGCATGGATTTTTATAGACGTTTTTGTTTTATTTTATAAATCATAGCTTTTGAATAAAGGAAGATTGCAACTGCAGGTGAGTTGTATGCTGATCATCATGGCTTTTTACTAATGAGTAACAATTGATGAACTTGACATTAAATTGTCACGGATGACGGTGTTAATGGCTAATGTTACACTATGCAAAAGATTGATTCTAATAAACAGTCATGCATATATCCTGTGTGATATTCTCTTTTGAATCCTAACTCTTCATTACCAGGAGAGTGTAACTTGCATTAGGATGAATGTCTGAAGCTATGGCTCCTCAAAACCTGCAAAAACAGTACAAATTACAGTAAATAAACAGTCCAACAATGAAGAATGATTTTTTGCATGATTTTTGAGTAATTTATACCTTCGCAGGTGCTATTCTCATCTAGAGGAGTTTCTGATGTTGGAGACGATGGGGAACTGGCCGCGCCCTCCCTAGCATCAATCAGCATTGCGACTACTTCGCGCATTGTTGGTCTGCTAAGTGGAGAGGTACTGGTACAAAACAAAGCTATCTTGAGAACAAGAGATATCTCGTCAACAGTCCTTCTCAAACTGAGGTCCAGCCTCTTGTCATATATCTCTGATGTTTCCACAACTTTATGCATTATGGATCTTCTCACCCAACTCACTAAATCCCCTCCCTGATCAATGGGCTGGACAGGGGGCTTCCCAGTAATGAGTTCGAGTAAAACTACGCCAAAACTATAGATGTCGCACTTCTCTGTCACTTTCAATGTGTATGCGTACTCTGAAACCATACAAAAAGCCTAGAAAGTGTCAGATAAGTAAGACTGAAGTTTGATTCAGGCCTAGTGTGCCTTACCAGGAAAGAAAATTCTTACCAGGGGCAATGTAACCATAAGAGCCAGCCACAGCAGACATGGATTTGGAGTAGGATAAGTCGATCAACTTAGCTAGGCCGAAATCTCCCACGTGTGCCTGGAAAGATTGATCAAGAAGAATGTTGTTGGACTTGATATCACGGTGAATGATCTGCGGTTTACAATCATAGTGAAGATAGCATAAGCCTTCAGCTGCTCCTAGAGCAACTCTATATCTATCATTCCACTCCAGCAAGCATTTGGTGTTGGCATGAAGAATTTCTCCCAGGCTCCCATTCTCCATGTACTCATACAAGAGAAGATTGGAATCCTGATGATAGCAGAACCCGAAAAGCTTTACAATGTTCCTGTGCCTGATCTTCCCAAGAGTTGAAACTTCAGCATGGAAGCTATTGTCTGTGCTCCTTCCTTCTCCGCCACCTTTCAGCTTCTTGACAGCAATCACCTCGCCATTCGCCAGTTCAGCCTTGTACACTACGCCACAAGCTCCCCTGCCAATCACTGCATCGTCTGAGAAGTTCCCGGTCGCCTCCACCAGATCCTGATATGTGAAACCTTCCTTTGGAAAGTAATAGCTTTCAATCACATCAGGCCTCACTTCATCTTCAAGGGATTCAAAAGACGGCCTTTGGTGCTTCATGATCCAGCAAAGAGCTAGAGTGCAAGTTAATGAAATCAGCCCAACAACAGCACATGAAATGCTAACTATTTTCTCTCTGGAAGAACCTTGCTTAAACCAGCTCCTTCGCGAAGCGCCATACGAGGGATTCGTGGAGGATGAACGACAATGCGATCTGCATAAACCAGCATTTCCAGCAAAATTGCTCGGATCCATCTTATCGAATGTAGGGTTATTGGGCACAGTTCCAACCAGACGGTTGTTTGAAAGATTGCAGACTGTGAGACTAACCAACCCTCCCACTGCACTTGGAATTTCACCAGCAAGCTCATTATCATTCAGGTAAAGATATTCAAGCATTTGTAAGTTCCCCAAGTTGACTGGGATGGTGCCATTCAGCATGTTATGACTAATATTGAGACAAATCTGCAGAGAAGTGAGTTTACCAAGTTCCAAAGGAATGCTGCCAAAGAAAATGTTTCCTCCCATTTGCAAGTCAGTCAGTCTAGTCAGATCCCCCAAACTACTAGGAATTTCTCCTGTAAGCCTATTATCAGACAGTTTGAGCAACTCCAAATTTGTCAGCAACCCAATTTGTTGAGGAAGGTACCCCGTAAAATAGTTTCCGCTAAGATCAAGCCTCTGCAGTTTCACACAGTTCCCCAGCTCATGAGGGATGCTCCCTGAAAGCTGGTTGCCAGATATGTTGAATGTTACAAGCATCACAAGATTACCAATCTCTGGAGGGATTTTACCGAAGAAGTAGTTATTCGACAGGAGCAGCCTTTCCAGGCTGCTGAAATTGCCTACTCGTGCTGGTATCAGCCCAGAGAACCTGTTTTGGTAGAGCTCAAGAGCAGAAAGATTCTTGAGCCTCGACAACTCCATGGATAAGCTTCCAGTGAGCAGATTGTCTCCCAACATGAGTGTCTCCAGGGATTTGCATGTTTTCAGGCCATGAGGAATGTTTCCTGTCAGCCTATTGAACCCCAGGCTGAGAAAAACCAGCTTCTTGAACCAGCAGAGCTGGGGTGGAATGGTGCCAACAAGATGATTCATGGACATGTCAAGAACAGTTAAGTTGCTGTTTTGTCCAATCAACTGGGGAATGGTTCCTTGGAGATGGTTATCGAAAAGCATCAAAGTCTCCAGGCCTGTTAGATTCTGAAGCACGAGGGGAATCGTCCCTGTCAGATTGTTCATCGACAAATCTAGTTTAAACAGCTCTTTCAGCTGTCCCAACTCCCCTGGAATACTTCCCTGCAAGAAATTTTCAAACAGATGAAGCAAACTAAGGCTAGGAATCTTAGCTAACTCCTTGGGGATGAAGCCTGTCAGGTGATTCTCAGAAAGATCGATCTCAATCGCACTAGAGCAGTTCCCCAATTCAGGTGGGATTGTCCCATTGAACTGGTTAGTGTACAAGTACAATCTCTTCAGCTGCCTCAACTTCCCCAGCTCTCTGGGAATGGACCCAAAGAAGGCATTCCGATGGAGAGCAAGAAGTTCCAGGCTGCTAAAGTTGCCTATTTCAGGAGGTATTTCGCCGTACAAAAGATTCTTCCACAAGATCAAATCCCTAAGCTTCTCAAGCTTTTGGAGCTCAACAGGAAAGGACCCCTCCAGCATATTCTCAGCCAATCCAAGAACTTCCAAGCTCTCACACTCACTAACTTCTCCAGGGATTGGACCTGACAGGAAATTTCGGCCGGCCCTGATGATCCGAAGCCACTTCAGCCTTCCAATGGAAGACGGGATCGATCCAGTAATATTGTTGCTGTAAATAACAAGGTCTTCAAGTGAGCCCATGTTACCAATTCCCTGTTGGACCTGTCCAAAAATGTAGTTCTCACAGAGATAGAGCTGTTTAAGGGAGGCAAGCTGGTATATTTGGGGTGGGATTATACTGTACAACCTATTAGTGCAGAGGTCTAAAACTTGAAGGCTCTTACAAAATGCAAAACCAGAAGGAATAGATCCAGAAATAAAGTTTGTTGACACATTGAACACAGCCAAGTGAGGCAGGCTACAAACTTTTGAAGACAGTGTGCCAGATAAATTAAGGGCACTCAGATGAATGGAAGTGACCTTATAATCACCGGAGCAGCGAATTCCGGTCCAGTTGCAAGGACTGGAATCCAACGCATTCCAGCTCTGCAGATTGGCACTGGGATCAATAAGAGAATGCTTGAACTCCAACAGAACAACTCCCTCTTCATTCAAGGAAAACACCGTCATGCAGAAACTGATGAGCAGCAATCTAAATAAGCATTGCTCAGAGTTCTTGCCACAAACTCCCATTTCTTGAATGCAGACTTAACAAGGGACATGAGCAAGAACGAGAACCAACTGAAACAGATTACTAGGTAGTATTATGGTAACTAATTCTGGGTGAAGAGGGTAAGGAAGTGGAGAATGGAGATGAGGAAAAGGCGAGTGCGATAAGGCAAGAAAGAAGAGATGGACCGCGAAGGTCTCAATCTAAGGAGTCAACGGGAACTTTACAGAGTGCATGAAAATGTGCATGTGAGTTGCTCCTGAAACCCGCACAACCACTTCTCCATCATCTTCTTCACGGGATCATCATTTCTTGGTCTGAATTCTTTAAGAAATGGGACTTTGTAGGCAGGAGAGAGAGAGAGAGAGATTGGTCATGCGAATTGTAGGAGTATGGGAGAGTTTCAAGGTGTGGGGGGTGTCATGATTTACTGAGTAGACTTTAGTGGTGTTAGTGGATGTATGAATTGGAACTTGCGGCACCAAACCAAACCAAACTGCCGACTTCTTCTAGTTGGACTTGTATTATTGCTTATTGGGTTGGGCAGCCCCTGATTTTGAACCATTGTTCATACCTACCATCTCTTCTTGAATCGCATCTTTTTGGCAGTTTATGAGATTACATCAACCATGCACATACGATCACCTCTTTAAATTGTTTTTTTTAAAATATTAATAAACATGATTCCCTTTTACCGTTGTGAAATTAATGTGTCACGATTAATCCATTTGCATTGTTTTATCAATCACATTTTTTAAATATAAATATCAATCAATATATACGAAAAGTATATTTAATTAACCTCGGAAGCAACAATTCTTACAATCACCATAAAAAAAAACCTTCATCTTGTCTAAACCCTACAGCCGCTGCCCGACTCCGTTCTTCCTTCTTCTGAAGTTTTTTTCTCCCATCTTCTTTTACCCATATCCCCATCAGGGGAAGATGGGGAAATAATAATTTTTTAATGTTTATGTTATTGAATAAGTATGGATTTGCTTCCGTACATTAGTATTGTTCTTCTACTTGATATTATTAGATTGATGTGTCCATAGTGAATATTTAATCTAATTTTTCATGTCGATGTATTTTGTCTGATCTGATTTTACAGTTCGTATGTTCGTGATTTCATTTGTGTTTCTCTGTTAGGCATCCCATTCTAGATCTGTATTTATCAAGGTGTTTACAGTTTGGACAATATAGATCGTGTTTTGGATTAAGATCAAGTGGTGTTACAACTGTTGTAGATCCTTGTTTTGCACTGTGATATTAATGCTGATGTGCTCCTCTTCGCCAAGTGGTTATGATTTTTGCGGAAGCAAGTTAATATCCTCGAGGGCGATGTTACATTTTTTATTGGATCTCTGATCTCTAATAGTACAGACAATCAGACTGGTTGACATGTAATTTGAATATCCTTGCAATGGATGGTTATTGCTAGAGATTAGTTAGATTAGATGTCAATTACACTTATTGTTATCACCGTTGGACATTTTTTCCAACATTTTGGAAAGATTAATTTTTAAAAGAAAATAATATATATATATATTTATAGTATCGATCCCAATAGTGAAATTGACACGTAATTTAATTATTTTATCAAATGATAATTAAACTACACGTTAGATGTGGGGTAGAGATCTACTCAGTAATTGATCCTTGCTTAGATGATCTAAAATTGCAAGACAAATCTTTACAAAACATTGGGTTAAAAATGAACTTTTATGTTATGTTATCCAGTTGGTTTTCGTAGCTAATTGGATTGAAGTGGGAAACAAATTCATTTTTTTATTATTTAACAGTACTGGTTGTAAGGTAATTAATACTACTCCTAATGTAAGTTATCCAATCTCGTGTCTATAAAACCAATGAAGTTACATGAAAGAAATGCATGATTTTAATTAACAGATTCTAATTGTAAGGAAACTATTACTAGTTCTATTCTAAGTAGAAAGTAGACATACATGTTTCCCAATCAATTTTCGGCCTTATTTTTTTTCCACATGTATTTCCATTTCTGTTTCGTCCCGACGCCATGATGTGATTGCTTGCTTGAAGAGTTCGAACAAGTGAGTGAGTGAAGTTATTTTATTATCATTCAAGGATAGTCCTATATGGGTCCTATCGCTTGTTTGTGATGAAAGAATACATGCGGAAAAGCTATCTTTGCTGAATGTTCTGCTCTATTTCTCACATATCGACACTGTACAACCTTTGAAACCATGAATGATTTTTCAGCTTGTTGGTTGCAATTATCAAATTTTTATTTCTCTTCGAAATCAGCTAGATCGGCGCAACATTTCATACAATAGCTCAAAGCCTATTTGAATGATTAATCTTTATTCAATTTTCCATGATGTTGTATTGTGCTTTGTTTCACATGCCACGAGCACAACATGTGTTTTGTGTTCTTAAAGACCTGGAATTTGGGGGCAAAATGGAGGTTATAATCGATTTTATAGAAGTATGATTTTGTAAGTATATAATCATATTTGTAGGCTTACACATGCAACATGTAAGGTAAGTAATGTACTATCTAACTACCCTACAGTAAGCTAATATAAGCTATCTATAATCCAACATATGTATCCTGTAAGTAATAAATTACAGGTACCTCTTGTATAGCTCTGCCCATTGTAGGATCTTAATATGTAAATATCGTGACAAGTTCCTTCCCTTCCATGGACTTCTTGAATTTGTTCAGAAGCCATACAAAAGTGTCAAATTGCTCATTTGCTATAAAAGCACAAGCAAACATCGTAATTTTTCAATGATTATTGATCCCAACTTTTGGTTCACAAATCATGTTATACTTGTTGGTTAAGTAGGTTGTGTCAAATATGGTGACATCTCCAATGTGACCCTTTCAAAGACGGTACCGTCAAACCATCTACATTGTGACCATGTTCCGGTATTGGAATAGGGTTCTGAGGGTTATTTCGATATCGTAACAGTGTTGGTTGTGGTAAGGCACAAAGTCGATGACAATTACGAGAGAGGAACACAAATCAGATTTATGTTCCTATGTCAGATCTTCCTTCGGATGTAGTTCCTCCATTGGAACTTGAATATATTGGTTCGAGCGTTCATTATGTTGGGTTTCGAGCTCTGAACTCAATGGTAAAAATAAATGCAGCAGCTCAGATCCCCTCATTTATTAGCTTTGAAACTATGGGGAGATCTAGGTGAGAATGAGATGATGAATTGTACTTGTTGAAGATTTCAGGTATGGTATTCTTCATGTTTTTGCATCAATAAATGAAAACTTTATTAAATTTGTAATGTGTGGTGTAGGATTCGTATCTTGGTAATTGATGAAATTGATTTTGATGATAGATTTTGGATAGTTGAATGATGTGGGGATCTCTTGGTTATTAGTTAATGAGATGAAAATGATTATTCATTGTAGGTAGTTAATTATGGATCGATTTGAACTCATTGGTAGAGATTTTAGAAAATCTTCGGAATACCTTCCCTTGATTGAATCCTTTGTTTCGCTTGCATTTGAACATGCCGCCAAAAATGACGTTGTTAGAGTACATTGCCCATGTAAGGATTGTAAGAATGACGTACATTTGGGTAGGAAGTATATGCGCTGGCATCTATTATGAGAGGTTATCAAATGAGCTACACAAGTTGGGCATGGAATGGTGAGGTTTTCACGGGTGACTTCTACGTTCCTACTAATAAAGTAGATGATGTCTGCAATGAGTTAGACGAAATGGTAGAGGATGTTGCTAGAGAATTTTGGCAAACCCGAGGTGCTAGTGGTGTTGTATAATGACAAGAAGAATGCATTATGTAAGGGAGCTAAACATTCTGTCTTAAGTGCAACTCTGCAATTAATTAATTTGAAGGTGAAATATGGGTGAACCAATGAAGGCATGACAAAGACTCTTCATTTGTTAAGGGAATTGTTTCCCGAAGGTAATTTATTGCTAGACAGATCATATTCTGCAAAAAATATTCTTTGTCCAATGGGATTGGAATTGAAAAAATATTCATGCATGTCTGAATGATTGTATGTTGTGCAGGAGGGGAGGATGACAAAGCCCTAGATTGATGTCGGGTATGTGGTGAGTTGCGGTACAACACGAAGAGTGGTAACATTGAGGTTGGAGCAGAGAATGTAGTGAACTAAGGAAAAAACACCAGCTAAAGTTCTTTTGTATCTCCCCATCATTCCTCGGTTAAAGAAGTTGTTTGTTTCTAAGGAAGATGCAAAATTGTTACGTTGACATTCTGAAAGAGTTCGACAGGTGGATGACGTTATTAGACATTCGTCTGATGGTAAGTAGTGAAAGAAATTGGATGTTATGTAGCCCGAATTTAGTTATGAGCCTCGGCATGTGAGATTAGGTGTTTTAACGAATGGTATGAATCTGTTTGGTAACATGAGTAGTGCACACAGCTCGTGACCTATAATGCTAGTCATCTATAATCTTCCACCGTGCCTAACATTGAAATGGAAATACGTGTTGTTATCTCTGATGATTTTTGGGTCGAAGCAGCCGGTCAATGACATAGATGTTTACCTTGCACCTTTGGTTGACGATTTGTTGACCTTGTTGAAATATGGCGTACGAATTTTCGAGGGTAACACTGATGAGTTTTTCACATTAAAGGCCTTTCTATTTTGTACCATGAGCAATTTTCCCACCTACAGTAATTTGTCCGGCGAGGCTTCTTTTTCCCAATTGAAACAT
The DNA here is from genome assembly GCA_032355405.1 of Rubia balearica. NCBI lineage: Eukaryota > Viridiplantae > Streptophyta > Magnoliopsida > Gentianales > Rubiaceae > Rubia > Rubia balearica. The sequence goes on from JAULKJ010000010.1 coordinate 3,610,228, forward strand.
GGTTGCAAGGCTATTTATCAGGGACATGGGCACTTTCTCAGGGAGCGGAATCCTTGGTGTTTGGCAAAGAAATGTTTCAATGGGGAAGTTGAGACAAGAGGTCCTCCAATACCATTATCTGGTTTTGAGGTATATAAGAAAGTTAGGGAATTGCCAAACAATTTCGGAAAGGGAAAGTGAAAATATTCAGTAGAAGCAGGTTGGAAGAAATGCTTCGTCTTTTTTAGGCTCCCTTATTGGAAGCATTTGGACATCAGACATTGTCTTGATGAAATGCACATTGAGAAGAATTTGTGTGATTCTTTGGTTGGGACAATACTCAATACCCCTGGGAAAACATAGGATGGGTTGAAGTCTCGCCTTAACCTCGTTGAAATGGGGATTAAGAATAATTTAGGACCTGTTAAAAGTGGTGATGATTATTACCTATCTCCTGCATGTTATTCAATGTCCGAGTTAGAGAAGAAATTATACTTTGAGACATTGTGTATAGTTAAGATCCCGGGGGTGTATTCATCTAACAACGGTTCTTGTGTCTCTCTTACCAAGCTAGAGTTGCAAGGATTAAAATCTCATAATTCCCACAACCTCATGCATGAATTAAATGCAATTGCCATTAGGTCAACATTGCCATCTCATGTTAAACTGTGCATTCCTAAGCTTTGTTTGTTCTTTAAGTCCATATGATCGAGGAGCATAAGTGTTGCAAGGTTGGACAGGTTGCAAGCCGTGATTGTTGAAGTTTTGTGTTAGATGGAGATGTATCCCCCCCTCATTGGTTGACATTATGGTTCATCTAATTGTTCATTTGGTATGGGAGATCAAGTTGTGCGATTCAGGCATGGTGCTAGTATTGTGCAACGTTATGTGGCCGAAGAGGCAATCAATTTTTGAACGATTATTTAAATATATGGATTCAGTGGGCGTTCCAAAATCAAGGCACGATGGTCGTTTAGGTGGACACGTGGGCAGATAGGGAAAACTACTAAACCCTATTGCGGAAGATTTATGTTCTGCTCATCTGTATGTACTTTGTAATCATGAGAATGTTATACCCTACATCGAGATCCACATAGATACGATAAGAATGAAACATCCATCTTTTAATGAAGCACGGGTTCTGCAACAACACACAAGCCATTTTGCTTCATGGTTGAGAACTCATGTCGAGATTGACAAACATCCCAGTACAGTGAAGTGGTTAGCGTGAAGACCCTTGGTCACGGTTCTATCATGCGGAGGTTACAAAATTAATGGTTTCACTTTTGCCACAAAAGCCGTGGATGAAAAAGTTGTTACTCGGAATAGTGGTGTGACACTTGTTTCAGAAGCATTACATGTTGCCAGTGTGTCAGACGCCAATCCAATGTGCGCTCAGAACTCTTATTTGGGTACCATATATGAGATATGGGAGCTTGATTACGTGACAATGAAAGTTCTAGTGTTTAAATGTCAATGGGTGGATGTGAACACTAGACGAAACATTGAGGAGCTAGGATTCACATTGGTTGACCATAGTCGAGTCGGGTGGAGGAACAATTCTTTCATATTAGCCTCACAAGCTCATCAAGTGTTCTACGTGAAAGATCTAGTGGATGCTCAGTGGGAAATTTTCGTAGAGGGAAAGCGATCATTTGTTCAGGAGTTTGAATTGGAAGACATCATGGGATTCAGTTAAGAGACTCCTATAGTTCACAACGACGAATGCATTTTGTTGGAAGAGGATGAAACTTGTTTTAGGAAATTTTTAGGTCGTCTCAATCATGATGAAGGAGTGTGGATTGATAGGCGATGAAAAATTAGCAAGAGAAAAAAGAAGGAAAAGGCAAAGAAACAGAAGAAGAGGAAATATGGTCAACATTATGCTTGTAAGGTGGCATAATTGTGAAATACATTAACCTCGGATAGTGTTCCGAACTCATAACTCCTTCTGTGCTTATGGTAATTTGATTCATTTTGTGGTATTTGCAGTAGAAACATCTACCACCAATGAACTAAGAACTCGGCACAAACACTATATTTCTACATTAACCGATCAGAAATATCAAATTATCCAAAAAACAAAACATTATATAACAATCATTCAAAATCTGAAAAATTCTAATTAAGATGCCCACAGTACAAAATAATAATTGTTCTAATAACATCCTAAATAACAATACGTAGTAGCCAAAATGTCCATAGAGAGTTTAACAGTCGAAGGAAGCAAATTTCGACTTCAGAGAGATGTAAAACGCTTAAGACGAGGTGTTGTAGAAGATGCCCTAACTCTATCCAAAGCACACTGATTGCCTTCAAACTTCCAAATCCGCTTACGTAGCCCACAAATTTTATCTAGGACCAATCTGTAGCATGTTTCAAATCCTTCTATGAACGAGGGATTTGATTCATCTACAACAAAAGTTTCGTAATGAGCTAGACTATTATCGTCACAAAAAACAAAATATCTTGAAACAATATTATAAAAATCCACAAACCTTCTCTTGTACCCCCAGCCTCTTGTTGGGTACCGCATCATCAATGGGCTTATGAACCCACTTATGGTCGACCAATATCTATTTATTCTTTTCAAAGTACTGGATGTCGAACCACTTGCATTGTTTCTCTTCTCGTTGAAACTCTAACCCCTCGATGCCTCTCAAAATCATAGTGATGAAATTACCATAAGGTAGACTCTTCACCACCCTCTTCGATGTCCCAACATAAAACATGCGGTCAAAGATTTCCGACCCGAAACTTTAATATCAGAAACTTTAATATCAAAACTCTCCGGCTTTCATAGGTTGGCTGCATCTCGACCAAAGTGTCTTACGCTACAGTCAATAGGGTCAATGTGGGGGTACTCGTCAACAAGTTTCCATTTACCACTATGATAAACATCGTTTATTCGACCCTCGATATCCCGCAGATACACATTTTCTGACCCTTTATAAGGAACTCTAATAGTTTGTTTATTATCCAAGAACTAATGTCAATATCATGACCACTAACCCTAGTTGAATAACCACCACCACCTCCCCCCTGCCCTTCATGTAAGTTACAGTGGAACTGACACACATCGTCAAAATGTGACGGCTCATTTAAAGTGAATAGTTTCTCTACATGTTGTCCATCAAATTTCATGAAATTATCAGCCAAACCTATCATATAGTATACATTTAGGTCGAGCACATAGCAATCTAACAATTTACCACTTTCACGTGGAGTATTGTACCTTTCTCGTGCAAGAGGTGAAACAAAATGGGGTAAAGCGAGGGCCTGCATGGGCCTTCTCCAATTCATTTATAAAATAATCCATTTTGACATATTAGTAAATGGGTTGGGGTTAGAGCTGTCAATTTCTGACCCGACCCAGACTGACTTGACCGAACTCAACCTGAATATGATCCTGACCCGCAAAATATTTACCCGAACACGAACCACTCGACCCCAACTCAACCCGAACCCGATTCTGACTTGAAAATATGGATCCAAACCCGAATCCGAGTCGACCTGAACCCGAATCGACACGACCCTAACTCAACTCGAAACCCGATTCTGACATGATAATCTGGTGCCTAAACCCAAAATCGACTCAATCTGAATTCAAGACGAAACCCGATTCTGACCTAATAATTCTAACCCAAAATCCTAAATTCTAATTTTTTCAAAATTCTAACACTATCTTCAGAGATAGAGATACCAAATTAAATTGTGAATCATCAAATAAAAATTTCTAGCTCCACCCCTACCCAACACTGACATACCGGTGCCTATGTACCTGTTTTCTAACAGTGTAACTCAACCCGACCTGACCCGAGGAGCATTACAAACCTATCAGAACCTAACTTGACATTTACCTGATCCGATTCGACAAACAGACTTTGACACTTTTCAACCCAAATACATTTTGACCAGACTCGATCCGACAAACAGACTTTTACACTTTTCAACCCGACCCGACAAATAGACTTAGACCCATTTCAACCCAAACCCGTTTCAATCCGACCCAACCCGAATTGACCCGAGTAACATAATTCGAGCTGTTTCAATCCGAACCCATTTCGACGCGACGCGACCCGAAAAATAGGTTTTAACTAATTTCAACTCGACCCGTTTCAACCCGAACTTGACCCGAATAACCGAATTGACAGCACTAGTTGGGGTGGATCATGATTCATGTATACTTGTCTTTTATTGGGTTGGGTATCCGGTTGAGTCGACCCGCCCGTTTAGAACTCCTGTCTACGACATACTCAATTTTGTTGAACTGACCCCAGAAAAATCAGCAAATGCAAATGCTTAAATATATGCCTAGTCGGATATTTGGTGAAATTCAATCGTTCATATTGCCATCAAGGTCAGCTCTCTTGCTCTAATTTCCCCCTCAGGTTATCATTGGGCAGATCACTTTAGGGTTTGAAGGATTCTTTTGTGTTGAATTGATACAGACGGGTTTTTCGCTCTGTGTGTGTGTGTTTTATGGGCAGGGATACCGTTGGGTGACTATTAATTGAACTGTTTGTTGTGCATGTCAAATTTTCAGGGAATTGAATTGTTAGTCGGTGACGGTTAGCAATTAAGCATGGCATTGTTACCTGCAATTGAAACTACCGCGGCCTCATTACCTCCTAAGCTGGGACCCATAATAGCGGCGGATGTGGGCTATTTTGTGTCCTTAGGTAAGGATTATGATAACTATGAATACTTACTGTAGTTCTTGGCTTTTGAATGATGCTTACTATTGTTAGAATTGAATGAAATGCTTTGGATTAAAGATACAATGAACTACCATGTTTATCGTCTTGGCAATCGAAAACTACTTCTTTGCTTTGAGCTTAAGCTTTAGGCTCATATATTTGGTCGAATTGATGGAATTTATTCTAGTAATCTGGGTTTTAAAAAGCGCAAAGTGCAGTGAAGCGCTAATGGTAAAAATTACCGAAGCCCGAAACGCTGAGCGCAAGCGCTCGCTTTTCGGAAAAAAGCTCTTGTCAAACATGAACAAGTATTATTTCAATAAAGACACAACATGAAATTTAGAATAATAACACAAAATCATGAAAGACAAATAAAACTTTCAACACAATACCAAATTCAAAGTTTTAAGAACTAAACGACTAAGA
>JAULKJ010000010.1:3615432-3633043 GCA_032355405.1 Rubia balearica
AATATTTTAGACCCGGACCTAGACACATTTTTATAAATTTAGACCCATACCCGACCCAACGGGTCTAGACCTTATGGGTTTGGGTCGGGTTCTAAACCCATAATCATTCCTACCTACTATATCATGCATCACTTCCCCCAATCTTTTGGGTGGAAGCTCTACACACAACTGCCTATCTCCACAACATCCTACCCACCAAAGTTATTACTTTCCGCTCTCCCGCTTCCTCACTATTTCTAAAAGAACCTACATAGGACCATCTCCATGTTTTCGGTTGTGCTTGTTACCCCAATCTCTCTGTCAAAATGCCACAAAACTATCACCTCGATCTTCTTCTTGTGTTTTCCTCGGTTATCCAACCAATTTAGAGGATACCGTTGCCTCGATCTGTCCACTGGAAAGGTTATTGTGTCCCGTCATGTCAAATTCGATGAAACAATTTTTCCTTTCTGTGAGTCAGACTGAGTCTCCACCTCCGCTTACCATTTTCCTTTATGGTATTCGTCAGGTATTTTTGTTGCTCGCTTCTCCACTGGTTCATTTTTATCTTAGCAGTAGTATGCCAGAGATATTCTAGGTTGGGCCTCCATGCCATATTGCAACCCGTCAGTGACGCTCATTGATACTGGTGCCAAGCTTAGCGCTACCGCTCTTCAATTGCTTGATGATCCCAGTGTGTACAGAAGTCTGGTTAGAGCTCTCCAGTACCTCACCATCACTCATCCATACATTGCCTTTGTTGTACAACAAGTTTGCTTATTTATGCATGCACCTCGGGAACCTCATATAATGCTCATTAAGCGCATTTTGAGGTATATTCAGGTACTATTGATTCTTGACTTCGTTTGGTTAAGTCTCAATCCCACACGATTACTGCTTATTCTGATGCTGACTGTGCTGGCTTTCCAAATTCTAGACGTTCAACTTTTTGCTATTGTGTATTTTTTTGGCGACAACCTGGTGTCTTGGTCTTCCAAACGTTAGGCGACTATATCTCGTTCCAGTGCAGGAGCCGAATACAGGGGTGTTGCATATGCAGTCGAAGAAACAAGTTGGCTACGCAACCTTTTTCTTGAGCTGTGTGTTCCGATCAAGTGCGCCACACTTGTCTATTACGACAACATTTCTGTTGTGTACCTGTCCAGCATATCTAGTGCAACATCAACGAACCAAGCATGTTGAGCTTGATATTCATTTTGTCCGTGAAAAGGTTCAGGTTGGTTATGTTCGTGTGCTTCATGTTCCTGCTGAGTACCAGTATGCTCATATCTTTACTAAGGGACTACCACGACATCTTTTTCTCCATTTTCGATCCAGGCTTAGTGTTCGTCCTCCTCCCACTCTACCTGAGGGGGTGTATTAGACAGTAAATATATGTAAATATTTAATTACCTAGAATAGCACAGTTGTAGATATGGTATAATTTTCTTGTACAATTTATTTATAACGAATGATAATGAATCACCCATTATGGGATTATGCAATCTTACACCCGTACATTTATTGCACAAAGTTTAACACTATATAGAGATTGAACACAAAAATAGTCATACAAAATCAAATCCTTCATACAAAAGTCAACCAAAAAAATCTTAAATGACATCAATGGAACTAAAAAAGGTCTCTCCAGGACATGGTGGGATTGGAATGTCCACAGTTCCTTCCAACATCAACATGATTTTATTCATGGATGGGCGAAATGAGGGATCATATTGGATGCACCAAAGAGCAATTTTGATTACTCTCTCAATTTTGCTCATGTCAACCTTCTGGTCACCAGGAACCAGTGCATGCAGCCCCCCATTCTGAAAACAATCATAAGCAAAATCCTCCAAAACAGCTTCATTATCAGACAAGCTGAAATCCACACTCTTTCGACAGCATATGATCTCTAGTAACACGATCCCGAAGCTAAAAACATCGGCTTTCACTGTCACAGCTGATTTACGATGCCATTCGGGTGCAACATAGCCTCGGGTGCCTCTTACGCCCGTGTAGATCCTGGTTTGGTCATGATCCAAGAGCTTTGACATCCCGAAGTCAGTTATCTTAGCACACCTATCAAAGAAAGAGTTTTTAAGAGATGAGATTAGTTTTGTAAAACTAGTTACTTGTAAAATTTAATAGCTAGCTAGTGACCTGCTCTCATCCAGAAGTATGTTTTGAGGTTTGATATCGCAGTGGATGATTTGAGGGTCGCATTCTTGGTGCAAGTAGAGAATCCCTCTCGCGACATCACGAGCAATTCGGATTCTTTCATCCCAGGTTGGAATCAGATGAGGATCCTTGTTGTAAAGAATATCCGCCAAGGATCCATTGCTCATATATTCATAAACAAGAAGCCTCTCAGCTCCATCCAGACAGTATCCGAGGAATGGGACGAGGTTTCGATGATGAGTTTTCCCAATCACTTTTATCTCATTCTGAAACTCCTTTTCCCCTTCTGTCAGAACATTTTCCAGCTTCTTCACAGCCACGATGCTCTCCAAATCTTTCAGAACCCCTTTGAAAACAGTTCCAAATGCTCCTCTTCCCACCTCGTGGGAAAAATCATCTGTTGCTTGCTTCAATTCCTCATAACTAAACACCCTTGGAGCTATTCCCTCCAGAAATCTACCATTTTGTTTGTCAATCCCAATCTTCTTGTACCTTTCCCCCCAATTTATCCGAGAAACTACGAAGAACAGGACTCCAATAACACCAAGACAGATCCCTATAATGAGGATGTCAAGACGCACTTTTTCCTTAACAAGTACTACAGGAGCTGCAGCAGGAGGACTACCTTGTATTTGTATTCCATTTCCCACTTTGACTAGAACTACATTCGAGTCGCTAGCTCTCCTCCCGAATCGCAGAGGGAGCCTCTGCATCCTACAGAAGCCATCTTTCCAAAATGCAACGTCGCAGATGCAATCATCCAGACAAGCTCTTCGGCAATCTTCCGTGGTCCCAATTTGCAGCTCAGAAAAGGGATTATTATCCCATAACATCCCCTGCAGCTGGACAATGTGGCTGTTTTCGGACTTGCAGCTTTCGACCGTGGAATTTCTCTGGCAGCCCAAGCTCCAGTTTCCCGGAATCACAAACTCAAATCCAGGGAGGCATCTGCACTCCATTTGGTCATCCATTGTGGTGCAGTAGGAATTGAACCCGCATCGGCCTAATGGCGCGCACTTATCATTACTCGACTGCCAAAGAATGGATTGATTTCCATGATCAAGAGAAAACGAGTAGAGCTTTACTATACCATCAAAATCCATCTTCAGGAGATAGAGTCTCCCCTCACGGGGATATCCTCCACTGCTTACATTTCTAACTACATTCGAGCTTGAATTAAGCAAATAGAGACCCCCATCATCTTCCAAACGTAAGAAAATACTACTATCGTTTCCGAAGGTCATAGTTGCAAAGTAAGCAGTACTAACCGCGACGGCGCTCATAGGGTACATAACAAGATTTCCATCCCTTTGCATAATGATGAAGAAGTTACCTTCCGATTGATCAGTTTCTGAAGCACTCGAAATGAGGCGTTGGTCAGCTTTGAGATGCTGGCCAGGCAACAGCGTATCTGTCGGATTATCGAAACTTTGCCAGATAATCTTCCCCTGAGCATTATAGAGGACGAAATTCCCTGAATCCAGCATGGAAGCCGAAGCAATGCCTTCGTTGCCCGCGTAAATGATAGTGTCACTCTCTGTCTGTTGCTGCACGAGCATCCTCCCAGCCCTTGACAAAATCAACGAAGCATTTCCAGGAAACGTCGGATTTGTGTCCCTGTTGGCTGTCCAAACAACAGTCTTTTCACGAATCCCGGCTACGAAGATCCCCACGCCATACCTGCAGGGACGGAGTCAGACCATCTAATGATTAGACCAATCATGATAAATCTCGTTTACACAACTATGTAGTAATCAATATAAATCTCGTTCTTATACCTGTCTCCTTGGCGGTAGAATCCGTAGGCGAACAATCCAGACGGGGACAACCATGTGGAGTTGGCCTCAGGTGTTAGAGAAGAGCCGAGTGTAATGTTTCGTTGCGCTAAGGTTGTTGTTGTTGAGCAGAATGCGAGTAGAAGGAGAAAGGTAGGGGTGGAAATATTGACCCATAACCCACGGCTCAAGCGGGTTGTTTATTTTCAAACCCGAATGGGTATGGGTAAAATAGGTAACGGGCCAAATGGGTAATGGATCAAATGGGTAATTGAAAAATATGGGTAGAATGAGTTAGGTTTACGGGTTGACCGCAGGTCGATAAAATGGTCAAACCCGCGGGTTTACCTTTTTCATTTTTCGTATAACCTGTATAAAGAGCAATCTGACGCGGTTTTTTTGGCAAGATCATTAATCTGCTGAAGCAGACTTCAAACCTACACGTGATCCCATGCATTACACCACAATCCATGACACCATCTTTGATCCACCTGAAACTATATTATTCCATTCCCCTCCACCGCATACGGCTTGTAGCCCACAACCCTCTTCTTCCTCTGCAACTCCGAAATACTCAGCCCCTAGTTCGACGCCGTAACCCTACTCTTACTCTTCTTCATCTTCCCGTCCGCCGGCGAATCAAAAGCATATGAATTCGTACTGTAGCTCCTCAAATCTGCATGCTCATCGGCGTCGCTGTCTCCGGCCGATCGCCGCCCCCGTAAAGATAACCATTTATGCCTGCTCTGGTGGATTGAGATATGGAGTTCTCCCTTTTTGGGGGAGCTGTTGGAGTGGGATTGATATGAAGAAAGCTGATTTTTTACAAACATAAAAAAATTAAATTTATATGTCAACCCATATCGGTTTGTATTTTATTCATATGGGTTGAAACCCGTGAGTTTACCCATTTTTAACCCGTGAGTTGAGAGATTTTCAACCTGCGGGTCAAACGGGTTTCAACTCAACTCGTTTTTAAACCTATCCATTTTTGACCCGTTATAAAATGGGTTGAAATGGGTCATACCCATATTATTTCCTTACCCATATTACCCAACCCGTATTCGACCCGTCCACTCATTTGACACCCTAGAGAAAGGCAATGAAGGAATCCTTTTGAAATGTTGATGCTGCTAATGCTTCTCACTCCACATATAGAAAATGGCCATGGTTGACCGGTGAAGTCTTTTGGAAGGACTTTTCAATTCTATATGAATCCATGATTTCAGTGTTTGGGCGAACGGGTCAACCAAGAAATGGTCTAATTCCTGCACTGGGCGTTTCACTTTAAATTATCAGGCACTTTGACAAGAATAACTAACACATAAAGTAAATAATGCCTTTCACTTTAATGGTCTAATTCCTAGCCACACTATAAGTAGCCAATGCCTAAAATATACTAATATATGCTATCAAATCAGAAGAATAAAAGTACAAATAATAATTTCATAGTTTTAAAAATAACATAGCACAATATTACTAAACTAATGCACACTATAACAATCATTAGATCTCATATATATATAAAATTATAACATATAAAAAACTTTAAAAATTACTAACAGTCAATAAACAATATAATCTCAAACACACAGTATAACTAACTAATGCATACAATATACTAACATGTGCAACTTCTAATGAAATAAATACATGCTATCAATCAAAAGAATAAAAGTAATAACAATTTCATGTATTAAAATTAACGTATGTACAACATAACTAAACTAATACACATTATAACAACCATTAGCTATCATACAATAAAAAAAAGGAGTAACTAACTAATACATTTGTTATACTAATACATGCAACTTCTAAAACAAACAAATGCATGTTATAAAATAGAGTCAAAACAAGTAGATTTACAAATAAAAAAAAGTAAGCATACTCTAAAAAAGTCAACAACAAGAACACTGAAAACACACACATATACACACAAGAAGTAATAAAACACACGGAACACCTAATATTTAAAACGAAAAACAAAAAAAATGAACAAGGAGAAGGTTGAGATAACTTCTCTAGTTTGGGAGAGACAACCTTCTTTCCATTCGTTATGTCACCACCAGCCTTAGGAGGAAGATCTCCAACTTTTCCCTTAGCCTACCCATAAACTACAACAAATAAGCAACAAATGTATTAAATCATAACGGAGAATGATTATTAAACAATAAAATCCAAACAAAGATCAATTATTAAAACCTAGAATCATCAAAACGCAGAAAAAATGAAAAACTTACCAATTTTTCTCAAAACCCACTGACGAAAAGGAGGAAAATGGAGTCGAAATTGGCAAGGAAGTTGAACGGCGAAGAAAATGCAGAAAACGATGAAGAATTTGGTGAAGAAACGACGACGAATTTGCAGGTTAACAATGGCGGAAAGGGACAAACACAAAGAAAAAGTGAGAGAGAGAAAATGGGTAAGGAAAGTGGAGAAGAAACGATAAGTTTCAAATAACCACTGGAAAAGAAAATGTAAATTATAGTATATATTAACTTCCCTAATTTCTAATTAATTACCATCTAAACCCCATTTTGCAAATCAATCTCTAGCTTGTCCATAAATTTATGGACACACTGCTTTTCCTGTATAAAAAATGTTCAAATATAGTTCAAACTTAATTTTTATCCCAATAACTATCTATAAGGTACATAGCAATTCCAGAAACTACATAGCAAATAAGCTTCATATGGAAGGTGTCACTAGTGGAGGAGCCTTTGTTAAAGGCGGTTCTTTTGAACCAGAGAAGTCACTTTGGGGGTGACTTCTCTGGTTATGTCTTTGATTGATGGGATCAAAGGCGGTTCCCGGAACCGCTTTCTAACGTATCAATGTAAGGCGGTTCATAACCACTTTCTAACACGGGGGTGAAACCACCTTTGATATGTTTCGAGCTCGGAATCGGCTACTAGCCATCGAAAAATAAAGTATGTTACGAACTCATAACATGATGCAAACCGTCGGACGACTTTGTTGGTTACGAGATAGGAACGGACTATCAGTTCTGGACTCGGAATAAGATGCTAATCGTCGGACCCCGAGACATGTTTCAGATTAGGAAAAGGGTAAAACGTCGAACCTTATGATTAGTTACGAACTCGGAACCCTTTGATCTTCTAAACTCAGAACAAGACTCTGACCAGGTTTAATTTTTCCTATTTTGGATGGAGTTTCTGATCCTAATCTTTATTTTCTTGGTTTGTGAGCATTTAATGCATTATAAATGCTTCCGCACTCGTAACAGTTTTCAGATCTCTTCTTCTGGACTCGTAACAGGAATTCTCAATCATGATAAAATTAAAGAAGACGTGAAATCAGTTATGAATTCGGAACACCTTTCAGAAAGCATGGTCAAAATGTGATTTTACAATAGAATCTAGCTACATGGAAGCCTCATTTACCAGGACTAGATACACACAAAAAACATGTCATTTCTAAAAAAAACTATGGACTATTGTATAGATGCAACAATATTTAGATAGGAATAGAAATATATCAAATTCTATTCCAATGAAAATGTTATCATATATACTAGCTACTTATACCACCACTACGTTTGGATTTCCAATAGAAGTGGAACGGGCGTTGACAATGTACCGAGCCAAGCAATTCCTTTCAATGTTGATATCAGTTTGCGAATACGGTTTTTGATCAGTTTTGAAAATCTGTGAATTTTAGAAAGTAAATAATATGTGTAAAATACCAATAAATGAATTTATAGCATGTAAACAATGAAACAATACTGATTGAAAATCTTACGGCGTCGATTTCAAGATAATCCACACGGATTTTTTGTAGACACTCCACCGCATATAGCATTACGTAATACCCGCATTCCCAATTCCTCGCTTGTTTCTTGTACTAATTAATAAATAAATTTTTATTAATCATAGCCAAACTTATAATTTTCACAATGAAAAGTAATTCTAAGAATTGGAATAAGAACCACACCTTGATCTCGACTATTTCCAAACCCTTCGTACAATATTCGGTTGGAGAAACGGAGGATGCAACCAAAATCTTAATAAATGACCCAGAAGGTTGATAATGTAAGGGATCCATCCAGTAAATGCAATTTTTCTCCAGGACAGTAAAAATTAATCTCCAATGGTCCCTACAAGAATGTCATACATAAAAAAATCCACAAAATATTATACTTTAGTTAAATTTAAATGTTACCATCACCTTTCAATGTAAGGTGAAACGAATATTTTTATATCTGTTTGACCCAGACTTTTTCGGATGTAGTCCATCATCTCCTTAACCGTGTTTCCAATTTCTCGTGTCATCACTGGGCACAGATAACCTATCCAAGCCTTCTCCTTCTAGTTAGCAAAAAAATGCATGTACCTTTGGGGGAAAAAAAGAAGATAAAACGTTAATTGTAACAATGCAACTAATTTATTCCGTTGAATGCGATCAAGGGTTTGAACTTACAATACGTATATGAACATTAGGGTTTGATTGACTTGGTAACACCTCCATAGGTTTTCGAAGTCACTCCATGCGGCAATTATTTCCCTTTTTTTTTACCAAATACGTTTTCATTGCCCAAAAATACGTTGGTTGAGTTGACTTGGTGTCCGCCTATCAAATCATACAAGACCCTGACAGAGTGGGGTGAATACTTCAAAACTTGTTCCCTTGTGAGTGTGGGTTTAGCCTTCTTTTATGTTTTGTCAACTATATTGGGTGCCATTTTAGGCTTGGCCTTCAAATGAAGATCCTTTGTAGGGTCCACTTATATTAGGCGACGAGGCCATAGGAGTAAAAGTCCTTGGATGGTTCCCACGTTCTTGTAGTGGCCATCTGGAATTGGCAATAAGGCGTTGGGGACATGTGGCTTCTCGAGTGAGAATCTAGATATCCCATCTCCAATTGGGACGAAGTGATGATGTCATATTGGCTCGTAAAGAATACCATCGACAACGTGGAGGGGCATACCTTTGTCCGCTTGATAATGTATAGCTCAAGAAAATGTGACGTCTAGAATGATAAATAATTAATTACTGTAAATAGAGGCCGATGAAAATAATTTAGATTAAAAAAAAATAAAGAATTGGACTTTTTTTCCAGCAGACATGATGGCAAGGTCAACATCATTGACCCAATCTCTGGGCGGAAGTAGAATAGGAATGTGGTTAAACTCAACATCTCCCGGTGAGTGGCGAGATCCTCTAGATGGGGGAGTCCAAACCGGTATTAAATCGGCTGAGACTGGAAGACCGATGTGCTCGTTGCTCGATTTTTTCCTCCCGCGGCAGCGCTTCCTTTTGCAAGCCATGAACCCGGGATGGTTTAACCCTATTGTAGAGCCAACAAATTCCGAACGCATCTATTTGTAATAAGAATGATCCAACACCTCTTGCACGCCCTGGGTGATCTAGTTTATCTGACGCCTCTTAGAGGATGTCACACTTACCCGTGTTAACGAATCGCCCTTCCAACTGATCGTACTTAAATTTATCCTATGCAAGAGTTTTTTTTAAAATTAATTGAGCACACGTTCGGCAATTTCATGCTGGGGATACAATTTATAATCTATATTAGGAAAATAAATCTAGCTTACGCAGTTTTTGGAATACAACTTATAATCTGTAATATGGAAACAAGTGAAGGGGCTAACCACTCGTTCGTCAATTTCTCGCTCGGGATCATAATCGTATCCAACCTTATTATCTTGTCTGGCCCTAAGAAATAGATCGTACCGGTTGATTTCTTCCTCATTTATGGGTATTATCGATGATCTTTCCTCCTCCTTGGCCATTTCCCCGTCGATTGTGAGTTGGACATCCAGCTCAAGCAGTTCCTTGATTAACTCGAGAGTCGCCAATCCATATCCCCCACGACTCTTATGGTGATAGGTTTTGTTTTCCTTTGCAACCCGTCACTTGTCATTGCTTGTACCCTACATTTTTTGCAAATTGTGTTTTTCAAATAAAACTAATATAATTTGTGCAATTGAAAATAATTGTATTTCATATGGTTCACATATTCCAAGGCTCGTCTCTTGTGGATCTCCCAACTATTGGGTTGAATATGTATGTAAACCAACCATGAACAATCACCTTTCCTACTTGAGAATATGTAATTTCGAGATATGGTATATTTGTGTTCTCTCCAACTCTTCGACATTATGGCCATTGCTCTTTTCTTTATATCCTCCATATCTGGAGCATCAAACTCAAATGGTCTCTACGAGATTTGAATCAAAGTAAATATTTATAGCATAATTTAGGATATAATATATTTCAATTTGTTACTATATAATTTCTATTTGCAGAAATAATTGAAGGTACCTTGCATTCCATCTATAGGACATCTTTATATTATTTTGGAACCTCGTGCCAATTATCATACCGGATGTCTATCCTTGTTCTCCCAAACTTCCCCACCCAACTAGACCATTTAGCTCTTTCGCCCGAAAAATATTTTCCTGATTTGTTGAAAATCAACAAAGTAAATTATTTTCTAGACATTCTCCTTTCTAATATCCTACAATGTGTTCTAGAAATCCCTTCTTCCTCCGACCCCTCCTCTTCATCGTCACCAATGCCTAAGGTTTGTGAATTTCCACCTATTTCAGGTACATGTTCTTCATGAGTCCTTTTCCGGGACATTATACTACCTAACAATGTGCATCATAATCAACCACTAATTTACAAAAAATAGGGTTTCCTTGAAAAAAAATGACAATCTATATAATACATTCATCTATACTTCGAAAAATAAACTTACATCATAGATATAACAAGCTATGGAAACCCTAGGTAAATTTCTAGTCATGTAACAAAGGAAATGATGAAATGTTTACCTTTTCATTCAAACAATGTAGATTTGGGAGAGAAATTGTATCACTAACTCATGTAGTGAAAACCCTTCCCCGTGGAGTAATTTTTGTTCCTACAAATCTATGAATTTGGATGTGTAGATGACAATGTGTAGGGTTTCATGTAGTCTTGAAGGTAAGAGATGATAGGGTGAAGTAATGTTGACGAGAAGAATGATGGAAGAAGGGAGGAGGGTTTTGGAGAGGAAAAAGGGAGGGAATTTGCAGTATGTGAAATGGGTATTAAATGCCCATTTCAAAACCTGCTTTAATGCCTTTTTAGAAGCTGGCCCAATTAGGCGTTCCGAGTTTGGAACAAAATACGGATCAATTTTGAGACTCAGAATAGTGTCTGGCCTTTTAAAAAGGTTGCGACTTAGTTTTGGACTCAGAACTACCTCCTGGTATAAAAAAATTCTCAACGGGCATATCAGTTCTGCCCAAAAAATCTGAAATAAAAAATTCCATCTAAACCTAAACCCTAAAAAACCCCTTCATTTCCCAACGAAATCCCAGAATCCACAATTCCGAGGTATAGAGGTCAAGGTTCCCGTAGAAGAGGGGGTAACACATCAACGTGGAGTCATCACCCTAGTCAGGAGTTCTGAGACTCTGAGTTGTTCTTCAATAAAGCGGCAGAAGAAGGTATGTGGATTTTCATTGTAGAAATGCACTAACCCTAAAGTGATCTGTAGTTCGAATGTTGAGCCTTTATGCCTAGGTTATCTAATTTCATATTTGGACCCCTCGGGATTTATAAATTATTAAAATTAGATGAACCCATGCGTTTCGATTAAGTTCTCCAATCTATACAAATTTGGGTAAAAGTAGGACAACCATGACCTGACAAAGGTAAATGGTGTAAAAATTCCCGTTGCAAAATGTAGCAGAAATAATGCCCTAGGTAACGAGTACACCGACCCTAGAAAACTTAGGACGGCTGATGGCAATGAGCCAATTGAAATATTCCATCAGCAAAGTTGGCCAGGTGTTGCTAAGGCTACCCCTATTTTCCCAATAGATATGGTACAAAAATATTTTCATCGTACGGGGAATGTGCTGGGACAAGCTCAAGGGTATAATGTTGGGGTGTTGAGTGTTGAGAATAGGTTAGTGTACAAGTGGATCAGGTAGAATATTCTCCCGTCGGGTGGTCATGCATGTGAGCCGACCATAGAGAACTTGATGCTGTTCTAATACATAGTAGAGGGATTCCATTAAATCACCGGTATACAATCTTGATGTGCATGCTAAGGCGGCTGTGGGAAAGAAGAAAGATCTCCGATATGGCTGTTTGATTACCGTTATATTAGATATATTTTTCTTCGAAAGTTAATTGCTAGTTTTTTAGTTGCCATCAAATGCAATGTGTGTGTCATAGATAACCATAGTTTCCAACTCAGTTACGAGGCCGGAAGTGTGTCTGTCTGTCCAGTCAATATAGACTATGTTTTGAGCTCAAAACTATTGTTCCAAGTTCTGACAATAAATCGGTCCCCAACCTGATCTAACCTTTGACTTGATAGTTTATTGGCTTATTATTGTTTCGGGAATAGAACTAGTTCGGAGCTCAAAACAAGAGTTGCGAGATCTGATTAATTATATGTTCCCAACCTGTTAAAATGCCAAAACTTAAGATTTAATTAGGAATTTATTTTTTAATACATCAGACTCTGTTCTGAGTCCGGAACATAGGTTATGGAATCTGATGTACATTCTAGACCCAACCTATGAAAATGATTAAACTTAAGATTTAAATGGACTTTTTTTTTCTTCTAGCATAGATTGAGTTCTAGACTCGGAACCTCACTTCCTCAATCGAATTCATTTTCTAACCCAAACCTATAAAACACAAACCTTTGCTCTTCTATTTTTTTAGTGACAGACATAGTTCCGAATTAGGAATTTAAATTTGGACCTTCCTATTTTTATATCCGACATTGTTCAGATTCGGAACCGCCAAATGCTCACATTAAAAATTAATCTTGGCCTTGGGAAGTTGAAGAAGATAATGTCACATCAAATGCCGGAGGAGGTGCACATGGATAAAGGTCGAAATCTACTAGGGGTGGTCAAAACAAAAACCCCAGCTATGACACGAGAAGGTTCGTATCTCCTCAGTTTGAAACTAGGTATGATGCTTTAAGAAATAGTGGCAAGTTGATGGATTCTTATATCATAAACTTAAATGTTTACCATAGCATAGGGTTAGCCGACCCGGTTAAAAAATTTGAAGGCCAACATGTGCTTAAACTATTGACGATGAATGAAACCTCATATTTTGATGAAATTATCTTGCCAATTTTATAGCAGCTTGCATGAGATCCTGGGAGGGGGTGCATACTGGACTAAGGTCAATGGGTTCAACATAGATCAAAGCCCGTGGATTATAAACAAATTTATAGATTGTCCCCGTAAAGAACCGAATGATGTATATCCACAACTAGAGGATGACCCTTTAGATGATATTTACTATAGGGGAGAGTGGCCACTTAATGATGATTATCCTAGGATAGACCCCGTGGATTGTAATGTGCGGTATTTTCATCGTCAAGCGCATAACCTTGGTAGGCTGGAATCTTTTTTTGGATGACCTTGTCCTTGATGATGTATTATCTATTATATGATAGCTAGATCATTGATTCCCAAATCGGGCCATATCACTAAACCTACTTATGCCACACTCATGATATTCTACTATGTAATGGAATTCCGTAAAATTAATCCCGAGTCGGCTATTTCAAACCATATGATGTCGGTTGGTACCTTGAAGAAGGTAATCAAGAGTTTTCCGTATGGGAACTTGATTACCTTAATTTTGAGAAGCATTGAGGGATTGTAGATTAGTGGTGAGGAAAAACCCTGCAATTACTTCGAGAAACAGTACTTCATGAAGAAAAATTGTTTTACTCAATCACAAGTGGCATCACAAGACACCGGCAGTGGCTGAGCCAAGCAAGAGGCATAGGATTGAAGAAGGTGATTTAAACACCATACATAGTTTATACATTTACGTATCTCAATAATTTATTCTAATTGAAATAGTTTATCCTTTTGTTTTGTAGAGGATTTTGGACCTAAATTTGTGAAGGATGTGAAAAGGGTATACAAATGGGTTCACGATGAGGTGTCATCCTCTTCTAAGAGAAAATATTTGTCATTCGAGCCAATCACAGTGTTTGCCCCAAAACCAATTAAATTTTCATATTCATATTCCACAACGAAAACCCTTTTACCTTTAAACACTATCTCCCACCTAGTATCGATGGGATCTTTCACATAGAAAACTACATGAGCTTTTCTTGCCAATATGAATGGATCTTTTCTCCATCCCAACCGACTCCAATCAACCAGTGTAAAATCCAAATCTTCTGTTCTTGGACCATTGTTAAAATTAACCCATTCACATTTAAAAATTGGCACCCTCATTGTAACACAATCGAGTTCCCAAATTTTCGCAATTGTAATAAAATAGGAAGTATGTGCGTACATTGGATTGTTGTCAGATGTACTACAAACATGCAATGCTTTGGAGACAAGTGAAACTCCACTATTATGAGAGACTCCTTTCGTATCCATTATTTTTTGTGGCAAAACTAAATCCGTTGATGTCCTAACCCTTGAAAGATAGAACGGTACCCAAAGGTGTCTGAGACAACCACTTGACTGTTTCTAGATGCCGAACGATCGACATGTGAGATCGTAGCCATGGAGCAAAAGTTCTACTGTGTTGTTGAAGAACTTGTGCTTCGTTGCAAGTAAGATTGAACATTCAAATTTCATCCACGTGGATCTCAATGTACAGGACATCGTCCTCATGATTCCAAAGGACATACATGCAGTAGACAAATCATCGGCACTGGTTCTTAAAAGCCTACCCTGTCGAACCCCTACACCATCCAACTGCCCTTCATGCCTGGAACTGGGAACCCCCACAGATTCAACCTCTTTTATATACTTAGTAAAAAATTCAATAACTTTGTCAACAACATACCGTTGCACAATACTTGCAACTGGCCTGTACCTGTCCTTCACAAAATGTTGGAAAATTTTCATATATTGCTCGAATGGGTACATCAATCGTTAAAAAAAAGGACCACAGAGCTTAATCTCCCCAACCAAAAGAGTAATCAAATGGACCATTATGTTGATGAACAATGATGGGAAGTACATCTCTATTCGACACAATACTTCAACTATCATAGCTTGCAATCGATCAAGATTTGTAACACTAATGGTTTTGGAATAGAGGTACTTGAAGAACAAACATATATTTTTAATAACAATCGCGCATAATATGAAAGCAACGACCAAATTGCAATGGCATTCAATTACCGCATAAAGTTGTGACAGCCATGTGATTTCAATCCAATCAACTTCAACTCTGTTAGTGATACAAAAGCGTTGAAATTTTAAAAATAAACTCCGGGAAATTTCACACCACTCAACGTGTCATAGTACAACTTCTTCTCTATCTGAGACATGGAATAACGAGCATGAGGAAGATAACAAGCATCTGCATCAGTAACGGGATCGAGATTTTCCCTAATACCCATGTGTACCAATCAAGTCGAGACTTCAATCCATCTTTAGTTTTACCTGGGGTATTTAAAAGTGTTCCAATCAAAGAATCAAAAACATTTTTCTCTATGTGCATGACATCGAGGTCGTTTTGTGCATCCAAATCCTTCCAATAAGAGAGTTGAAAGAAGATTGAGCATTTCTTCCAGCTACCTTCAACTGCTGACTTCCCTTTCCCCTTACCAAAATTATTAGGAAATTCTTTAAGTTTTTCAAAAACCTCGGGACCAGTTAGTGGTTCAAGTGCTCCTCGCAACTTCGTCTTGCCATTGAACCACTTTTTGGCGAAATACCACGGCTGCCCCTGGGGGAGAAAATGTTGATGTCCCTCGTAGACATTTTTAGAACCATGCTTAAGTTAGAAAATGTAGTTTCTTTCTCACAAACTGGACATGCTCAGTGTTCTTTCACAGAATATCCCAAAAAAATTCCATAAGCAGGAAAATCATTTATGGTGCAGAACCAAAAGGGCCTTCATCGTGAACATATCGTCCACGATAACTGTTGGTAAGCCTTGAATACGTATTAGCTGCTTCGACAGGTTGGTACGGGGATTTCGCTGCCCGGTCAGCGAGTCAGGGAATCCAGGGGGGCGGTGCTCACCCTGGCCTGGGGTTCCAGGGGGCTGAGATACCCCCGGCCTGACGGTATAACATGTCCTCTATTTGGGCTGTTATTGACATTCTATCTTCTGTTCTGGTTTGGGCCTGGGCCCAAAGCCGTTAGTGTTTAAGTTGGAGAGGGCTATATATTGTTCCTCGTCCTTTTATTGTAACTCTAAGACATATGATTGGTAGAGAGTAGAAAATCTGTAATTCTTGCCTTTCTCTCTAGTGGAATCTAATCTTGGTCGACCGTGGATGTACCCAATTGGTGAACCACGTAAATTCTCAGCGTTTTATCTTTCGCTTTATTTCCTTTGCTTTTTCTTTCTCGGGTATTCCACACAAAAAACTGGTATCAGAGCCCCTGGTTAGATACGTGGTGGGTCCATCATATTTTGGGTTTATCAGATATGGGTTTGTTAGATCTGGGGTGGTCGGATCTCAGATCTGATCGAGGAGAAAGATGGATGCTCGAAACGTGAAGGTAGATAAGTTTACTGGGAGAAATAGCTTTAGTTTATGGCAGATCAAGACGCGATCTTTATTGAAGCAACAAGGGTTGTGGGCGCCGTTGACGAAGGATTTCGATGTCGTTGGCAGTTCGGACATCGTGGTCTGGAAGAAAAGCCGCATTCAGCAATTATGTTGTGTCTCGCGGATGAAGTCATCACTGAGGTCTCGGATCAAGAGATTGCTGCGAAGTTGTGGTTGAAGTTGGAGAGCTACGAAGTCTCTCACAAACAAATTGCTTCTGAAACAACGTCTATTCGGTTTCCGGATGCAGGAAGGTACGCAACTCAGAGATCATCTAGAGTAATTGAATACTTTGTTATTAGAATTGCAAAATATAGATGTGAAAATTGATGATGAGGATGCTGCTTTGATATTCTTAGTATCTCTACCTCTTTCTTATGAGAACTTTGTTTAGTCATTTATTGTTAGGAAAGATTTTGTGTCTTTGGAGGAAGTTAGATCATCTCTTCATAACAGGGAGTTACGTCATAGTGCAAGCAGTTCAGGAATAGATAATCAGGCATCTGGTTTGACTACTAGTTGTAATAAGGGAAAGGGAAATGGCAGAAAGTAAAGGGGTAGGAAGCTGAATGTTCCCAAACCCGGTGATATCTGGAGGTTCTATAAGGAGAAGAGGCACTGGAAAAATGAGTATCCAAAGAAGTTGATGATAGGCAATCAGGAAACAAATAAGGTTCTGCTGCTCTAGTGGAAAGAGACGTTGATTCAAAAGAGGATATTGCTCTGGTTGTTGCTGGACACACTCATCACTCCAATGTGTGGTTCCTAGATTCTAGGGTATCCTACCATATTTTTCCAAGGAGAGAGTGGTTTTCGACTTATAAGCATGCAGAGGGTAGCCTTACTACGGCAATGGTAGTGTCTGTGAGGTAGTTGGGACAGGCTTGATCAAGATCAGGACACATGATGGTAGTTTATGTACTTTGAACGAGGTTAGGAACGTTCCATCAATGATGAAGAATTTGATTTCTCCTAGTCTGCTGGATAGAAAGGGTTTTGTCTATTCAGGGAAAGATAGAGTTCTAAGTGTCTGCAAGGGTTCTAAGCTGGTTCTGAAAGGTCTTCTGCATGGTACTTTGTATCTTCTACAAGGTTCCACGGTTATGGATTCGGCTAATGTTGCA